>JAQMRL010000001.1:187364782-187937282 GCA_035578175.1 Catonia carolina
ACAAAATCCAGTTAATTCATTAGTAGGGGTGAAGAATAATAAAAATCATAACCAATAGTGTTTCCCCACAGAAATGTATACTGCTTTCAATTTATAATATTTTTTCTTGGAATAATATTTAAAGCTTTAATATACTGTTACATTTTACAATTTTTGTTTCAACATGTTACAGGTGATACAAGTTGATCCTCAAGGTAAGAAACTTATGAAAACAATTCTTCTGCCTGTTTCAAGGGTAACATCTGTAACATTTGGTGGTCCTTTGCTTGATATACTGTATGTAACGAGTATGAAGTTTGGGCTGAATGAAACTGATCTTCAAAGTCAACCACTTGCTGGGTCTACTTTTGCCATTACAAACCTTGGGTCAAGAGGCACAATTAATAATCCAGCTGTCTTTTACTGTGCTAATTTGAAATATGATCAGTAGTGGTAGGACTCAGTTTACTGATAATAATTAACGAATGAATCAAATTCTAAGACTTCAACCGAGTGCATTTTAAGGCTGTTAACAGAGCTTAATGTTACAGCTAAAGTTAAGCTTAACCCTTTATAGGGCAGTACTACAGGGAAAAATATACATGTTGTAAAATGTTAAATTTTGTTTTATAGGGACTTGAATAATGAATGTATTTCTAGTGCCAGAACAGTAAGATATTTCTTTTTTTATGTCAAGCCCTGGTAAGTATACTTACCAAGGAATGTTTATTGAAATGGGAATCACATAATATTTAGTGGTAAGAATGCTTATTAAAACTCCTTGTAGCTCTACATAACAGAAAAATGAGGCGAATCTTCACTTTCTATCACCATGAATGCTTGCTTACCCGTAAAAGGCTGGAATTTTCTAAGCACTTTATAAAAGTAACAACTAAACAACATAGTAGCGTACGCTGGTATGAATCCTTACAACATTCGTGTAACTCACAAAGCAAATGGTGGCTGCGCGCTAATTTCAATATGTGGATAGCCGACTTACCAGAGAACATCATCTTTAAAACCATAAATTGCCAATAAGGTTCAACTGCATAGCTTATTCTTAAAAATAATCGACCTTATTGCCAGTGGTAAGTATACCTATCACAGACCTATAAAGGGTTAAATCCAGTTAGAACGTATTGTAGTTGCCTCTTACAATAACAGCAGAATTATTTTACAGTTTGACAGAAATTAATCAAAAGTCCACAATTCTTAAAATTTTGGACTTTGTAACAAAGTGACACCTTGGTACGTGTCTCGACAAACTGTTCATCTTATTTTTAGTTTTTTGAATGGCGCTTCAGCTTTTTGGTCACTAGTGATAACAGAGAGAGTAGTCATAGGATATTACACAGCAAGAATCTATTTATCTGAATTCCATCATACACAGTAGAAAATAAAAAACTAATATTTTCTGTAACAAGAACAAATCTACTCAGATTTATCAACTGTGAATGGTGATTATTCACCAGCTGTTGGGTTTCTAAGAAAAACTGTTAACTTTAAAATTCCTGGCTGTTCTGGATGGTAGAAAGATAAGATGAATGAATGCTCAGTGCAATTCAGATCATGTTCTTCAGTTGAAACATGATCTAATGTGAGCAATGTATTTACTTCTTTTAAGATATTGCATTAAAGTTGATAGAAAATACTTTAGTCTAATTTTTATAGCATATGATATTCAAATAGTCTGCACTATATAAAAAAATAAATAAAATTATATTCAAGCAATTATTGTGTATTATTTTTTCAATTAACCTTTATGATTGTCCAATTCATCAGTACCAGGTGGCCCATATGTCAGTTTCCCCATGAGAATGGACATTTCATTTTGATAAGTTGGTAATAGTGTAATGTTGGCAGCATCACTTACAACATTCATTAGTTGTCTGTAACAGCGGCTAGTGTGAGGTATGTCTCCGTGTAGTTACTATTGTCTTCCTTCTTGACAGTACTTTTAAAATGTTTACAACTGAACGAGTTTTTTTTAAATTCCAAAGTTGATGAATAGATTGGTTGTTGTGGTACAATCGAATGGCCTGAGCGCTCGCCAGACTTAACGCCATGTGATTTTTCACTGTGGGGAATTGTACTAGTGTATTCTTCTAAGCCACAAAACCTGCACAAACTAAAAAGTTCAATTGAAATAGCATTTGACTATGTAAATGATAAATTGTTACTGTTGAAAATTTGTGAATCAGTTTGAAGTCGCTGTATTAAGTGTATAGAGAATCATGGTGGACATTTTGAACACCTGCTATAACATTTTCAAAGTAATATATATATGTACAGTTCATACAATAAATTTGTTTTTCCTATGGGTTTCTTATTCCATTAACCTTTCTTCCGATTTCCGCAAACATTGGGGAAACCAACATATAGGTCACCCTGTATTTTATGTATAGGCACAATTTTGCATAATAGCAGTGCTATTAATTGTGGGGTGGGATTAAAATTTGCTGTAGGCCTACTGAAAATATCAGCTAATCAGTCAAAACTTAAATTGGCATTTAAAAAGCAGTTTTAGTGAATTATTGTAAATTTTTAAATCTTGGTTGCAGATAAGCTGATGTTTTCAATATGGCATCATTTTAATTTTGCTGAACATGACTACACTAAAAAGGCGTGGAAAAAATTAAAAGGCATGTCAACCAAGGAGGAGGTACAGAAAGAGAAAGAAAAAAAGCATGCAGAGGTAAAGTAAAGGCAGAAAAGGATGAAATGTCACTGGAGGACATAAGAAAAATCCTTTAAAAGAGTTCCTGGATGTTCTGAGTACAGTGCAAAGGACGTAGGTGAGTGGCTTGCTTGTGATTCTTCAGATCCTGGATTCCAAATTCTCAGTGACGATGAACTCATTCAAAGTGTGGGAGAAGAAACTGATGACCGGGAATATGACATTGCTGGTGAACCAGATGTGTGACTATCGGCTGGAAAGGTGTTTGCGTGTCTTGACACTGTGCTATCATGGATGGAGTGGCAGCCTGTTTAAGGATGGAGTGAAAAACAGTTTAAGGCAACAAAACAACTGACTCAGACAGATGTGAATAGGAACTGACATTTTACATAAAAAGGCTACAGTACTGCATAATAAAATGTAAACAACATTGTTCTTTAATAATTAAATTAATGTTTTACTGAAGTAAACATGTAAATAGTAGTAATAAATGAATGTAACATAGTGTTTAGTGTTAAATTTAGGTTTGTCAGTTTTATCTTGACATGTGTCCCTTCTGGAGTTATAAAATGAAATAAAAAAAATCTGGTGTGAAAAACTCACTACTTTCTCTTGACAAAGTAAATAACAAAACATAACTTATGCAAAACATAACTTATGTTTAATCATTTGTAAACAATGTAAAAATATTACCTAATTTTAATGTTGAGTGAATGATGCAAAATGCAAAACAACCTCTTTCAACTTAAACATACAAGAAATCACTAATTGACGCTAACCTAGGCTCTGTAGAAGAAAATGCATGAAATAAAAATTTGTAAAAAATTTTTAATTTTTTATAACTAAAATTATGTAAACTTTTGTCGTAAAATGCATACTAAGGTCACAATATTTAAAAAATCCCATTTTTACCGATTTTGATAAGCACAACACATAAAATCACTAATTGACGTTGAACAAGTGTTTCTCACAAAAGAATGTTTGAAATAAAACTTGTAGGTTTTTAATATTCTATAACTTTGATTATATACAATTTTGCCCTATAAATTAAGGCCACACTCTTAAATGAGCCATTTTTTACCTAGAGAGCACAGGCCCCTTAAGCATTTCAGCAGACATGGTGCTTACCCCTATCTTGTAGAGTATAAAAAATGTGGTAAATGAGGCAATGTTTCAAAAATTGTAGAAGCAGTTTTTGAGAAAATTGACCGATTTTGATGAAAATGTTTGTGTCGGGTCCCGTATTAGTACTTAACTAAGTTTCAAGTTTCAACTTTGTACGCTATTTTGTTTTTTGAGATATTTTGTTCACACACAGACCAATTGCTAAAAACATGTTTTTTAAGTTCAGGGGGCCTGAAAATGTGTATTCCCAGTGAAAACTTGATTTTGAAAAATCTACACGAAAACAATACTTTCCTATTCAATAAATTCATCAAGGGAAAGTAATAAAATATGGTGGTAATAATCCAGAGAATGAAGTAGGTGTGAACAAAATTAACAATTTTTGAGTACAAAATATTTATTTAGTAAAAAAAATTAACCACAAAAATTAAAGATAGAATTAATTAACCGTATTGTTAATAAAGTTATTCTGTATAAAAATCAAACGATTGTTTATTTTAAAAAGAAAACCTTACTTTTATGAAAGTCCGATATTAATTGTATAAATGCTTGATCGCAGAATAATTATTTCTTTGCTGATCCATCTTTACCAACAGTAGCAGAATCTTCCACAACGGGCTGAAAGTGGTTTACACATAAACTTATTTTTAATGTAATACACACAAATCAATAACGTTACATCTAATTAATCTACTTACGCTACAGAATACCTTCCTTCTTTTCACAGTTCTGCTTTGCCTTGATTGTTGTATTAGTAGACTAAACTGCTCGGGTATAAATACCAGAAGCATCAAAGATACAAACCACTGGCCATGCTTTTCTCCGAATATAAGTGGACAATATCACACAGGAGTGATGAGTACGCACATCTCATTAAGACCCTGTTTATACACGCGATAACTGTCTTTACGACAGAAGTCAGTTTTGTATCCGTGTCTCAAAGCAATGACTTGATTCCAAATGTTTCAATAAATTTGAATCAACTTTACCCATTAACTAATTCCTCAGTGCATTGTGTTAAATAGGACTGTTTATGCAAGTGACGGTGGTACTTTTATTGTAGCAAATTCTAAATATTGTCGCTTGCACCTATCGCGACGAAATTTGATGGACGTGATCCAATGTGCATTAAGTTAGATGGGACTGTCTAATTCACAAGACGACGACAGTGTGTCACTCACAGGTACAACAACATGAATAACCTACCTAGTACTAGTACCTAGGTACTTTCATGTATAATCTGAGGGCGGTATACAAACAGTGCTCTGCTTTCAGTTTGTCCTTGTATTTGTTACAATGTCGGCGATAACAGTGGTAGACTCTGAATGGTTAATTGATGAGGTGAGGATTAGGCTTTGTTTGTAGAGTACTTTTTTCTTTTATTACACTTCAAATAAGCATTGACTAACATGTATGGATGTATTATTTTATACATACTGTGATTTCATATGGTAGAACTGACAGCCTCTTTATATGCTCTGAGTGGATGCGATTCAGTTATCACTGTACATTTATTTCATGTTGCCTGTTACAACAATATGAAATACAAAGGTCATCCGGAAAGTAGTACCCGTTTGGGAATAAAAATAAAAACTAGTAAATATTAGCAAATTTTACAGTTTTAGTGAAAAGAATAAATATTTTTCTACTTCTCTACATAATCATCGTGCAAATTTAAGCATTTGTCGTAACATATGATGAGTTATTGTATTCCAGTTTCATATTCATCTGTCGCCAGTGTATTAAGATACGTAGTCACACATTCTTTCAGTTCTTCATCACTTTCGAATTTCTTTCTGGCAAAAAAGTCTTTGAGTTTAGTAAAGAGAGGAAAATCTGAAGGAGCCAAGTCTGGGCTATAAGGTGGATGGTTGAAAGTTTCTCACGTGAATTGTTGCACAAGTTGTTGTGTTATGCCAGCTGTATGAGGTCTGGCATTGTCGTGGAGGAGGAAGACCTCATACAAGACCATATAAGACCACTAGACAACAGACACAAATTTTTGCATAATGCAAAATGGTCTTTAACAATGACATGAAAATATTTTCGTGAAACATTACTGAAATGTTCACAGATTTCATCAATTGTAACCCAATGAATTATTTGGCCTATCGTTCTTCACGAATTCGTCAATTGAACCAAGCAGTTCATCAGTAATCACAGATGGCCACCCCGAACACTCGTAATCATGAGTGTTCTCTCTCCCCAAGTTGAAGTTACGACACCAGCGCCAAACGGACAACTCGTCCATAACATTGTCTCCATAAACCTCCTTCAATTGACAATGTATATCGACTGGTCGTATATTCCTTGCATAGAGAAACCTGATCACAGCCCTAACTTCATAACTGGCAGCAATCTCTATTTTTTTAAACATCATAAACACTAACAGCACCAATACAGTCAATGCGAACGGCAAAGTAATGTTACACAGAGAAAGCAAACAGCTTTCTGAGAGCGTTAGATCCTTTCCGGCGGCTACTCTACTCACTAGCGCTTCATACGGCGCAAACAGGTACTACTTTCCGGATGTTCCTTGTAAATATTGCAGAGACAGTTAATGCATGCATAAATTGAGCCTAAGACTGGCATGACTATGAAAGCATGTTATTATTAACTCCACTGAGGAAAATAATATCATACCTTGTGCTCAAGAAAACATTACCAGGTTCATGCTAGCCTGGAGCTAACACGAAACAATCTGCTATTGTCAGATCAAATATTTTTGTTGTATACTGGTATTTTTCTTTGTACTATGCAGTAGTTCAAAACATTTTACTTAAATTCATATCAAGTGAAATGTAATTCAAGTTTTGTTGTATTATACATTCCATCGAAATCCTGTTTTGTAAAATCATATTAGAACTCACTAGAAATCCACATATATTAATCCTGATTACAAAAATTAACAAAACACTGGAAGGAGAATTTTTCATAACAAAAAAAGACAAAGCACAATTTTTATAAGTTCTTCACAGAACTTAAGAACATATCTCGCAGACTTAAGTTAATTTTGTTAATGAGAGCATGAATACATTATCTGAATGGATTATTTTCCAGTTGATATGACATTACCATTTCAAAATAAAAACACTTATTAACAATTATTCATACACTGCCCAAATGATGGAGAAACTTGAAGGCACGACAGAACAAAGTAAAAAACATTAATTACACAACTGGCCAAGGAATATAAGGAAACTATTTTCTTCAGGACATACCTTGATTACATGTTTCTATCTGTTATGGCTAGTGCATACAACAGCAGATGGATGTTTGGTCAATGCACAAAACTGCAGATGTTTTGGGCCAAGACCTACCATCCACTGCTGCTCGTCTTCAGAATACTACAAGATAGTATCAAATGATGTTGTGTGGTGTAATGGGAATTTCTCTAAAAGTGTTTTGTGGCTAGAGGATGATGATTCGAGTTGGTACTGTTATAATATTCAATAGGTCACATTGGATACATCTGATTAATAAAAAAACGAAAACTTCACGGTGAATACAATCACCATATGCAAGATTTGGGTGAGGACGAGGAAAGGTTTCAAGGTTATTTTAGACTATGTAAAGAAGAATTCAACAAAGTGTCGGAGTTCGTTAAAGAAGACATAAGAAAAAACCACTAACTGAAGGGAGACAATAACTCCCAAGGAACGGCTTGCTGTCTGAAAGTTCCTCACAGGTAAACAAACCCTAGCACCCCTAGCAGGACTGTTGAGAAACTGAGTTAGCACATGCGCGATACTAAACGTGTGCATACTTTCAAAAAAACTGCCCCCGGAGTGATTCAGAAACATACAGATTCAGACGGATGGATTTCTGTGTGCGTTGGCACATTTGATAAGCTGGGGAGTGATTTTTTATCCATCCATCTGCTGCAGTGTGCGCTAGCCTTAAGGATGAAATATACAAAATATTTCAGTTATTTGATGAATGTAAACGTAAAGAAAAAGTTAAATAACTATAAAGCTTTTATCATGTACACAAAGATTTGAGTTACCTTCTTACTGATAATACCAAATTATTGGTTATACTTCATTATATTCCTGAAATAATAAATATTTTTATTACACATTTATAGGTACACGTTTAACAACATTTGACATTAAAAGTCTGAGAACTCACAATTGGGTCTTCAATAATAAATATGAAAAATTGTATATAAAGACAATCATCATTTAAATCTACAGTGCATTGTACAGAATAATGTATTTACTTGGTTCCAGGCATAAGACTAATAAAATCTTTAAATCCAAATTCACATGCAGAATTCCGGGGAAAGGAAACCTTTAAGCTTACGTCATGAGATCATTCATTAATAGCTGATGCATTTACCCTGAATAAGAATAATATTATTAACAAGTGGTTCATCTTAAAAGAAAAATCACAGAAATGTGTTTTGTGATTTTCGCCTACCGCATTGGCGTACTTGGTAACGTGCTCGTCTCTTATCATGTGGTCGTGGGTTCATATCTCACTCAGGCACGGCATATTTTCAAACGTCATGAAAATAAAATCATTTCATCCTCGCACAGTTACACCCCAACGTCGTCGCTAATGATCTTTGCAGTTGATGCGATGTTAAGTAAATAAAAACAATAAAATAAAAAAAAATGTGTTTTGCCAAATTATTCTCTCACACCTTATGTTGTCTTAAACAAAATTCATCACAAGGACCTTGACAAATTTTACACAAAAGTAAATGAAAACCGCTTATTCAAATAAGGTATTCAAAACTAACTGAAGAAAAATTGAGCATTTGCTAGTGTACTTTAAACCAAATATTATATACATTTCTAGTACATCGTTTTTTTAGCATATTTCAGATACAGTATAATACCGATTATCCGTGGTAATTGGGGGGATAACTATACCGGATAACCGGAAAACACGGATAATACAACCCAATTCGGTCGAGACCACTTACGTCATAAACAAAACCATCAGTTACGCGTATGTTTTGGTCTACTGACTAATACATGTTAATACTATCGGATATCGGAAATAAATAAAAAAATTGTATTGAAATAAAAATATTTACTACATAAATTTATATAAGTCTTACCTTAAACTACGTACCAAAAAAAATCACAAAAAATCTGTTATTTTACTTGGTTTCATTTTATGCCGCAATATTTTTTCTTTTATTTTTCTTATATAACCACGAATACGTAAAATGTCCATGTAATCTGTGTCATCCTGATTTTCCATGAAAGTTAGTAATGTTTCGGCACCGGTTAAAGCTTCTTTGCAACTAATTTTAGGAGCTGGTAACGTGCTTGCCTCTCATCACACGGTCTTGGGTTCGAATCCCACTTGGGCATGGCATTTTTTCATACGTTACAAAAAATTCATTTCATCCTTCACCGTCTGCATTAGCGGCAATTTGCAAAACAGTCGGATGTTAAACCAAAAAAAAAAAAATTTCTAGTGATCGCACGGTTAATCCAAACCCCGGTTAAACGATCCACGGAAAATCGTTACTCTACTGTATAATGAAAAATTCAAAAATATCCCACACACTTAGTTAACCAGTTGTAATTACTTTGATATACCCTGCAATCACTTGGTAGTGTATAATATGCATCGGTAAAAAAATGCTATAATTTTAACGTAAAATATTGGGAAAACCTAGGCATGTTCACCTGAGATTCAAACACAAACACAACTTGTAGATAATAATTACTAGATAATTTAATCATTACTATTAAAATATGTCACCATAAAAGATATGGAATTATTAGAAAAAAATTAACGCTTTACATTCTAGAACATCCTAAATCACCTGCAACAATTTGCTCCCTTAGTATCCTATAGAAAGTATTTAGCAATTTCGCATAAACTCATAAAATTACATCATTAGCTTTTTTAAAAGCATGGTTTGATTTATTGTTAGTTTTCAAGAAGCCAATAAAATTATATTAAAAATTACCAAACTTGTACAGGCAGTTAGCAATTTAATTTTGATTAATTTTTCAGAGGTAAAATTGATAAGTTGAAAAAGAAAGTGTGTGCGAGGCAAAAAAAATAATGGGAAAGACTCATTTGAAAGTATACAACACAAAAAAATCTTTCAATAATGTTGCACAGAGTAATCAATTTGCTCCCAGGATTGATTTTCAGCTGGGGTTGAACATTTTTCACATGCTCAAACTCACTGTAGTCGGTAATGACTAAGCGTCTGATGTGACTTTTAATCGACTAAACAAAATCGAGCAATGTTATGCCAATACATTAAAACAATTCCTATAACAATTTAAAGACAAACTACAAATAAAATACACATAGACATGTTTTCAGGTTTGTAATATGTTTAATTTGAGCTATTTATATTATGTATATTAAATTACTATTAACAAAAAACTGTTTTAACTTGACATAGTACACATTCACAAAAAGAATAATTGAATATAAAAAAAATACTTTTATGTTCCAATCCAAATTTTATTTATTTTAAGTAATTATGAAAATTAGCAAAGAAGTATTAAATGATAAAATAAGTGATTAGTAATAAAATTAGTATCACACGATTTCAGAATAGACTCATATTGTTACCATATCTAAAATGAAGGCATCTTATGAACACAATATTATTATATTAATTATAAAAGAAAACAATAAATGGTAACTTGCACAATCATAAAAAATTAATACTGTTTCATAAAATCTAGTTATGTCTTCAATTTTAAACTCAACTGCAATGTGAAAAACTTTATTACAATTTATATGCAAGACAAAACACAAGACAGGTTCGTTTTATAGTTTTTAAACTCATTAACGAGTACAAACATAGTAGTAGTAATCTCACTCATAGTATTAATGGATGCAAAATAAATACAAAGTAGTAGCTATCTTAATAAAAAATCACATAACTTAATTATCACGACATGCAAAAGATTCGCACACCTTCGATAATACATTGAAAGTACGAAACAATACATTTGGCACTAAAAACTAAATTATCTTGTTTTATTTTAGAAATTCATGGTTTACTTGAGAACCAATTAATTGTTACATATTATTATTTTTTCTTGCAAAACAATTTGTATTTGTCAAATGTTAAAAAAATAGATGAAAAATGTTTATGATCAATTAAAATTAAACACATTTTTAATTAATATGATTAAATGATATTGAGTACAATTATTTAATAAGCAATTTGTTTTCCAGATGGCTGTAAAAAAATAATGCATGACCAATTATAGTCCACAACATAGCACAGATAAGTCTATTTCAGAAAACCAAATTTTCTAAAAAAAAATTGCACAACTACTCCAAACATATTAATAAAAATTATCTACATTTTAATACTCTAAAATATTATGCTTAAAGCAAGGCCTATTTTCAAAAACCGTCCTGTATATCAAACTACTTACTAAACAACTACACTAATTTTTAGAAAATCTTATCGTCAAATAAATAAATAAAAATAAACCAAGTCACCACAGTACAATGTGTGCTAAAGTAGTCTTTTGAAGTCTAAAAGACTATTGAAAAAAGAACTATGATACAAATATGTGGAATTAAAAAAAAGAAGACCGTTACACCTTTAAAATAAATAAATATGTTTGTACAAATTATACACTAATGAAGTTGTTGAAGAAAGAGAGAGAAAGAGTCTACCTAGTCTTTGGACTTGAAGTACAGTGAAACTGGCATTGACTTTAAACAAATCTCCAGTAACCGTAGTTATATAAATAAACCCTGAGTAATAAAAATAAAATTTTAATTTAGCATTTTTTATTATTATGCTATTTGTTTCAAATAAGGCATGGGAATTTCGCCCAAATTAATTACATCTGTGAGGCCTAATCAAAGGAAAATGCAAAATACTTGTATGGATTTGATAAAATAGACATGCAGTAATATACAATACTTTACATTTTAAAATGTTCATTTTGGCTATTTAACCTCAAACCAGAACCCTTTGTTAACAAAACACTTAACATTAGTACCATTATACAAGTACCTCTTTCATGCATTCAAAAACAACATACACTTCCTACAAATTATGGAATGACAGGTCACATCTGACTGGTTTTATATCACATACTTGATACATCCCTAAAAGCTTTCTGTGGATGTAACTTAATACAAAACATTTTTGCATTACTCCTTCAAACACCACTACATGCAATGAATTTATTTATCTAAACCAAAAACTTTACAGTATTACTTAAAAAAATAGAAATTAGGCCAATAAACAAGCCTAAAAAACCAACTGTAATACACACACTGTTTAAAATACATAGCACAGAAATGCTAAATTACTGATTATTTTTAACAATTCACAGTGTATGAACTATATTAATTCAAAATGCATCCCTTGTAGTGTTTCCATTCATACAATCATTGCACACATTAAGGCAAACTTGAAAATCACATAGCATAACTAAGGCCATAAAATTCATTTGAAATTTATACACAAAAACAATAATTCATAAAAAATTTTTGCATTGTAACTTACATTTTTATAATACTTGCATAAAATATGCACTCAACAATTTATAATAGAATTAATTCATTGAAGGATGTTTTAAAATATTTGTAACATTAAGTATTTCAATCTCACTAAAGAATTTAATAATTTTTGTTTTTGGCAAATTCACCAGTAATTATAACTTAAAAACTAGACCAAAATCTGTTTAATTTCCTCATTATTAGTGTCATTAGTTTCAATTATACTGATACTTTAACAAACAAATTAAGCCAGGGAGGAAGAGGCTAAAGATATAGGTACACGTAAACATAATAGGGCAGACAAAGTAACAACACGGTAACTAAAGGACAGAAGATGACAGTAAGTAGTCAACCTCTTTTAAGAAATCATGAAATGTTGACAGAATTTGTCAAAGTTGTAGTATTTTGTTATTTAGTTATAAATCACTAATCAAACAGTTAAGTTCAGTAAAAGTGAAATTGAAAAAAAAAATATATATCTAAAAAGCAAAATATATGTTCAATGTATTTAAAATGGAGATTCTATTTACCCTTAAATACAAAGTTCTAATAAATGGATTTTGAAGGCTGGTTGATGAGTTTACGATTATTGCTACGATAGTTCTATATTCAAAAATAATCAGAATATTGAAATACATATTTCTAACCACCAGAATACGGTAACAGAAAACACTTACCAATGTTTACAGTGCTTTTGTGTATCTTGTACACATCTTCAGTAAATTAAAATTTTTAAAAAATTTTTTAATTTACTGAAGATGTGAACTTCCTACTCCTACCATGGTAGATAGGAATAAAGAATTGATTCCTTATCTACCATGGTAGGAGTAGGAAGTTTAAAATTTTGATGTGAAATTTTTTTTTTTAAATTTTAATTTACTGAAGATATGAACTTCCTACTCCTACCCTGGTAGATAGGAATAAGGAATTGATTCCTTATCTACCATGGTAAGAGTAGGAAGTTTAAAATTTTGATGTGAAATTTTTTTTAAAAAATTTTAATTTACTGAAGATGTGTACAAGATACACGAAAGCGCTATAAATATTGGTAATTGTTTTCTGTTACCGTATTCTGGTGGTTAGAAATATATTTCAATTTTAAATAATACAGCTGTTTATAATCCTACATAGGATGTTTGATAAAATAATCAGAATATTATGTACCGGTAACTTAGCTTTTGAAATGTGGTGATATAGGAAAATGTAAAAAATTAGGTGGGTGGACAACAAAATAAGTAATTTAGAGATTCTTAGAAGCGGGAAGGAAATAAGTAAATGAAAACATCTTACCAGAAGGGATCGGGTAGTACTGCGGGTAGTACTGAGGGAGTGTATTGTAGGGGGAGGCAAAGGTTAAAATATGTAAAGAAAATTGCAAAAGATGTAGGATGTTGCAGATATGAAATGACTAGCGCAAGATAGAATAGCTCGGATAACTGCATCAGACCAGTCGAGAAACTGATGGTAAAAAAAATTGAGAAATGTATTGTGTTAAGATAAGCTAATTTTCTGCTGAAAACTGATGTCTTTTATTTTTTTGAACAAAATTAACTCAATTTGAAAGCTGTCTCAATGATAACCCCAATGGTAATTCAAGGATAACTCAATGGTTGAAATTTGATTTACATATTCAAGTTTAAAGGTTCAATTATAATAGATTTATTTTCAAAGGGTAAAATGACAAATCCTGCGATAACAATGCAATTATGAGTTTAGGTCAAGTAATATTAAACAATCTTTGAAGTTTCGTGAAGAAAATAAATTACTCATAAAAATCTAACATATTTATGTTGAAAATGTATTTGATTGTTATAGGACTTACATGTTTTATTTTAAGTGATAAGTACGCCAGTAATATAAAATTTTGTCAAATTTCTATTTCATATAAGTAATTTCTTGTTATTAATATTTTTATTTAATTGTTTCGTGGAATGACTTTCAATATTGACTTATACTCTACTCTGGATATTTATTTCATATTTATATTTTTCAGATTAGAAAAACTGTTTAAAATTTATAATGTTAACATAAAGTGTTAGCATTAAATTTGCATAACAGACACAAATCGATACTCAGAAAGATAAAATTTTTCTTTTCAAAATACAAAATTAGACAAACTAAAGGTTATTTATCTGAAAATTTGATGTTAAGTTATTTTTCTAGGATAATAACAACCTCATCACTCATTTGCCATAACAGAGTTTAGCCTCTGTTATGTTTTTACTGAATTAACTCTCTAATAAATATTGTTCTAATTGACTCCGTTAGCAATAATCCGTTGTTTCAAATATCTGTCAAGTTTTAAAGCTTAGTCATTTGATTTTGCTTTGACCTATTTGTCTATAATACAAATTTAATCCTAAAATAAGGTTATTTTAGTACTTTGTCGCTAGCAGCCTCATTATTTGTCTGCCCATTGCAAATTATCGTTTCCACAGTTCTGTCAACCATAACATCATTAAGATTTACCTTATTGCACCCAATGACATTGTATTAATTTCAAAACTTTTTGTAGAATTTTTCACTGAAATATGAGGAAATCAAGATTATAGTCTCATAAGCTCGTTACTTATAACAAGATCAAAGCCAGCCTTCTCCCCACTGACTTGAATCTATGTATTAACCCTTTTCGGTCCTTCGTCGAATGCCCTCGACATAATAGAAAACCTGGTTCAGTCCAATGATGTAATCAACCCGACATTAAGTATTGTACTGCATTTAGTTTCTTAATATCTGTAATTTATTTTGTAATCAATAAATGGTGAGTAATTCATAATTTTTATTAACCATGGTAAAAGTTTATGGACTATGTAATTGAGATGAAAGTTTGTAGCATTTTTCTACTGATGTATCAGTAAAATGGTTGGCTTTAGGCACAGCAATTTAATTACTTATCACAAAAAAAGTTATATTATGAATGAAAGATCATGAAGATCATACAGTGGATAAGAAGATGTTCATGCTACATTATTGGATAAAGTGAAACTGAAGTAAGCAAGTGAGAACCACCAGTTGTCTAGAGTACACGAGTATGAATGTTTTATACGTATCTGATAATAATATAGATAATACTGTAAACAGTTAAGATTTACCTAGTACGTCAAGAAATGTTCTTAATTAATAATAACCCAGATTACTTGTGGAAACAACACCATGAAAATGATTGTGATCTGTTAAAAAATCATGAATAATACGACGGGGGTACCCAAAAGTATCCGGAATAGCTCTGCTGTGGGCGGAGCTTGTGCTATACAAATTCCCGCCACTAGGCTGCTTGTAGCGCTACTCATTGTCAGTTCAATGCCATTTTGTTTGTTGATCTAGCTTGTTCTGTTCTCGTGCAGTGATTGTTCTCGCTAGTGCTGTTTTGTGCTCGTGTCGTTTTTCATGATGGCAAGTTTTAATGAACAACGTGCGGCTGTGAAATTTTGCTTCTTGCTCAGTAAAAACGCCGCGGAAACAGTTGTAATGTTGAACACAGCTTACAAAGACGACGCTATTGGAAAAACCCAAGTGTACGAGTGGTTTTTGCGCTTTAAAAATGGCGACATGTCGATTGAGAAAAAACCTCGTTCTGGACGACCGTCGACTTCCCGAACAGACGAAAATGTTGTGAAAGTGAAAGAAATTGTACGAACAGACCGACGACAGACCATTGACCAAATATCACAGGTTAGTGGGTTATCTTGGAGCTCAGTCCAACGCATTTTAACAGAAGACTTGACAATGAAAAGAGTCGCTGCCAAGTTTGTGCCTCGGGTTCTGACAGACACTCAAAAGGAACGTCAAATTGAAACGTGTAGTGATTTGAAACAACAGCTTGAAACTGATCCAGATTTCATGTCAAAGATCATTACGGGTGACGAGTCTTGGTGCTATGGGTACGACCCAGAAACCAAACAACAATCCAGTCAATGGAAGACTTCATTATCACCCCGACCAAAAAAAAGTCGTCAAGTCAGATCGAACATCAAAACAATGCTGATTTGTTTTTTTGATGTGAGGGAAATTGTTCATTCAGAGTTCGTTCCACCAGGCCAGACGGTAAATCAAGCTTTTTATCTTGAAGTGTTAAGAAGACTACGAAACAGCATTCGTCGTAAAAGACCTAATTTGTGGCAGACAGGGGACTGGTTTTTCCACCACGACAACGCGCCTGCACACACGGCAATCTCGGTTACCCAGTTTTTGGCGAAAAACGGCATGGTTTTGCTACCACACGCACCGTACTCACCCGATCTGGCTCCGTGTGATTTTTTCTTGTTCCCACGCATGAAAAGGGGCATGAAAGGTCTCCGATTTAACAACGTTGATGATGTCAAGAAAAAAACGACGGATGAGCTGGCAGCCATCACTGAAGAGGAGTACAAAAAATGTTTTGAACAGTGGAAGCACCGGTGGGACAAATGTATTAGTTGTAATGGAGAGTATTTTGAAGGGGATAAGGTTCTTTTGTAAAAAAATTAAAAATAAATAGTTTTAAAAAATAATTCCGGTTTCTTTTGGGTACCCCCCTCGTATATATAATCTTAAATATATGTTACGGCATTATCACCCGGGTTAAGTAATGTTTCATCGCCGCTTGCTGTTAATCAAATGTACGTGCCTCGTCTCAGTTAAATTCATCTTATAATTCAATTATTGATGATACATCATTCCTGCTTCCGTTCTCTCCCCCACCACCTATACATCAGCTTCCCGCTTCCTTACCACTTGTGAACTGATCTTGAATGAGTGTGCAAGTGCGCTGCTTCTCTCGCTGCTAGGCTAGAGGACGCTTCCTAGTCTATGCACTCTAATGACGATAATCTACGCTAATTCGGACTCATGTGTGTTGTGCTAAATGTGTCTAGGGCTTTAGTGTTTTCTGCTGCTCCATGACTATTTCCAGGTTTTATCGATTAACCGGCTTACGTTCACGCTTCAAAAGCTACATTGATCTGCTATTCTGCA
The DNA here is from genome assembly GCA_035578175.1 of Catonia carolina. Lineage (NCBI taxonomy): Eukaryota > Metazoa > Arthropoda > Insecta > Hemiptera > Achilidae > Catonia > Catonia carolina. Next base: position 187,381,983 of record JAQMRL010000001.1, read on the forward strand.
ATTACTGGTAAATGGCGACTTGTACATCTTGTTTAGGTTAGTTCACTGGTCATTTCCTACTCGTGTTGTTCCTATGCTCATTGTACGTCTCTATTCTAGTTTTCCTCTCTCTTATTACATTTACCGCACCGCTTCACTACTAGTGAATTCTAATCGTTTGATCGTGAGCGTTGACCCCTCTAAACGTGCTCTGGTTCTATGGAAAATACGGCATTAAATAAATTGTTAATTAGTTATATCATTTTTCAAGTCCGGTGCCACGCTGGGGTTAACAATTTTAGTAATCAATACAAACACTTAGTAGCTACAAACATCTAGAATAATGCTGAGTAGAAAAACCAAATAATATTAATGTTATGGAGCGTTTATACGAGGTAGGGTCAAAAAGTTCCCGGAATGGTCACATGCAGTCAAGCATTTGTTTGCTGGAAGGGAAATTTTTGTTTGGAAGGTTGGTATCACTCTAGGGAGGTCCTGTGCCTTCAGCAGGCAGTTAGAGTTGGTTTTCTACGTGCGGTGTATGATATTTTAGACGTAGTTTTTTTCCTTTCGTCGTATTGTGAAATGCCATCATCAGAGTAGCGTGCCAATATCAAATTCTATGTGTTGCTAGAGAAATCACCCTCGGAGACTCTTGAGATGCTGAAGAAAGCATACAAAAATGATGCAATGAAAAAAACGGCAGTTTACGAGTGGCACAAGCATTTTCGTGACAGTCGCACAACAATAAAGATGATGTTCGGACTGAGTAGCCTTCCACTTCTACCACAGATGAGAATGTTGAGCTCGTTCGACAACTTGCCAGTGCAAACAGGGAAAACAATCAACAAAGAATTGCACACAGAGATCTTAAAACGGTTACGAGATACAATTCGACGAAAACGGCGTGAAAAATGGGAAAATGGGCAGGGAATGATTTGTTTTTGTTGCATGATAATGCCTTGTCACATCGCTCCCTAATGGCGAAACAATGCCTTGCAAAGAACAATGTCACCACTCTGGAACACCCTACAATATTCTTCCGATCTTGCACCACCGGATTTTTACCTGTTTCCACAAGTCCACAACTGAAAATGATATTGAAGTGACATCGTTTTGCTGATTCATCAGAGGTGATGGAAAATGCGACGAAACAGCTGATAGAACTTTCGAAAAATGGCTTTCAGGAGTGTTTTCAACGATTGTATGAATGGTGTAATAAGTGCCTAGATGCAGGAAGAGAGTATTTTGAAGGAAAATAGGATTAAAATGTTATACATACTTTCAATCAATTTCTATTAACCGATTCCGGGAACTTTTTGACCCTACCTCGTATATAAGATAAACATAGTTTGTAACTAATATGTGCAGTACATTAGTTTGGACTGAGCTAGAAAACTAATAAATAAAAATAGGACCGCAAAAGGGTTAAAGATAATTTAATGTAAAAATAAGAGGAAACAGAAAATAAGGTTTGCAAAATCACTTATGTTAAAGCCTTAAAATTGCACTAAAAATAATTTTAGAAAGAATATCTTTCCATAAATATTGTGCTCTTTTTCTTAAAAATTATAAGTAGTAATACGCACAAAACAGTAAATAATTGATCGTAAATCGATAAATAAATATTTAAATATCAGTCACATTAAGTAGCATATACTTAAATTTACATAATATTGATATACGTACACTACAAGTGTAAAAAGCACTGTTACAAACTTTCTGGTTAGTTCAATGTGTTAAGTTATACGTTATTATAAAAAAAAAAAAAAAAAAAATCAGCCACAAAGTGATATGACGCACTAATTAATAAGTCAAACAGTTAAAACTTAATAAAAGTCAGAATCAGAACTGTAGTTACTATTCCGTACCATATTGCATTCAGTTGGTGAGCTGGGTTGATGGAATGGAGTTCCTACTGATATGTTCATTGATAGTCTTTTCAAATCTGAAAATAAATAAAAACTGACAATAAGTTAACAGTAAGGCCGCTCTGTCACGGGTCAGTACAACATAGAATAGGAGAGAACTCTAGATACTGAACTAAAGTTGCCGCAATTTGTTATAATCGGCTTTCCCTCATGGGTCAGCGCAGTACGGTTACACCGCAGCATGCTTCTGTCATACCGCCTTGTGGCAATTTCTTAACGATATGTAAGCAACATCAATAGTGCTGTGCGATATTGACTAATAAGAGTGTCATGTCATCTGAGTTAATTTGGTTTTTGGAAGCTGAAAGACATGAATTTCTTCATAATTTTAAATTGCCGGAATATTATCTTATCAGCTTATTATCAGCACAAGTCGCTGAAATGTAGTCTTCGTCATTCTATACTGCCCTGCTAAGAAAAAAGGCAGTAACTGCAAATTTCTCGAATTTGAGTTTTATATGTATTCTTATGTTTTGGAGCACAAGGAATCTAGTGAACTTACTATAAAAGCCCTACCTACAACGGTTTCTTAGATATTGAGGTATTCAAAAGCATTATCTATATGTTTTTGGCAGGCTTACAAAGGAAAAGAAGAGTATATTCAGATACTAAGAGAAAAGGCAGTATCTGCACTATAGTTACTGCTTTATTTCTTAGTATGCTACAGATACTGATTTTTTACGTAGTAGAACTTGATACTGAATTCATTTACTGCTTTGTATATCATTGTCGTTTAGTCATAAAAGTTTAAGGTTGCATCACCTTAAATATTGATCTGTGGACAAATTATTGAATATAAATTAAAAAAAATTATAATAAAATATTGGGCTCAAGCCTTAGCAGCCTGTAGAGCTTGAAAAAAATCAAATAAATTAAACTATGCGTCCCTCTCCTACCAACCAACCAGGTATGTTTACCAGGCAAAAAAGCAGTATCTGCTTTTTTAATTATTGTTGTAACCAACTTTTTCAATTTTTAACTTAAAAAAAGTTAAAAAAACTCCCTTTTTACCATATAATCACAAAATCATGTTACATTAATAATTGTGTTACAGCTGTCGAAAATACTATAAAGCCATTTTCCCACACTTTAGCTTTTTGCACTTACTGCCTTCTTTCTTAGTAGGGCAGTATATATATATATATATATTTAAATTTTTTATCAGTCAAATTTTAATTCCTTTGCTACTACAAATAAACGGCAATTAATATTTTAATGTATGGGTGCCTCCAATAACGTCTCAGTTTCCTTCTAAGTAATTGTAAAAATATGTAAAATTCAATATTTTCTTCATCACTAGACAACGATATAAATGCAGGCAGTTCAACTGGTGATTCATAACTGAGTAAATTGCCATTCGGATGCCGTAAATATGCTGGATCATGAACAGGCCCAAAGCTGTACAACATCATTCCAACACATGTCGTACTGCTGAGTCACCATTACCTGTGAGGGAGCAGCCTAAATTAAACAAATATAAGACTAAAGTTCCCAATTTCATTTAAGCAAAATTTAAAAATTACAGTGGATGGAATTTAATGAGATTTTCATCACTCAAATAGAGAACTGCTTAGGGTTTAAGTCATACAAAGTTAGAAAATAAAATAAACCCTTCCAAAAAACCTTAAGAAACACACTCTTAACCACTAATAATATCAAACTGAAACCTGTTTTAACCGATACCTTAACCATAAAATTTATTATCTTTCTTGTGAACAATTCTGTCACTAACATTTTTAAAATGTTAGTTGTAGGGAAAAGCCACTCCAGCCCCCATTTGACTGGCCATGTGGAGGACAAGTCACCTTAAATGTTTAGGTTTACAGTTTTTCCTCAATAAATTTTTATGCTTCCAAGCCATCATTCTGTTCATGGAGATACTTAATTCCTTTCAAAATATGCATACTTGCATGCTTGTAAATATCAAAGAAAAGAGAAGCAAAACACAGAAACAGTTCCATCACACATTTGTCACCTGTATTCAGTCTCTTCAAGAAAGTGGGCAAGTTGCTGATTTATCTTAATTCACCAAATAAATACTGACAGTATACTTAAAAACACAATTATTAATATTTTTACTTTCTCTTCCCTATATGAATATATAGGAAGGAAAAAATTGTTTTCATGTCAATTTTTTGAAATTGAGTTTTCACCGGATCTACACGTTTTCAGACCCCCTGAACCCCAAAAACATGTTTTTAGGGATTGGTCTGTGTGTGTGTGTGTGTGTGTGTGAACAGAATTTCTCAAGAACGGAACATCGTACGAACTTGAAACTTAAGTTAGATACCACTAGAGGACCCGAATTTCAGCAGACATGACGCCTACCCTATCTTGTAAAGCGTAAAAAATTTGGTGATTTTTAAAAAAATCGTAGGACCAGTTTTTGAGAAAATCGCAAAAAAGTGAAAATGACACAAATAAACTACTTCCGGTTGACCGATTTTGATGAAATTGTTTTTCTTGGGTCCGGTAGTAGTACCTAACTTAAGTTTCAAGTTTCAAGTTTGTACGATGTTCTGTTCTTTAGATATTCTGTTCACACACACACAAACCAATCGCAAAAAACATGTTTCTTAGGTTCAGGGGGTCTGAAAACGTGTAGATTCGGTGAAAACTCTATTTCGAAAAATTGACATGAAAACAATACTTTCCTTCCTATATATTTATATAGGCAAGAGAAAGTAAAAATATTCATGATTGACTAAAAACTAAAGTAAAAATTAAATAAACAACAGCAAAAATTACATACTATTGAGCAGGTAGAATGAATTGTGCTGAGTCTGTTGAGCAGTATTGACGCTTGTGCTAGTGAGAATTAGAGCAAGGCACTGAGCTACAGCTGGATTAGGGGCACACGCCAATGCAGGGGTCAAACCATCACAGTCTACAATGTGGCTCAATGCACCCCTTTCCAAGAGCAATTTTGTTACAGACACAAGGCCATTACGAGCAGACAAATGTAATGCCCTGAAAAACACACAAAATAACTGTTATTTTAATAACGGAACCACATTACGAGGGGGGTACCCAAAAGAAACCGGAATTATTTTTTAAAACTATTTATTTTTAATTTTTTTACAAAAGAACCTTATCCCCTTCAAAATACTCTCCATTACAACTAATACATTTGTCCCACCGGTGCTTCCACTGTTCAAAACATTTTTTGTACTCCTCTTCAGTGATAGCTGCCAGCTCATCCGTCGTTTTTTTCTTGACATCATCAACGTTGTTAAATCGGAGACCTTTCATGCCCCTTTTCATGCGTGGGAACAAGAAAAAATCACACGGAGCCAGATCGGGTGAGTACGGTGCGTGTGGTAGCAAAACCATGCCGTTTTTCGCCAAAAACTGGGTAACCGAGATTGCCGTGTGTGCAGGCGCGTTGTCGTGGTGGAAAAACCAGTCCCCTGTCTGCCACAAATTAGGTCTTTTACGACGAATGCTGTTTCGTAGTCTTCTTAACACTTCAAGATAAAAAGCTTGATTTACCGTCTGGCCTGGTGGAACGAACTCTGAATGGACAATTCCCCTCACATCAAAAAAACAAATCAGCATTGTTTTGATGTTCGATCTGACTTGACGACTTTTTTTTGGTCGGGGTGATAATGAAGTCTTCCATTGACTGGATTGTTGTTTGGTTTCTGGGTCGTACCCATAGCACCAAGACTCGTCACCCGTAATGATCTTTGACATGAAATCTGGATCAGTTTCAAGCTGTTGTTTCAAATCACTACACGTTTCAATTCGACGTTCCTTTTGAGTGTCTGTCAGAACCCGAGGCACAAACTTGGCAGCGACTCTTTTCATTGTCAAGTCTTCTGTTAAAATGCGTTGGACTGAGCTCCAAGATAACCCACTAACCTGTGATATTTGGTCAATGGTCTGTCATCGGTCTGTTCGTACAATTTCTTTCACTTTCACAACATTTTCGTCTGTTCGGGAAGTCGACGGTCGTCCAGAACGAGGTTTGTTCTCAATCGACATGTCGCCATTTTTAAAGCGCAAAAACCACTCGTACACTTGGGTTTTTCCAATAGCGTCGTCTTTGTAAGCTGTGTTCAACATTACAACTGTTTCCGCGGCGTTTTTACCGAGCAAGAAGCAAAATTTCACAGCCGCACGTTGTTCATTAAAACTTGCCATCATGAAAAACGACACGAGCACAAAACAGCACTAGCGAGAACAATCACTGCACGAGAACAGAACAAGCTAGATCAACAAACAAAATGGCATTGAACTGGCAATGAGTAGCGCTACAAGCAGCCTAGTGGCGGGAATTTGTACTGCACAAGCTTCGCCCACAGCAGAGCTATTCCGGATACTTTTGGGTACCCCCTCGTACATAATCACAAGTAAGTTACACAATGCAGACCTAATGCTGTAAAATCACTTTACACTTTACGAACAGGATGAATAATTTTGAACTTTTGACATAAGTATTAGTATGATTTATCAAAATATAGCATTAAATGTTTTGGCCATGGCAACAACAACACTGGACACTTCTTTGGAACCAATCTTTGATTTTTGTTAAAAATTTTATCAGAATGTTCTGTATAATAAAATCATGCATATAAATTCAAACAGTTCTGTTCCTGGCAGTGGTCGATAAAATGTTTTGACCACATGATGCTACTGGAAAAAATTTAAAGTTCAGTATTTCTAAAAAAATTAAAATGCAATTGTAGAATAGAAAATGACAATTTATTTAAGATACTCTCAAAGATATTTTTTACTGATACGATGTTTATTGCTTATTTAATCGCTTAAAAACATACAGACCATACGAAATAGCATTATAGTATTACTGAAATGGAATAAAATACAAGGAGTTTTGTAATGTGCTCATACGTCAGTGCAAACACTTAAGAGATTTTTTTGTGTTCACTTTCCCTGTTAGTGAATGAAAGCATTTTAAAAGATAAATTAATACTTGGAAAGAAAAAATAATAATGATTTTCTCCAATAACACACGAAAATAGAAATCAAATTTATTAATTAAAAATTAATGTATTAATTAATCACGTCTTGTGTTTTGAATGCATGGGTTACTGAATGCAACAATAATAAATGGCAGTAAAATAATTAATTATGATGAAAATTCCAAATGATTTTCAAAATTATAAAACTAAGATTTATATTATATTTTGTAAAAACCTACCGGGTTGGTCTAGAGGTAAAGTCGTCGCCAAAATCAGCTGTTTAACAGCTGATTTTCGGAGACGAAGGTTCCCGGTTCAAATCCTAGTAAAGATGGTTACTTTTATACGGATTTGAATACTAGACAGTGGTTGCCGGTGTACTTTGATGGTTGGGGTTCAATTAACCATACTCTCTCAGGAATGGTTGACCTGAGTCTGCACAAGACTACATCTCATTTACATGTCATACACATCATCCTCATCTCATTGGGTCATGGGGTTGCTTATAGTTCTGAAGTGAACAGATTGCAACATCAAGTGATAGGATAGCATCCCTCGTCACTTGTAAACTCCCTGACAAATTAAAAGCTAAAGAGTCTTTTTTAATGAGTTGGCTGAAACAAGGGGTAAAGAGATAGGAAATATAAGGTTAGGTTTTATTGGTGAAACACAACTGAAGAAGAGATCACACATTTTTAATTACAGTAACGGTAGGTTAGGTATACATGATGTCAAGTTAGTAAATAGGCTGCGACCAGCTTCCATAATTGGAGTCAACACAGTTGTAGATAACCAAAATAATCAGGAAAATAATGCATCCCACTTCTCTATTTTACATCAAAATATTCAATATTTAGGGAATAAAATGGATAGGTTAGATATATTTTTAAGTTCTGAGAACCCAGATATGGTGGTATTTACAGAACACGGGTTAAAATGTAATGAGATGTCACTAATAAACTTTTCAAGGTTTTCTATTATTGCTTCATATTGTAGGAAAATGCACAAAAGTGGGGGGGTTTGTATATTAGCTAATGCAAGTAAGAAACTTGACACTCGTATCTTACCTTATTTAGAACGGTTTTCTCGGGAAATGGATATTGAAGTGGCTGGGGTAGAAGTTAGGTTAGAAAAGAGGGGAAAGATGGCTGTGGTGGGTGTCTATAGATCCCCTAATGGTGACTGGGGTCAGTTCTGTTCATCGTTCAGTGAACTACTGGAAGTTTTAACAGAACGATATGTAAAAGTGGTAGTTTTGGGCGATTTTAATGTAAATCTTGCTGTTCAAAATAAAATGGCTGAACAGTTTAGGGATATTGTGGAGATGAACAATCTTGATATAAAAGTTAAAGGTTATACAAGAATTACTAGTCACTCGCAAACCATAATAGATAATATTTTAACAAATATGGTGAGTTGTCAGGTTAGGTTAAGGGGTTCAGAGCTCTCTGATCACGGGTACCAAGTATTAGAGATTCAGGATTTAGGTAGTCATGTCCCTAATCAAAAAATTATTAAAGAATTTAGGCAGGAAGACCAAGGGAATATTAATTGTTTGTTACACAGTTTATCCAAAGAGGATTGGAAGACTGTTTTCAATTCTTCTGACATTAATCAGAAATATCATAATTTTATTGAAACATTAAAATTTCATTATAATAATAGTTGTCCAATTAAAAAGAAAGATGTAAAAAATATTGTCAGGGAAACAGATGAGTGGGTCACAGGGGAAATTTTGAAAATGAGGTCTGAAGTTAGAGATGTACACTCAGATTTTCTTTCACATAGGACTACCTTTAACGAACAAAGGTACAAAACTATTAAAAAACATTATGCCAGAGAAGTCCAGAGAGCTAAATGCAAAAAAACTGCTGAAGTCCTTCTTAAATCACCAAATTTAAACTCAGCTATATGGGAAATAATAAATAAGAATCGAGGTGTAGTTAGCAACAAAGGTTTTACTGACATTCCTATTATTGTTAACAAAAACAATGAACCTATACAGAATGGTGTAGAAATTTGTAATTATTTTAACAAATATTACCAGGAAGTAGCTTTAAAACATAAACAACAGATTGGGGAAACAGTGGGATGTTATGATCCAAAAGGGAACAAGGTAGTAAATCAATTCTTATTTAGACTAGTTTCAAGTAAGGAATTAGAATCAGTTATTGATAGTTTGAAAAGTAAGAAAACATGTGGGTTAGATGGGATTTCTAGTATAATTGTTAAAGAATGTAAACATCTTTTAATTACTCCTCTCCTTCATTTGATTAACTTCTCACTCGAAGCAGGTGTATTTCCAAACAAACTGAAGGAGGCTAAAATATTGCCTATATTTAAGAATGGAGATAGCCAGTTAGTTGAAAATTATAGGCCCATAAGTATTTTAAACACAAACAGTAAAATTTTTGAAAAGGTAGTATTTATTAGGTTAATCAGTTTCTTGACTGAAAACCTAATCATCTCAGAGGATCAGCATGGTTTCCAAAAAGGTAGATCAACTAAAACTGCAATTGTTTCACTTGTGGAGCAAGTAGTTGATATATTGGATGCCGGGGAGAAAGCATTGGCAGTGTTTCTGGATCTGAGTAAAGCTTTCGATTGTGTTGATCATGAAATTTTATTGAAAACACTAGAGTCATTAGGCGTTAGGGATGTAGAATTGAAATGGTTTCAATCTTACCTTATTAATAGATTACAGTGTGTGGAGTTAACTAGGGTTGTTAGAGGAAAACTTACAAAGGTTGTATCTGGAAAGCTTGAAGTCAAAGCAGGCGTTCCACAAGGGTCAGTTTTAGGTCCAATTCTGTTTCTATTGTATATTAATAGGTTCCAGAAGTCATACCTAATGGCAGAGCTTTGTTGTTTGCTGATGATACTTCAGTAATCAGTAACAGTTTACTGGTAGATGCTCTTGAAGTAAATACACATGTTAACATAGAGTCCGTAGTACAGTTCTTGAATCAAATGTTATTAACAGTTAATGGGAAAAAGTGTCAGTACTTGCAGTTTAAAAATAAACATAACGTTAAAGAAAGTAGAGAAGTGGATGTATTTATTCATAATAATAGTTTAGAGCATGTGGAAACAGTGAAGTTCCTGGGCGTATCTCTAGATAGATCTTTGTCTTGGGACTTCTATATCAATCAAGTTTGTAGTAAAATATCATCTGGGGTATTTGCACTAAAACAAATCGCCAGATTAAATGATAAAAAATTACTAATGGCAGCTTATCATGGCCTCATTCTGTCTCATATCCGTTATGGTATTTTAGTATGGGGTAATTCTAGCATGGGTAATATAAATAGGGTTTTTAAAATTCAAAAGAAAGCTATTAGGTGTATGGTGGGAGCTAACCAGCTAACCTCATGCAGGCCACTATTTAAGGAGCTTAAATTACTTACAGTTCCCTCCCTCTACATTTTTGAGGTGATTATGTATGTTAGGCAAAATAAATTTATGCAGAATTTCAATGTTCACAATCACAACACGAGAAACAGGAATAATTATCATGTGGCTAATCACTCCACAAAATTGTTTGAACAAAAACCTACTTATGCAGGGAGAAAATTCATGAATAAATTACCCCAATCTTTAAAGTGTTGTGAGGATTTGAATTCCTTTAAAAAAAAATCTGAAAAATTACTTGATCAGTGAAACTTTTTATAGCGTACAAGAATTTCTTTCTTGATAGTAGTGATACATTGTGTGATTCTTACATGTATTTCAGGTGTTATATCTGGCGACATGTCCTATACTCCTCCTGGAGTCTCCAGGGCGCAAAAAAAAAAAAAAAAAAAAAAAAAAAAACAAACACATTAGGGATATAAAAAAAAAATGTCGTAAAAATAATTAAAAGGGAAATTTTATTTTCAAAAAGGGACTTTTTATTCTGAAAACTTACCACCATTCAGAGACTTACTATCATGCTATTTTGAGTGGACTGTTTATTGCTTTGATCATCCAGAATAACTCTTTTATTTTTTGAATAATTATTGTACATTACAACATATCTTTCAATTATGTTAATTTTAAATTGATGATAAGAAAAAATATTATCCAAGATTTCTGATATAGTATACATCCTAAACTGAAACTTCTGGAAAAAATTGAGGCTAATTTTGAAGTACTCAGAGGTCTACGGTTAGGTACTTTAGATTGGACCATTTACCTAAATAATAATTAGTTAAATAAAAAAAAGAACAGAATGCACTGGTTAGAGCATGTAAACAGAATAAGGGAGGATAGGATACCTAAGCAAACACTGGGCTATAAGCCGGAGGGCATGAGACGAGGACGCTCGAGAAAGAGATGGGCAGATTTGAGAGGTTCAGAACAGGTAGAGATGCCTAATCTTTGAAAGGCAGAAAAAGAATAAAACATATGAAAAATGAAGAGTGCCGAATACTTTAGGACAATGGTTACCTATTATGAGCATAGCTCAAAGTTCCCTCAACTGACACAATTTCAACAACGGTAAGGTGTTTAATTAAATTGAGACATTATTACAGTAGCATTTGAAACTCATAGTTAACACCTACAAAATTTTTAATGAATAAGAAGTAAATTAAATTTAATATTATAAAATATCGACTCACGTTCTTCTATATTTGTTCAACATGTTGACAATAGTTGGATCACAAACAACACTGTTCAAAATGAGCATTGCACATTGTGTATGCCTACGCCGACAAGCATGATGTAATGCTGTATTTTGCTGGTTATCACACGCTCGTATATCAGCTTTCCGTTCTAGCAATGACCCTAAAAAGTATACACATCAAATTATTAAAATAAATGTTTTACATCCTGCCAAGAAACTATATCTTACATTTGGGAGTACAACATTTTTCATTCAGTTTTATATTTCTCTACATTAACTTTTCATTTTGAACTGAACATTTTACTTGTATAACAGAATGTGTAAGAACAAAAACTGATATGAAACTCTCAACAACTTTACTATATATCTCAGTACAAACTACAGTACATATATAACAGCAGCTGTTTAACGTTTGTTCAACAGTGACTGATGACATGGCCTGATTTGTAGGATCTGTCAAAGTTAAACTAAATTTTTAGCTAGGATGTAGAACTCCAATTTAGTTGACCTCCAATACCAAAGTTTCTCAGTTTTAAAACCCATTGTGGTTGCTTTCAGATATGAGAACCAAAATAATTTAATAATAATTCTAAACATTGTTCTGGCCTTGGTATCTGCAAGTAATATACAATAATCAACATTAAAACAATCAGTTTATTAATATTCAGTTTAAAAATATAAGGAAACTGTAATAGCTAAACCTTACTAATCTAAAACTTCTGAAATTCAGACGATCTCTTTTCAGACAGAATTACTAGATATCCTTCAACTTTACATTTACAATGCAAACAGTTCTAGAAGAAACAGAAGCATTCTTTTCTAAATGTGTATATTAAATAGCCACACAAGACTAGATTCAATGAATTTGTAAGGAAAACAAAGATTATAATATCTTTCACACTTTTAAACTACAAACACATTTTACTTCATATAACGATTGCAACTAAACTACGAATAGTGCAAAATGATTAGTTTGCACCTTACGAAAGTAATAGTATTTTTTTTTTACTTTACTTACAGTTGCATCTATAGCTCAGTCATTAGCGACTACGGTGGGTTTTACCTTATGAAAATTTCCAGACCCCGACCGGGAATTGAACCCGGGACTTCCGCGTATTAATCATGTAAACATTGATTGGACCTTTTCCGTTATTTCACATCACATCATCTGTAACCTTAAAGTCGCCTCGTGTAAATGAATCTTTATTGTTATGACTGATGACTCCTACTCACTATAATTAATACTGAAGATATTGTTTGCATGTTTATTTATACACATGGCTCAGTTCATGCCTCCCCAATAGTCATTATTTATTTGTAATTTAATAACTTCGTGTTATTTTGTCTTTTTTGAAATGTAAATTTTTTTCTTATTTGTAATTTTTCTGTGTTTTTTAAATACATTTTTGTGTTATTTTTTGTATTTTTAAATTTTTATGTTTTGTAATCATTAGATCTTAGTCATATTTGTAATTTTTTCTGTAATTTTTAATAAATTGTTTTTTTCTTTACTTATACATTTTAATGTTTTGTAATTGTTTGATCTTAATTGTTTTGTAATTTGAAAAATAAAGCTTGTAAATAATTTGTGAAACTTGTAAAAGAATGAAGGAAAAACAACCAAAAATATAATGAAATTGAAAACAACCGAAAATAAAAGAATCAAGAGATTACTAATCGAACAGTACAGACCACGTGCAGGCAGTTGCTGGGTCGAACAGTAAAGGTGCATTCACACAATATTTTGATGATATGAAATAACGGAAAAGGTCCCATTGATTAACTTAAATTGTTTATATTGTATAAAAAGTTTATAAAAATAAACCATTACTTAATACAAGTGGATGTCCTTTGCTAGCAGCATAAATTAGAGGAGTTCGGCCAGCAGCATCTCTGTCTTCTAGTAAAGCACGATGTTGTAAGAGTAGTTCAACACAATGAAAGCTGTTGATAAGGGCAGCTACATGAAGTGGAGTCCGTTGTTTTTCATCTTTCAATGTGACAATATGAGAACCAAAATAATTTAATAATAATTCTAAACATTGTTCTGTGCCTTGGTATCTGCAAGTAATGTAGAAAAATCAACATTAAAACAATCAGTTTATTAATATTCAGTTTTAAAATAACGGGTGTTTTATTAAGGACGCAACCCTGATTATAAGAAAATAGAAGTAATACATCAGTAAATTTTCTGTCCCCCAATCGTTATGTTGGCAACAGTGTACTCAAGGCCAACTACCCAAGACAGTTAGAATGTTCCAGTCAAGCATTAGTGTGGTGACAGCATTCGTTTGGTTATATTGTGTCAGTAATGGTTTTTTCCAAGGAAGAACGCGTGTTTATTGTAGAGACTTACATAACGAGTAAATCTTACAAATGTGTGCAAGATAAGTTTCACTCCATATTCTACAGTTCTGACTATTCACATAGCCATCTAAATGAAACCAAGTCTCATCACTAAAATAAAAATGATCGAACAATTGAATACCATTTTCTTCAACCAAAGATCGAAACCACCGACAATATTGTAATCGTTTCTGATGGTCTGTAGTTTTCAGTAAATGAGTTACGCCAACGCGATAAGGATGCAAATGTAACTTTTTCGTAGCTTTGAAAACAGTAGTTAATGTTAGCCCAGCTTGCGATGATAATCTTTTAAGTGATTTTTTAGGTGATTGAGTCAAACGATTTTTCAAATCTTCGAGAACTTCCGCGGTTAACTTTGTTGGCTGGCGAAGTGGTTTCTCATCGAGTACACTCCCAGTTCTACGGAATTTATTTATCAAACGCAATATTGATTTTATTATTGATTATTCGAAATGGGAGAACGGGGAAATTTCAACTGAAACTTATCTTGCACACATTTGTAAGATTTACTTGCTATGTAAGTCTCTACAATAAACACGCGTTCTTCCTTGGCTGCTGTCACTACACTAATGCTTGACTGGAACATTTTAACTGTCTTAGGTAGTTGGCCTTGAGTACATTTTTGCCAACATAACGATTGGGGGACAGAAAATTTACCAATGTATTACTTCTATCTTCTTATAATCAGGGTTGCATCCTTAATAAAACACCCGTTATAAGGAAACTGAAATAGCTAAACCTTACCAATTTAAAACTTCTGAAATTCAGACTGTCTCTTTCCAGGTAGAATTACTGGATATCCTTCGATTTTAAATTTACAATGCAAACAGTTCTAGAAGAAACAGAAGCATCTCTTCTATATGTGTATCGTTGTACACGATTGCTAATTCAAATATCTTAAGATATAAAATGTTTCCTTACAAACTATTGATAGTGGTATATAATCAGAGAATTATGTTACCAAGAGATAGCCAAGACAATAGATAGAATGCTATAATGTAACCGAGGTTCCAATAATATTTAAAATGTATTGCATGCTTTGTACAGTATGAATATAATCAGTTAACCTCTAATACCATTATCTGTAGATTTTCAGGTTTTGAGTCTAACATTATATTTTTTAAATATTGCAGTAGAAATTGTAGTTGGCTGTGCTAATAGAGCAGATTTGGCACTATGCAATTTTACAACCCATTCAAATAAATAATTATAATTCTTTCAAGAGAAGTCGAGAAGTTGAAAACAGCAAGTGCGAAGCTACCCGCCAGATTAAGTAGGTATGTGCCATTACTAAAAAACAAATTAATACTTTTAATATTTATATTTAAAATTTTTAGGTCTCCATTTCTACAGAAATTTAGACATTTTACAAATTCAATCCACTGGATTAGATAAAGTTACATCTCAGACAGAAAAACCAGAATTTAGTATATAGAAAAATAAGAAACCTTCAGACTGATACAATTAATCTTCTTAAATACAACTCCTTTGTCTAAAAATTTTCAGTATGTACAAAGAGTCCATTATTTAAAAAAATAAAATAAAATAAAGAAAGACGTACTTTTGTTCAGTTAAAAAGTTCTAATACTTACACAGCACAATGGGCTGGAGAAAAGACATTACCTTCCATAGTTTTTGGATACCTTTGCTGAAGCAAATATTCTACACATTGTGCATTGCCTGAAATTAAATACAAATAATTAAATATATGAATTACTAAGACTTATTACTAAATTGTTAATTTATATACAATTAAATATATCACTCAGAATAAAATTAGCGACTAATCGCGCAGCAAATTATCAGTAAGCCTGAAATCTCATGTTCTTTATATATAGGTATATATAACTTTTCTGAGTATTGCTAATAAAACACATTCTGTAACTTTAAAAGATGTCCATAACGAGCAGTTGGAGTATCAAATAAATTGCACTCGATCTGTTGGTTCTAGGGCTACAAAAATAGTTCGATTTCTTATCACATAGTCAACCAATTATTATATCTGAAGCATTATTAGGACTGAAGCATTTAACAACAGAAGAGGTAGAGGTGTAAAAGATATTAGTCAGAGTTAACTCCTCTGAGAGTAGTGAATTTCACTATACAGACAGGACCCTGTGGTGAATGAAGTGAAGGTGTCATTTGCAGGGTGGAAAGTGGGTGCTTTTCAGAGAGCCTGGCATGCTTACAACTCGGTGAGAAGGCAAGAGTAAACCACCTCACTCCTCGTTTTTACTTAGAAAAACCTCTAGAGGTTCAAACCAGCCTTTTGGCTGATGACCAAAACAACAACAGCTTTATAAGTAGTTGACCTAATCAATTTCGACAATAGATGGAAATATTGTTTCTGAAATGACAATACCAGAAGAAATATTAAATTTTCATCAACCAGGTACAGAAAGCCACTCATCTTACTGTAATAAAAGATAACATCGACACACAACTGTAACAAACTTTTTGCTTGAGGAAAAAATTAGAGAAACACTAAGCCAGTTCTTAATTAACACAATCTACTACAATAAGAAAAATCTACTATAATTTTAATCATGAGTGAAAGATGCTAAATAAAAATCACCTTCTGTTGGAAAATCACTAATTGATGCTAAACAAAACAGAAAATTGCTTGATATAAAGTTGAAGGTTCAACTTTAATTACTTGTATAATATTTCAATTAGTCGTAAAATGCATACGAAGGCTGCAATCTCAAAATAATAATTTTTTACCATGAAAGCACCCCCCACCCACCATTAATTTCAGCAGACATGCTACCAACCATATCTTATATAACACAAAAGTTTACTAAATGAGGCGATTTTACAAAATCGTAAGAGCCAATTTTTAGAAAACTGCAAAAAGTGAACAATTTCATAATAAACTACTACTTCCAGAAAAATGATTTTGATAAAAATGTTCGTGTCGACTACCCTAATAGTACTTAATTTAAGTACCATTCCAAGTTTCAACATATGATAAACTGTTCTTGAGATATTTGTTTACACACACATATATCAATCGATTATGACATATTTTTTTGGATTTAGGGGATCTGAATTTCCAGTGAAAACTCTTATTTCGAAAAATCGACAAAACATTTTCCTTCCCTATATTTTATATAGGGCAAGAGAAAATAAAAAAGCTCTAACTTTCCATAACTGCCTCACTTTTTACATCGGTTTTTATAAGTACATTATAAGTTTAAAAATACTGTTTAGATAGATAACTGTACAAATTAATTTGATTAAAAAGAACATTGTTGTTTTTATTCCTGACTTTTAGATGTACATTATTCTTATGGAAAATTTTGCTTTTTCTAGAACTAAGAGAAGATTATTGTATTAAGGATACCGTGATAGCATGCCCAGTGGAGAGCTGTACAATTCTGGTTATCTTGTGAAGAAAGTAGAAGCTCACGCTGAGACGGTTTACAATGTTTTAATAGTGTATCACAGCACGAAACATGGCCACAAGCAGCAGCTAAGTGAAGTGCTGTTTTCCCACTTCCATCTTGAAACATTACATTCGCACCTTGTTCAAGCAGAAGTTCTATAACATCTTGATGTCCTGATACAACCTACAAAAATATTTAAATTTAACACTTTTGAGCAATAAACTGCTAAATATAAAAATTTAGTTTGATAATTAAAAAAAAATACAACTATTCAAGATACCTGACAAAGAAGTTAGTATTTTAAGTTATACCAAGGTTTATTAAGTTTAAGGCATAGGCCTACATACTAAAACTAACAAATATTTAAACAGTAATACCTGAAAATCAGTCATTTTTAATTTCGAATTCTGAATTTGTAATTTATCGGTTTTTTTAAAAGTTTCACACAAACTAATTGATGACTGAAAAAACATCTTTTGTATTCCACACAAATTTTACTGATAAAAAACTAGAGTTAGTAGGCTTTAACTTAGTTGAAGACCACTGAAAACAGTATTTTTTCCATACTGGATGAAAATGTAGCATTATACATAATAATGTGAAACCCTAAGACTTTACATTTAATCTCCAACCTATCAATAGACATGCTTGTATAATAAAATTTGAAGAAAATATTTATTAAAATTTAACTACTAACATTCTTCAACTACTGTATTCTATTTTATATAATAAATTTCACTAACCTTTTCTAAGCTGCCTTAACTTGTATTTTCACTTACATGTGTTTCAGTGGATCCACCGTCATCAGAGTATATAATATCATTGAAACTAAATTTTTTTTTTAAATCTGTAGAAGATGTAACATGATGGTGGATCCACCGAAACTCGTGTAAGTGAAAATAAAAGTTAGGTAGCTTAAAAAAGGTTAGTGAAATTTATTATATAAAATAGAATTAATTTCAAGCTGCAAGATGCATTATAAGATTTTATTTTTGAATGAAAACTATTGTATTCATGTGAACTACGGAGAAAGTTTAACTTTCACAATTCATCTACAACTAATGGATTGAACTCATTTATTAAAAAACATGAACATTTTGAGGGCTCAAGCAGATTTTACTCCACAATAGCATAAATATCACATTAACCTCAACAATCCATGCTACGTGGTCAATAATGTATCAAAAATTGTTTTGTAGAAGTAATAAAAGAAAATACGATTCTCCAACAAACAGAAATACATTCTTTTTTTACGGTAACTTACAGATTTTTGCTTTCCCTATCCTACAGACCTTCGTCTTCTGGCTTCTCAGACACCCTCCCTGGGATTTGTAGTAAACGCAGTGTCATGATCTCCCTGTATTTGTTTTACAAAGGTGACCTCTTTCCTTTTATTTTCCGGATGAAAATAAATGCTCTTTCGGGCCATATGTTTGCTACCATCCTTTGGACACACCCATACCACACCAACCATCTGGTCTCAATTCCGTCTACTATGGCATCATGAAAACCAGTCTGTTGCCTTAAGTCTTTATTTTTCACATGCTCCACTCAAAAGACTGCATGGCCTTTGTAACCCATCTATCTCTAAAGCCTCTAACCTTTGTTTTTCCTGGAGTTTATTTTTCAGCATTCAGCACTATCAGTAGTTATAAGTTCCAATAGGTACAGAGGTTGCTACTAATTCTTCATACTCATCTTTATTTTTTGGAGTATATAACTAAAGAAAATATTTTACTGCTGCTGCTCCTGCTACTATTAAAACTACTAATGCTACTGAAAACCAAAAGTGATGTTTTTACAAATTTTAGCTACCATAATCCAAAGATTATGCCCATAACGGGCAGGTGGAGTGTGAAATTAATTGCACTCGATCTGTTGGTTCCAGGGCTACAAAAAATAGTTCTGTTTCTCATCGCATAGTTAGCCAATTATATGACTGAACTATTTAAGAACAAAAGAGGTAAAGGTGTAAAAGACACTAGTCAGAGTTATCTTCTCTGAGAGTAATGAATTTCACTATACAGCCAGACCCTATGGTAAATAAAGTGAAGGTGTCATTTCCAGGGTGGAAAGTGGGTGCTTTTCGGAGGGTCTGGCATGCTGATAAGCATACTCTTTCAACTCAGTGATGAAGGCAATGGTAAACCACCTCACTCCTCGTTTTTACTTAGTAAAACCTCTAGAGGTTCAAACCAGCCTTTCGGCTGTTGATCTAAACAACAACAATCCAAAGATGTGATGAAAAACAATATTTATATTTTATCTAATACACTCACAGCTCTAAAAAGTGGAGGATGTTGATCCTTATCTACAATATTCACATTGGCACCAGCACTTAATAGAAGACATACACATTCTGTGTGGCCAGCTCCTACAGCCAGAGTTAATGGTGTCCTAAAATTAATAAAAAATCATAACATAAGAAATTTATTTTGTGTGCCAAAAGTCCATTTAGCATCAGCAGTAATCCATAAACTAAGCAGCTAACATACAATCATCAACAGCACAAGTTATATCTATTAATTCATATTGAAATTTTGTAAGATGTATCATTTCTTTTTAAGAAAGAGGAAAGTCAAATTATTAGGAGTTATAAATACATAGTAAATTTGGTAGAAATATGTTCAACTAATACTAGACGATTTATTAAAAATAAATTTTAATATATTGCGCAAGTATGGTACTCAACCTTTTAGGAACAAGTGGTAGTTCATGTAAACTGAAAATTTTGCTAGCTTAGTAATAGTCACAATATTTTAAGTAATTGTACCTGAACGTGGACAGTGATTCTAAACAAAATATACATAAACAATTAAACTTGTGATTATATTAAATAATTTAATTGATACGAAGGTTTAAAGGTTAAACATACAGGAAAACACAAATCAGGTTTAACGATATGGATTTCAAAGTTTACGGTAACTGATGTCCCGAATAATGTGTAGCAAAATGCTGAATTCGTTTCATGGATTTAGTGTTACACTTGCTGAGCAAACCCAGAAAATACATAATTATGCAATTACCTTGTAGACGTCTTGCAAATCTACGGATTACTATTTGGTATTTGTCTGCAAATTGATACAGTAAGCAATATAATAAAAAGTTACAAAATATATATCTTAGAAATATTTTCTGACAGAAAATGTTAACAAAACATGCTTGAGACTGGAGATTTCAGAAAGACTACACCTGTAAAAAGCAGTCATTTACAACGTTGATTGGAAATCACATTCAGTACAGAACAAACAGTGTAGAGTACGAACAAGATTACTTAAAATGTTTGTAAGATTAATACATGTACTACTGATGTACTTTAAGAAAATAATCTGGAAAATTTTAATCTGCGCTATTTCTATTTGAAACCTTACGCATGGTCTCGTGAAAAAATACATTATTATTGACAATATAACTGTGTTTATTTCTCAACTTGTTAATATTAACCCATGGCCGCAGAATGGAACCCTATGGTTTCGTTTCAGCATTTGGCCTTACCAGATCCATTTTAAACTCACTTGTATAGAGGAACCGCTTAGGAAAGGTGTACTGTTAAGCATCGTGTTGTTTGTTTTTACTTATTAAACTTTTTAAGGATTTATTTTTACTTTTGATTATGATGCTGTGAATCATTATAGACATATATCTGTATAACTGTGTACAGGTATAAATCTGTGTAATAACATAAATCTGACATGATTATTTTCATATGATCATTTCCATACTTCAAAATTTTTGTGACTCAAGGCCCACCCTTATCTTCCGTATATAATTTTTGCTTTAACTTGTACACATAATAAACTTATTAGCACAAAATAATTGATCGGCAAAATAAATCTTTTACAACCTCTTATGGATATCCATGGTATCAACCACAGCTCTGTTCTCAGTGTATTCTAATAATAAGGATAAGCACTCCTTATGTCCAGCCACAGCAGCTAGATGCACTGGTGTTTGTTGTGCTTTACTGTCATGAATACACACTCGAGCTCCACAGCGCAAAAGCATCACTACACATTGTGCGTTTCCTACAAAACAAAATAATTTAATCATTAAATATTGACTTGCATTGTACATAAACTTCTAAATTCATATCACAGATCTTTTAATTAACTATCAAAACAATGTTCAAATCTAAAAAAAATCTGGAGTGAAACACTCACACAACTTTCTCTTGCCAATGCAAATAATGACCAATATAACCTAAACATTAGTGATAAAACATTAGAAATAAACAAAAAAACTAACCTCAAAAAACATAACCTTATTTTAATCATGAGTGAAAGACGCAAAATGAAAATCAACTTCAGTTTGGCTTAAAAATACAGAAAATCACTCTTTCACGCTAAACTAGGCCCTGTAGAGAAAAGCGCTCTAAATAAAAGTTGTAGATCTTTTAATTTTGTCTAAATTTTATTATATACACTTTTGTCGTAAAATGGATAATAGGCTGAAATCTTTGAAAAATCAATTTTACAAGTTTTTGTGAGAAAAAAACCGAGAATTGCTTATTACCACTGGACTAACCGTTATACAAAAAAAGTTTGAAATAAAAGTTGTAGGATTTTAAATTTTCTACAACTTTTCTTATATAAATTTTGGCGCTAAAATGCATATTAAAGCTGCAATCTTAAAAAAAACAATTTTTTTTACGTAAAAACAGCCTCACAAAGAATTTCAGCAAACATGGGACCTACCTTATCTTGTAGAGCATAAAAAATCTAGTAACCAGGCAGTTTTAAAAAAAATCGTAGTACCAGTTTTTGAGAAAATCGCAAAAAAGTGAAAAATTACACGAATTAACTACTACTTCTGGTTGACCGATTTTGATGAAAATGTTCATATTGGGTCCGGTAGGGGTATGTAACTTAAGTTTCAAGTTTCAAGTTTGTACGATGTTCCGTTCTTGAGATATTTTGTATACACACACCAATCGCTAAAAACATGATTTTTGTGATCAGGGGTCTAAAAATATGTAGATCCGGTAAAAACTCAATTTTGAAAAATCCGACATGAAAACAATACTTTCCTTCCCATATATTCATATAGGCAAGAGAAAATAAAAAAACCATTGCAATAAATTATGATATTTATTTTGCACCATTAAATCCTGCATTTAAGCAAATTCTTATCACATGGTCGACCAATCAAATGACTGAATCATTTAACAACAGAAGAAGTAGATGTGTAAAAGACACTAGTCAAGAGTTTTTTCCTCTGAAAGCAATGAATTTCATTACACAGCCAGACCCAGTCATGAATGTAGTGTAGATGTCATTTGCAGGGTGGAAAGTAGATGCTTTTCAGAGGGCCTGGTATGCTGATAAGCATACTTTTCAACTCAGCGAGGAAAGCAAAGGTAAACCACCTCACTCTTTGTTTTACTAAGTGAAACCTCTAGAGGTTCAAACAAGCCTTTCAGCTGATGACCTAAACAACAATTTATACTACCTTATTTTAATAGTTAAGTTTAAAAACACTTTATCTACGTAACAAGAACTTAAAATTGGATTTACATATTTATAAAAAACAAAACCATAAGTAAATGAAAATACAAATGATCATTTGTATGATAAACATGGAAAATATATGCTAGAACTACTAAGAAAAATTAAATTTAAAAACAATAGTGATGTAGTTATAATTTTAATTATAACTATTATTATACTTTATAATGTGTGTACTAGCAATCTGTTCAATTCACAACAATAAGCAACCCCATGACCCAATGAGATGAAGATGATGTGTAAATGAGGTGTAGTCTTGTATAGCCCAGGCCAACAATTCCTGAGAGAGCATGGTTAATTGAACCCCAACCATCAAAGTACACCAGTAACCACTGTCTGTATTCAAATCCGTATAAAAGTAACTACCTTAACTAGGATTTGAACCAGGAACCTTTGTCTCCGAAAATCAGCTGCCTCATGGCAAAGACTTCACCTCTAGACCAACCCGCTGGGTGTATCAAATATTTAAAATGAAAATCAGAACCCATGTATTTTAAATAGAGCTGCTGTTTGTCTTAAAATATAGAATTCTAATAAACATATTTAAAAATACATTCATGGTTGTAAAGAGGACACTTTTGAGATTCTGCAAAAAAAACCAGAAATGAAAATTGGTAAAAGCTGTGCAGAGGTTTTGCAAAGCAAATAACAAGTGAATTAAAGTTTTGATGGTGCACTATTCTGGTAGCGAAGTTCAGATTGTTTTGAAAGGTTGATACGGAGACAGGAATTGTATTGTTAGGTGCATGATTATCTTATTTCAACAATAACATGAATAAAAAAAACACTCCAAACTAAGACGATAATGGTTAATATAATTGTGAAATTGGTTGTTAAAAATACATTAGTATATTGGTCCACATTTAATTCCCTTGAGTTATTATTTATTTTATATAGTACCAAATTTAGCAACAATCATAACATAAATGCACATCCTCCTCAGCAGCAAAAATTTATTCAGTTAGATGATGTTTATGGTACAATAATACTATTTTACTGTATAATTTTAATATCTACATTTGACAAAACAATTTAAAAAAAATTTGTTTAAGGATATTATTTATGTTAACCCTTTCCATGAGGTAGTGCCTAAGACCCTGTTTAAAAGGGAGCAGCGAGGAGAGCAATTTTGCAAAGAGGTGAACACATATAGAAGAGGAGTGAGGAGTGCAACGCAGAAGGCAAAACATCTCAAAATGTGTGTCGAAGGAACGTAAATTGGCGTATTTGGTAAGTAGTGCTATAAAATGTACGTTTTACAATCGTTATGTAAGCCAAGACAACGGTTACAAAGATGGACCATTCATTCAAAAAATGCTGATAAAGAAGAAAATGTACAATTCAATTGTTTATACTTAAAAATACGTTTATATCTGAATAAGTTTATACAATACTTTAGAATGTCAATCTGCATACTATATTTTACGTAAGTATTGACTATATTTTACATAAGTATGCTAATGAATGGAGCCAATGTGGACGAATTTCATTCACAATACAATTAGTACTGAAGAATAATTAGCTCTTACTTTAAAAGAAATATTTGTTATCTTCAATCAGCCTACTTTAATTGCTACAAAAAGTTAGTTTTCAGGTAACTGAATACAAAAGTTCAATAATACTGTGACAATATCAAAGAAGATCATGTTCGTGAAAGTTCTAGTAAAATGGTAATTCATTCATAAAAATAGTAAAGAGAGGATAATAGAATGAAAAAGTGACAATGGGGTGGCTATAAAGGGATGCCTATTCATGAAAAGGTTGGCCTGTAACAACTTTTATTCTATTTACAAAAGATCTATTGTTGACTTGTTTACAATAGATTTTTCTAGCACTCATTTATACAGGGTTTTTTTGTACTTTATTATTTGTATCGAAGTTCGGTGTTTTTCGGGAAGATTTTTTTTTGATTCACTATATAAAGACCCCCGAGCTCGGTCAGGGAGTTAGTATTCGTTTGATCTTTGACGAGTGACAGTTGGGCGTTATATCAGGTTAACGGTTCCGAGGTATTGTTATACAGTCCTTGTGTGTGTGTGTGTGTGTGTGTGTGTGTATCGTGTAAAGTTATTGTATATCTGTATTAAATTCAGTTTTGTGTATTCAGTTTTCATTTTGTAAGTGTATTCTATAAAATTGATTGTAAGTAGTGCTAAGTACATTATTAAGTCATTTATTGTATTACTTCATGATAATTAGTTTAATTATTTATTTTGTAAATCTTTTAGTGTAATAATTATTTAATTACCTAGATCCCGAAACGGACATTAGCGATAAGTGTCACAATACGAAAATATACTGTACTAATGAATTGAAATGGAAATACAGTAATAATGGAACGATACCCCGTAGGCTGCCAAATATGTCTGAATGCGCTGATCTGCACGTTCATCACCGCTTGCAAAACAAACAATTTTGTTTCTTTCAGCGCCACTCTTATGCACCTCTCTCTTCTTCGCAGCTCTGTTATAAACACACACTATAACAAGTAAATGTTTGTTTACACCTTTCTGCTAACCACGCCACTATTATTGCTCCTCACCGCTCCACTATAATCACAGCCTTAAGATAATTTACCCATTTCGACAAGACATTGAATCTATTCTTTTCATCACATTATTAGGGCTTGTAAAATATTATTGTTACAAATTTATTTTTTCTGTTTACTATCGAAACAGAATTATACTTACAGGGAAACAGGACAGTTATTGTGGGACTACTGCACTAGTAAAAACAAATGAGATACTAGAACTATTCACTCATAGTTCCAAGAAATTTCCCCGAATAATCTTTTCTCTTGATATAATGAATACTTTATGTTAATTGTCAGCGTCAAGCAAACTTTGATATGTTTGATAAGACAAATTTGTACCAGCATATTATTGCTGTAAAAAATCAAAACACAAGCTACTTTTGTAGCTTGGGTAAGATCTTTGTTGGAAACATTAATGTTAATACACATGATGAAGTGCGATAGATGAAAATGGGTGACTAAGAAATGCCAGACCTTACAGGTAATCAAACCCAAACAGGTGGCACTTGAAGATTTGAATGCAATCCATTCCAATAAACTCCAATAAATTTCAGTAAAGAATAAGGATAATTATTTATAAGTACTGGCCAAACTGGTGAATATATCATATATGTACCCTTGTAAGCAGCAAGATGAAGAGCAGTTCTTCCAGCTTCATCTTTTATATTGGTGTCTGAAAAGAGTGGAAGGAGCAATCGCAGTATTTCACTGTTACCATTACTAGCCTGCAACACAAACCATAATAATAAGTGTTTCCATAAATGTAATACAGTCTTTTCATTCAGCAATATTGAGAATCCTGCGTTTAATTTAGAAGTTATTGTCTAAAAATTATAACTTTACCCGAGAGCAAATAGAATCCACACTTAATTTTCTTTCTAATGTAAAAAAAAAAATCTGGTGGGAAACACTCACACGACTTTCTCTTGCCAACGCAAATAATGAACAATATAACATTTAGAAATAAACAAAAAAACTAAACTCAAAAAAATAACCTTATTTTAATCATGAGTGAAAGACGCAAAATGAAAATCGACCTGTTTGGCTTAAAAATAGGGAAAATAACTTTTTCACGCTAAACTAGGCTCTGTAGAGAAAAATGCTTTAAATAAAAGTTGTAGATCTTTTTATTTCCTATAAAATTAATTATTTACACCTTTGTCGTAAAATGCATACTAAGGCCGAAATCTTAAAAAAATCGATTTTTCACACGTTTTCGTGAGAAAAAAACAGAAAATCGCTAATTACTGCTAAACGAAGCGTTATACAAAAAATGTTCGAAATAAAAGTTGTAGGTTTTTAAATTCTCTACAACTTTTATTATATAAATTTTTGCGCTAAAATTTATATTTAAGCCATAATCTTAAAAGAACAATTTCTTTACGTGAAAACAGCCTCACCAAGAATTTCAGCAAACATGGCGCCTACCCTATCTTCTAAAGAATAAAAAATTGAATAAACCAGGTGATTTTAAAAAAAATCATAGGACCAGTTTTTGAGAAAATCGCAAAAAAGTGAAAAATTACACGAATAAACTACTACTTCCGGTTGACCGATTTTGATGAAAATATTCGTGTCGGGTCCGGTAGTGGTATGTAACTTAAGTTTCAAGTTTCAAGTTTGTACGATGTTCGATTTTTGAGATATTCTGGTCACACACACACAGAACAATCGCTAAAACCTTGTTTCTTGACAGGCAGATACAACTTTTAAACTAGTAAGGATGGCACAGTAAACCAATTTTTTTGGCTACTGTCCTCAACCTTACCCAAACAACTGGTACATTGCAGAGAATCTACAATTCAGTTTAAATTAAATATTTTTTATAATTTACAGAATAAGAATCAAAAACAAACTAGCACTCATACTGCTATGTGTCGTTTGTGAACTGCTAACGTTCTGTGAAAATGCAAAGATCAAATAAAGGTGGCAGAACACAAAATTTCCATTACAAAACTTGATTAAGTATGACACAATGTGTCGGTTTACACATGGTAAAATTTAGAAATAGTACGAGTTGTGTCCGGAAAGTAATGCAATTTTTTTGAGCTGATACTTAAAATGGCCATAGAGCTTTCCGACTGGTTGGGTTATGTGGTGGGGACTCTCAGCTTGAAAGTGATGCCTTTGATGGTCTGTTCTGAGCAGTTGGGGCACCAAGATCACAGTCTCCGCGCAACCCTATTTAGTGCCTGTGTCACAAAACATGATTGAATCATGTTGCGCTGGACGACCGTCAACCAGCACAACCGACGATAATTTGGCCTGTGTGTGCGATCTGTTAAAATCTGACCATCAGTTGAGTATCTGGATGATTGTAGAAACTCTCAACGTTCCCAAAACAATTGTACACAAACTGCTGACTGATAAATTGCACACGAGGAAGGTGTGTGCCAAGCTGGTTCCCAAACTTTTGGTGGTCAATCAGAAGATTCACCACATTGGGTGAAACACAACTTGGCAATGTTGTCGCAACCGCCCCTACAGTCTGGACATTGCTTCGGCCGACTTTTTTCACTTTCGAAGAATCAAGACCACCCTGAAAGGAATCAGTTTGAGGGTCGATTGAAGCCATCCAAGGTGTCATGACAAGGGCCCTTGCCGATGACCTCGTTGAAGTCTTCCAGGATGCATACCATGCATGGCAGAGCTAGTGGAAAAAGTGTGTGAATGATGCCCATGGGAACTACTCCAAAGAATATTAACCCCTTAAAAGTTGATTTTTTTTAAAAACCAAAGTAATGTTATTTTTCATATTTTCCCCCTGAATAATTATTTATATTATTTTTGATTATTTATAATATGACTTTTTATAAGTATATTTAAGAAAATTAACAGTTCAAAAACTATTATTGCAATTATTTTAACCCAAATAAAACAAAAAATGAAACTAATACTACAAAATAAAACTAATATGAGCACGTGGCAAGCAACGGACAACATTAGTTATGTTATACGACTGTAATAACAACTAAATAGTTGCCTAGGAACTGTTTGATAATATGGAAAGATTAACATTAAACAAAAGCACTACTAGGGTCCAATGAATGAAAACAAAACTACAAAAGACTGGTACTGGCTCTTGGTAACAAAATATTATGTTCTAGAGCAAAAATAAATTCGTGTTTTGACAGAAATGTAATATTACATCACTGGCATGTTTCGTGTACAATAATTCCGACGTAATATTTCGTCACACACCTTTAAGGGGTTAAACATTAGTAATGATATCTACAATACATCTACTAGTTAAAAAAAAAAAGTTGCATTACTTTCTGGACGTACCTCGTAACATAGTACTGCAAAGATTAATAATACAACAAAATGCAAAAAAATGAAATAATTTCTACAAGTTCTATATCAGTTTAATCCACAATTAATTCAACTTACCGCAAGATGAAGTGGTGTCATTTTAGGCATATCACTTCCATGAAGACATACGATAGAACCAACTGCTTTAAGGAGACATTCAAGACCAGTCTTATTACCCCCTGCTACACTATAATGGAATGCTGTGAATCCTCGCTTATCTCTCATCATTGGTAATGCCTTGTGTGTCACAAGGCACTCAACACATCTGAAACAATAAACAACATTAATTCAAAACACAATTATTTTGCATTCACATTTAGCTTAAGATCTGAGATGAAAGTGCACTTTCAAAAACCTCCAAGTAGTGAAATTACATAAATGTATAGTGCATTTGTTTTTGGAAGAAGCTTGTAAGGGGTGGGCGATTAGGTAGAGTAGGGATAGTTTCAACGGGGCAAGTGTTGTCTCCTTCTCACTTAATCATTATTCCCTCTCTTTCTTACTGTATACTACTCTGTTACAACTACTACGCTAGACTAAAAACTAGTTAAAAACTTTATATTTTCTGTTGTCTTTTGCCTTTCTCCATCTGAATCCGATATCTTTAATAATTTCCCACAGCGACCATTTACTTCCTTTGAAATTAATTTTCTCCCGCAAAACGGGGAGTAACAAATTCAAAGTTGACCATTTAGCGTTTGTTTTATAAAAATTATATATTGTTGTTCTCACAACACACTTATCAAAATCGTCCACTTCACTCTTCACTTTCTTCTCATTCTTTTCTTATTTGGTGTTCTGATTAGCATATCAGGGTTTTTTCTTTCAAAATTCTTTAACTGTACTACGCGAAATCCCCATAGCTCTGGCAACACGATTTTGCACATCAGTCAGTAAAATTGGTTCGTTTTGTTCAGCTTTTTTTTTCTTAAAATTGTGTACACTTACTATATACTCCCTAGCCTGACCGCGTA
Organism: Catonia carolina; assembly: GCA_035578175.1. Classification (NCBI taxonomy): domain Eukaryota; kingdom Metazoa; phylum Arthropoda; class Insecta; order Hemiptera; family Achilidae; genus Catonia; species Catonia carolina. Next base: position 187,411,503 of record JAQMRL010000001.1, read on the forward strand.
TTACCTGCCTTTTCCGTATTACACTAGCACTCGTGCTCGAATTTTCACTACTACGACTAGGTTCCATTTTAATAACTAAATAAATAAAAAATAGAAACGAAACAAAGAATACATACAAAAAATTAATATAAACAAAACCAAACAGCAAAAGAGTAAAAACAATAAGTACATAAAACAGTAGGCCTACTACCGAATGCACGAGTTGAAGACTTGTGAAGGGAATAGAACAACAAAAATATAAAATTACAACATACAGTCAAGTTTTTAGGATTTATAGTACACTTAGGCTCTTAACGCTGCTAGCACTATGGAGAGACTTCAAAGAGAGAAACTTCCCTTCGATGTGCTTCCCCCACCACTAAACAGAACAGCTCAGCGGTACAGAGCGTTGGTGGGACAGCTTCTAGCTAGAACAAATGACCTGTAGCTTATTACTCGTACTATATTCAAATACACCAGTTTGATGTTTAAGAAGCTGTCGAAAGTGTCTATTTCATTTATAATCACCTGTATTGTATAGAATATGATTTAGTGACATACCGACTGAAAAATCCAATAATTTTTTCTTATGCATATAAAAAATACTTTAGGGTACTTTAAAAAATGATTTGGGCACTATTCAATTATGAATGTTTTAAGTTTATAAGATACATATGTTAACACAGAATAATCATCTACTTTGAAAAAAAAAACATTTCTAACCTTCCTTTCTGATCATATGCAGAAGCCAGATGAAGAGGTGTACATCCCTCAGAATCTTGTTCATTAACAGATGAACCAATACCAATGAGTGTGTAAAGGCATGGAAAACAACCCTGTGCTGCGGCAAGATGAAGTGGCGTACGTCCCATTGAATCAGCTAGTTGAAAGTTGGCTCCATTGCTAACAAGTAGATCCAGGCACTCAACATTTCTGAAAATTGTAAGAAATTATTGTTATCAGTAGGTCTATATATATATATAAAAAATTCTGGTGTGAAACACTCACAAAACTTTCTCTTGCCAATGCAAATAATTAACAATATAACCTAACATTAGTAATAAAACATTAGAAATAAACAGAAAAACTAACCTCAATAAACATAACCAAATTTTCATCATGAATGAGACACAAAATGTAAATCAACCTGTTTGGCTTAAAAATACCAAATATCATTCTTTCAAGCTAAACTATGCACTGCAGAGAAAAATGCTCTACATAAAAGTTGTAGATCTTTTAATTTTCTATAAATTTAATTATATGCACTTTTGCAATAAAATGCATACTAAGGCCGAAATCTTTAAAAAAATTGATTTTTTACACGCTTTCGTGAGAAAAAGTAGAAAATTGCTAATTACCGCTAAACTAAGCGTTATACAAAACAATGTTTGAAATAAAAGTTAAAAGATTTAAAATTCTCTACATTTTTATTATATAAATTTTTGCGCTAAAATGAATATTAAAGCCAAAGTAATATTAAAAAATCGATTTTTTACGTGTAAATAGCCTCACCAAGAATTTTAGCAAACATGGCGCCTACCTTATCTTGTAGAGCATAAAAAATTTAGTAAAACAGGCGATTTTTAAAAAAATCATAGGACCAGTTTTTGAGAAAATCGCAAAAAAGTGAAAAATTACACGAATAAATACTACTTTCGGTTGACCGATTTTGATGAAAATGTTCGTGTCGGGTACGGTAGTGGTATGTAACTAAAGTTTTAAGTTTCAAGTTTGTACGATGTTCCGATCTTGAGATATTCTGTATACACAAACACACACACACACACAGACCAATCACTAAAAACATGTTTTTTGGGTTCAGGGGGTCTGAAAATGTGTAGATCCGGTGATAACTCGATTTCAAAAAATTGACATGAAAACAATACTTTCCTTCCTATATCTTCTTATAGGCAAGAGAAAGTAAAAAATGTTATCAGTATTTATGTGTATGTAAAAAAGCAAAAGTCCTCAATAACTGATTCACTCACCACTTATAACTTATAACTAATATTTCATATTAATTACCCCTGTAAGGCTGCAAGGTGAAGTGGTGTCTTTCCTGTACTATCTTGGCAATCTAGATCAACACCAGCTTGCAGTATCTTGCGACAACATTCCACAAATCCACCAAGACAGCACAAATGAAGAGGTGTTCTTCCTACAAACACACACACATTCGATTCGATTAAAACAACAAATTATTATATAGCTTGTATAAAAAGAGGATACAGAAATCAGTTAAATTTAACAATTTTTACGTTTTTAAAGACATGAACACAAGCAGTCTGTGCAGTAATATATTTCTACAATATGAAATTTGGTAACAACTACTGCCACTTACCAACACCTTTGCTGATACAAACAGCTTTTCTGTTTGTATCAGCATAGTATAGTTGTTGTCATTAACAAGTTTAATAATTTAAAAAAATTGCATATCTCTTGAATACACCAATGATACTTCAGTAAACATACTTTTTGAACATAAAAAATTGGTTTAACATACCTAGAAAAATGCAGTTTGTTTTTGTAAAGTTATAAGTCAAAAACCACACACTTTTCAAGATTTTTTTTTCAATTTATATAAATAACTTCACCATTAAAATATCATAAATTTAAAATAATTAATTTTAAACATATCAACATGGTATAGTGACGTGTCGATACCAACATTTTTTGATTCTCGATATACATTCCGATGACAAAAATCAAAGAAGTATAAAAATAAAAACATAATTAAATTAAGCAAAAGAAATTAACAATATTAAGAAACTGACTACTGAGGTTTCACTTAATGTGTCAATTACTATAACCAAATGTTTTTTTTATATTATAAATTTCATGATAAATGCAATGAAACACAAGTTAACCTCTTCTAATAATCTCATGCTCAGAAACCTGGGAGTTCTACTTTTAGAATGATACAACAGAACCCTGATTGATCAATAGAAACTGCTCTAAACCATCAAGAGCACTACAACATATTTACTCTTTGTTCGTAACTTTACATTATAAAAAACAATCAAATAGTGAATAAAACCCATGCGAACAGTAAAAACGTATAATGTACTACAATTAATACACCATGAAAGCCCAATATCATAAACTGGTTGTATTGAATATTGATCGACTTTTTCTGTAGTTCGATAAGTGATTCATTTGTACTTGTTCATTTTCGTAGCTTGGTGTCACATTTGTGGAATGATTATTATGTGGCTAATCACTCCACAAAATTGCTTGAACAAAAACCTACTTATGCAGGGAGAAAATTCATAAATAAATTACCCCAATTTTTAAAATGTTGTGAGGATTTGAATTCCTTTAAAAAGAATCTGAAAAATTACTTGATCGATGAAACTTTTTATAGCGGTCAAGAATTTCTTTCTTGATAGTAGTGATACATTGTGTGATTCTTATATGTATTTCAGGTGATATATTCTGACATTTCCTATACTCCTCCTGGAGTCTCCAGGACGCAAGAAAAAAAAATTGTATTAAAACGAGGGTCAAACTCCGATAAATGATTAAGATTTGTTATTTAGTATGAGAGCAATTTAAAACATTTTTCAAATGAAAAAATACTTTTGTTTACTCCCTTAAGCCAAAATTACCGAACTATATTGATATTTAATATCTTTTATGTTATGATACAGAATTGGTCGTCTTATTTAATAATTCCCGACCCTAGCTGGGAATCTAACCCAGGACCTTCTGATTTACAGTGAGAAAAGTCTAGTGCTCTAGTCACTGGGAAACAGAAGTGGCATTAAAATATTATTACACTATAATTGGATTAGCAATACCTTGGAAACCTGGCTTAGAAGGATCTGCTCCATAATTCAAAAGGGTGTTGCTCAGCAGTTCATGGCCATGAAAAGCAGCAATATGTAGTGCAGTGTAACCTGTTTTATCAACACTGTCCACTCTAGCACCTAAAAAAATTAAACAAATAGACATTCAATTTAAAAAATATCTGATCAGAAGATACCCTTCATTTCTTTGTAATTTAAATTTTTAATTATTAAAACATTTATATTTTCTAAAGGATGATATTGTCTTACAATTAAAATGAAAGAACAAAACTTGTGGTAGTGGTGTTTGTACTAGAAAGATTGTAGACTAGTGTAGGCTCCATATTTAGTTAATTGCATGTATTTTCAGTCAAGTGCACTTAAAAACTGTAATAAAAAAAAACTATCAACCTTATTAGTCTAGTGATAAAGTCATTGCTGTGAGTCAGCTGTTTAACAGCTGACGTATGGAAATGAAGGTTCTGTGGTTCAGATCCTAATAAAGGTACAGATTTGAATACTAGACAGTTATTACAGGTTGGAGTTCAATTAACCATACTTTCTCAGGAATGACCAGCCTAAGACTGTACAAGACCACACCTTATACATACAGACACATCATACACATAATCCTTATCTCATTGAGCCATCGGGTTGCTTATTTTTCAAATTGAGCAGATTGTAATGTACACACATTAGGATAGAAAAATGCAATTAAAACCGTCATTATAGACAATTATATCTTCTTCTTCTTCTTCTTCCTTTCACGGGTTAGGCGTTGCTGCCTGTTCCGAACCTCCACCATCTGCCCATCTCTTCCTTGGACGTCCTCGATCCCTTTTACCCCTTGGCTTGTACCATAGTGCCTGCTTGGGTACTCTTTCATCCTTCATTCTACCTAAGTGATCTATCCACTTCTTCCTGCCCTCCATTACTTTATCATTTATGGAGAAGATATTAAGATGTTGTCATATCTCCGTGTTTCTGTAACGGTCCTCTCTACTACAGCCATAAGTTTGCCGGAGAAATCTCATTTCTGCTGCTTGTAATCGGCTCTCTTCCCGTCTTGACAGAACCCACGTTTCACTTCCGTAAAGTACAGTTGGAGCAGCTATCGTTTTATAAAATCTCATTCTAGTGTCTTTACTTGTGATGTTTTTCAAGTTCCTGTGGATAGTACCACATATGTGTTGAAATCGGTGGATCCTATCATACACCTCCTTACCCTGTTGATAAGTTACATCGCAACCTAGATAGTTAAAATGGGATATCTGTTCTATAATCTTATTATATATGACAATTTTACTTCTGACAGGATCCTTCCCCCTGAATGCCATTTGATGAAAAAATTAATTAATTATATTAATTAATTAAATAATTTATTGCCAAATTTTGATAAAAAACCGCGTGACTTTCCATAAATTTCAACTGATTTTTTGTAAATTCGCTGTAATTGGCATAAAAAAATGGAGTTTTACGGTTTTTTTAAAACATCTCTCAAAGTTTTAACATTTTTAATTTTTTCAATTTTTTTGGATGAAATAAAAATTTTAATTTTTTTGAATAAAAGATGGATACGAAAAGCCAAGTCTATCAGCAATTGCCAAATTTTGATAAAAAAACAAGTGACTTTGCATAAATTACAACAGATTTTTTGTAAATTTGCTGTAACTGGCATAAAAAAAAAAGTTTCACGGGTTTTTTAAAACAACTCTCAAAGTTTTCTTAACATTTTTAATTTTTTTGGATGAAATAAAAATTTTAATTTTTTTGGATAAAAGTTGGATAAGAAAAGCCAAGTCTATCGGCAATTGCTAAATTACTAAATGTTGATAAAAAAACGTGTGACTTTGCATAAATTACAACAGATTTTTTGTAAATTCGCTGTAACTGGCATAAAAACAGGAGTTTCATGGTTTTTTAAAACAACTCTCATTGAGTTTTAACATTTTTAATTTTTTTGGATGAAATTTTTGTTAATTCGCCATAACTGGCATAAAAAAATGAAATTTCAAGGGTTTTTTAAAACAACTCTCAAAGTCTTCTTAACATTTTTAATTTTTTTGGACAAAAGATGGATAAGAAAAGCCAAGTCTATCGGCATGATCTTATGATTAGTGTTAGAAGAGTTGTTGTTCTCAAGCCTCTCGTCGTACAAGGGTTAACCAGTTTGAACAAAGTTACTTTACTTACATGATATTCCTACTACATCCACATTTCATTACTACAAAACATCATAAATGATGCTTTATAAGTGGCAAAGGTCCTGTAATTTTGACAACCTAAACAGAAACTTTTTGACTGCAATTTCATACCCTTGCACTATTTCATATTACAAACCATGCCAATAAACTAACAATAATGGGCTTCTTCAAAACATAAGAAACAGTTACCTCTAAAATCGACTTAAACACAAGTAGTATAACATAAAGAAAAACAAAAATACCTTACCATAATCAAAAAGTAATTTTGAACGAGCAAATCGTCCATGAATTGCAGTCATATGCAATGGAGTTCTTCCATCATCACTCTGAGCATTATAATCAGCACCCTCCTTCAAAAGAGCTTCTAGGCAATCTCCACCTAGAGTTGATGCAGCTGCTAGATGTAATGGTGTCTAAAAAAAAAACTTTTATGAATTACAATAAAAACTATCAAAATAATGAATTTTATTCATCATATTAAAATGTTATCTCAAAGGAAGAATATCATCATAATTTACCAGTAATCTAAGCTGATAAGACTTTTTAACTATATTATAAATTTTGGAATTTTAATTTTTTATCATATTTATTTCCGCCTTAACTTACACTATTTAGTTCAGACTTAAATTCCCTACAAGTTTATTTGAAACCTTTTATGCAATAATTTCATAGCCATTAATTGAAATTATTTTGTTAGAAATGTGTGTGTTTTAGCCCTAATTTTTTGATTTGCCCCAGTTTTCTTGTAAACCGTATTAAAATTAAGTAGTTTTATATAAAAAATTTTGAAATCCATAATTATGGTGAAAAATAGTGCTACACAGTAAAATCCGCTTAATACAATTTTTAAGGGACCTCATGTTAGTGTATTAGATGGAAAAGTGGCTTAATTGGGAAACAAGTAGAATGGGCCAATCTCTAATGAGGAATGATATCTACTGTACTGATCGTACAAGTATGGAGGAGTTTATAGATATCTTGTGTTTGGTTTTTCAGCCAACATGATATTTTAAATTTTTATAAACTAGTGCGTTATTTGGTATAAATTTAAAAAAATATATACAGAACTCATCTGGATTAAAGACATCTCTCAGTAATCCTTTAGCAGAGGGGTTAAACACTTTCTTACTTAGATAAGCGTTATCTTCATTAAACGCTTCAACGCATAACTGACGGTAAACAATTGGATGATGTTTTTATACGTTACATAAATCCACAACCCTGAAACCCAGTTTTTGTTATTTTGTTGGTTCTTTGGATCCAGTGAAGTCAGTAACTTGCAGTTCTTTTGCAATTTCGAGTGCGTTTCTGTTAAAATGAATGCAAAACTCGCACCATGAGGCAACTGAATTGTCACAGTGTCACAACTACCACGCGGTTGTCCTAGATGACAGTATTTATGGTTTTCCTCTTAAGGGGGTGGAAGGTAGAGTAGGCACTCTTGTTTTTCAAGCCAAATGCAGTCACCTTTTGTCATTTTTTCAAGTAATAAACTTCAGTATTAAATTATTACTTGTTAAAATTTTTATTTCTTGAACAGAAACAGAACATATTATGCAAAATTCGGCGCATATTAATAGGGTATATCTAAATTATTTTTTCATTAACTTCAAGGACTTCATAAGAAATGTGTATTAAGCAGGAAATCATATTAGCCATGACCATTTTAAACAGATTTAATTGTATACTGTTTCTCATAATAAAATAAACAAATGACAATTTTTTCTTTACCTGCCCATGAAAATTAACAGCATGAATAGAGGCATTATTATAAATCAATTCTATACTGATTTTAGCATGACCATTCAAACATGCTATATGGAGTGGTGAATTTCCTACTGATGTTCTTGCATCCACATCAGCACCAACTTCTAAAAGTATTTCTGCCACGATTTCTTCTCCACTTGCTGCTGCTGCATGTAAAGGAGTGCATAACTACAAAACAAAAATGGGAATAAGTATTTCAATAACCTCAATTTAATTAAATACATTTTACTTATTTCAATATAATATATTGATAAGTATTAAATACTCCTTTTAACTGAAAGGCAACTAGTGGCTTCTGCTATGGCATGGGACACAATATAACACATGGAAAATAAAACGCACAAATTGTTAGCACATTCAAAAATATAAAATACATTTTCTATTAAAACCATTCCTGTTTAAGAGAACAAAAATGATGGTACTCTTAATATTGTCAAGGAATTTTTTAAAGCAATCAAGAAAAGAGATTAATTCTTGGCCTGAAAATTTACTTCACTACAATGCAAACCAATTTACATTACTGTTTACAGAGAATTACACGAAATCTTTCAAAAGTTAATATTTGTAGACCTTAATAATTTATTGTATTTTGATATACAGCAAGAATTACTGGTAACATTTAATTCTCTTAACCCTTGAGCACTGGGAACCGCATATTCGAGGTCCGGTTGTAGTTGTGAGCTTTAAGCGGCTGTATTTATAAAGCTATCAGGCAGTATGATATCTCAAATAATGCGCACTGAAACGCAGTCAAATTTGATATAAAACACCATGTATTTACTGTTGATAGTGCTTGCTATGAGACGGGTGAAGTTTGCCAACCTAAGTTTTTGCTTCACCAATCTTTCAAATAATGTAACTGTGGAAATATTTCATCATTAAGGTTGGTACATCTGTAGCTTATTACAGTGGCTGTGTATTATTGACTGACGAAAGATTATGCAGTCGCTGGGCTAATATATGTGGATATTTATGAAAGCGTAAATTTGTTCTTTGTTCGTTTGCTGTGAAACATTGAACCTTTTCTCTCCCCCCTTTCTCCACTATATTACTGGTTTCATTTTCGTATTTATATAGAAAACTATTGCCTGTAACAAGGTCATGACATTATTTAATAACAGAACGATATGGCAGGGGGGGAGTGTCGCAAACCTTACTAATTTCTTCATAGTCCTATATCAATTTTTCAGCTAACGTAACTTTTGAAATATTTTATATATTGAATTGGTAAAATACGTAGGCTTTTCAATAAATGAAATAAAATAATAATACACCACATATTTTTTTTCTTAGTTTTTTACATTTTAATTATTTTTTAAATTTTTACAAATTTCAAACTGCAATTACTCAGCCAAATGTTACCCAAAATACAAATTAAAAACAGGGTTTTATTCACAAAACTCACATCTTCAAAACATATTATGTACAATTTTACACTAAACTAAAATTTTAGCAGTTACAGCCAAAACTATGACGTAGTAACCTGCCAATTTTCACGCGGGAATGTTTCGCGAGCTCTAGCAACTGTACAGCGTAACCAATTTTCATGTTTTCATATTCACAAAACTGTATGTATTTATAAGAAGCTGCTGTAATTTTTTCATAATTGTTTATCAGTAATGAACTTAGCAAAATGGATTCATTCGGGCCCGTATTTTAACATTTACAGTTTAACAGTTGCATGAAATGCGAAGCGACACACAAAGTTTGAAATTCAAATTTTTGAAAATTTATTTGATTATTCATGTCACTGGATAATTTAACTTAGTTTCAACAAAACTGGCATAACTTACAGATTTATCCTTTGCATTAACATCGGCACCATGATTCAATAGAAGTCGCACAACATCTGTATGACCCATGTACGCAGCATAATGCAATGGTCTTCTTTCTTTTTTATCACATGCATTAATTAAACACCCACGTTTAATTAACAATTCTGCCATCTTTAAAACATAAAATAATATGATTAAATCATTTTACTAAAAATATTTTCATTATGATACAACATATTTAAACAATACAACTACAAAGTGATAAAATGTTCGTCAATTATGGTGGCATGCGGACTGCACATGCGCAGTAAGTAGATCCCCCACCACGGCGCGATAGCCTGTCAACTAAAGATACAGGCTGCCTCTAAAGTAGTACCCATTATTTGTTGTGTTGTGTTCGTACGGTTATCGTTTTAACATTTGTGTCGCTGTTGGAAGCCGATTAGTTGCACGCGCACGAAATTCGGGGAAAGATGTCTGCGATTCAATTGATTTAATTTGGGGTAATAGGCAATAAGTTTTTTTCTAAATGATGTACCACTCGTTTTGACAGGCCTGAAAGAGAGGGACATCATACCCTCTTTCTCTTATATTTACAATGCAGTTCTTTTTGTCAAAATTTCATACAACTGATATTATGATATTAGGCCTGTGCTGGTGTAATTGATTTCAAAAAATTGATGTAGCCTATATTTGTATAAAGTTCACAACTATAAAAAATGATTCACCTTCTTGGAATACTAACAGGAAGGACACCAGGCATGACAATCTATCTTTGACGCTCCTTCAAAGAGTGATTTCTTCAAGCTCGTTAATTATATCTGTTTCCACCCAACATATTACTTACTCAACATTTATATCACGTTACAGATAAAATTTTATATTTCATAACAAAATAATAAAACGGATATTACGTGTACGGAAAAAATGTGTTTTTTTTTTAAACGTGAGATTTAAACGTCTAACTTAGTACGAGCGTATCTTATCTAAATATCAGAGTATAATAATAACATTTACAGCGTAATAAAATAAGATTCATTAGGAAGTGAAAATAATTTTGTTCAAAATTTTTTGATGAAAAATGAGCTTGTTAGTGTAGTGAACGAAACTGACTGGCCGAGTACCCTACCGATCATGTATCAAAATTCCACTTGGGGACCGTGCACTGATTGAAATGAGTTGAGGGGAACGGCGGACACGAACACATTCTCTCTCTGCCTCGCTACCCTCCCTACATGCCACCGTAATTGGCGAACATTATACATCCTAAAACTTTTTCCAAACGTTTTTTAATCTTAATACTAAATCTCTTGTGTAGTGTGTGCAGGTAATGCATAACAAAAACCAAAACATGTCTGGATGAAATAGGATTTTTATAAGAAATGTAAAAATTAATAAATTTATGTGTTCCATCAATCCCATTTTATGAAATTTGTGTTAAATAATGTGCAAGGTATATTTATCAGTAATTGATACCCATTAAAAAAGAAAGCTACATATGAAACTCAACTTCAGGGATAGAGGTATCAGAACTAATTAAAAAAAATACTTAAATACTACGACCAAAAACATGCAGTACCGAGTAAAAAATTGATCTTCAAACTTAGTTCACCATACACGGTAATGGTCTGGCTTTGAAATTTTTGATACCAACCACCTTTTAGCAAAGAGAAGAGACTACAGCAGACTTAACAGGAGCGAAAGTGAATGTGGATAAGACAAAATGACTGACTACATGTCTTCCAAAGTCAAAACCATTCTTTCTCACTCACCCAACTAAACTCTATTAGAGACAGTATGCATATGTGCATGCTCATTCTGTTTTATTCCATTTCTAAAGAATTCCATCACAAAGAAAGTGATTCTCTTTTATCTATCAGAACTAAACTCAGACTACATTAACACGTTCAGAGCAGTGGACGCATTTTTGCAGTTTATTGAACACTACCAAGTGACTGGTGAACGCAAAAATGTGGCCAGTCTATATGTTTTATAATCTCTTCTTTCTATGTTCAGTCAGGGTGAACAGTATTTCTATCATCGTGCAGTCCTAGAAAAATTCATTCTATGCTAGTATGCAATCAGTTCTTGAACAGACGCCACGGGTTGTTTTTTGACTGAATTTTAAAACCCAATATATTTACAACTCAGTTTGAAGTTTCTTCATCCAATTTTATTTGATACTTATAAATTATTAGCTAAATAAAAACTTATAAATTATCAGACATGAGGAACTTGAATATAAATGAAGAAATGATCCAGAGACGAGAAGAGAAGACCATCCTAAAGGAAAAGAGGATAACCCAACTGCCTTTCAGAGAGAGAAGACAGCCGAATGCAGCTGTAGCAGAGAGATTGAGAGCCACCAGGTCAAGGAATATGAAATTGATGTGAGAACGAAGAAAGCAACAGTGTGGTGCCACAACTAACTCCTCAAGGAATGCATGTCCATGAGTGACTTGAGTGCTCCAATTGGGGCGTAAATTAAAAAAAAAAAAAAAAATTATTAGCTTTAGATGAAATATTTTTATATATTATTGATTATTATTAGTCTACATATACTTCATAATTACATATTATACTGATTATATTATTTCATCTACATATTGTAATACTTATAATCATGTAAGAAAACTAAAGAATTTACACGATTTTTCTATGTTTTCTACTCATAGTAATAATAAATTATATAAAAATTTATTCTATGACATTACTTAGCTTTACAATATTACTCAATTATGCAAAATTAATTGTAGTAAATATTAAGTGTGGCAAAAATAATTAAATATTTGTATACAAATTTAATGGCGTCGAGCCAGTTTACCATTGAAGTATTGCTTCGTCACAGCGAATGACCTTACGTCTACTGGGCTGCATTGAACAAGTTAATGAGAACAGGTTGTGAAGTTTTGATCCCATAAACAAAAATCACAATAAATGACCAGCACGAAGCTGAAGGATTGGTACATACATTGTAAACCTATGATCAGAAATCACAATATTTGTTTGTTTCACACAAAGGTTTAAAAAAAACCAGAGCTTTTTCGTACCTCATGATGTCCATTGTATGCAGCATGGTGAAGACTTGTACGGCCACCTCTATCAGTAATATTTATGTTTGGTAAATAAGGTAGCATTACTTCTGCACAACCAACTGCATTGTTAGCAGCTGCTATATGCAATGGCGTCTGCCAGTGCCTATCTCTAGCTACAACATCAGCTTTCCATTGCACTAACACCTCCACTACTTCCTGTTAATAAAAAAACGTGAAACAATAAGGTAAAAATTATTTTTAATGTCATCAATGGATCTAACACATCCTTACATCAGTTACAGAAAACTAACAATAAAAATTTGAAATGCGTTCTGCAGCTTATAATCAATCCAAATATAAATCTGGTGTGAAATACTCACACAACTTTATCTTGCCAATATAAATAATAAAATATATTAACTTATGTTTAATCCAAGTGAATGACCCAAAATGAAAATCAAACTCTGTTAAAACTTAAAATTACAGGAAACCACTAATTGACGTTAAACTAGGCTCTGTAGAAGAAAATGCTTGAAATAAAAGTTATAGGTTTTTTAAATTTTTACAACTTTGATTATTTATACACTTTTTTTTAAAAATGCATGCTAAGACATAAAAAATAAAACTTTTAAAATAAAAGTAGTAGGCGTTTTAATTTCCTATGACTTGACATACTGTAATATGAGACACTTATACATACAAACAACAGACCATACGTACATTACTAAAACCACTCACACATAAACATAAACATACAAATTTACACACTCAATATAAATACCAGATGATTTACCACCTACAGATGTGAGTAATGAGAATAATAAAAAAAAAAAGAAATAAAAAGAAAATTTTTCTTAAAATAATAAAATGGATTGTTAGTTGATTCCATTTTAAATCTTTTAAGGAATAAGACATGCCTTACAATTTTTAAGATAAAAAGGATTTGAATATTTATTAATTTTATTAAGAAATAATTCAATAATTTTTAGAAGATTTAATTATAAAGAACTTCAACGATTTTAACAAATTTTAAAAAGAATTTTAAGATTTTAATAATTTTAAATATTTTAAAAGTTTATTAAGAATTTTGAATAAAGAAACGTTGAATTTCGAGATCTTAAAACATTTGGATTTTTATTTACGAACCTTGGGTACAATACTATTGATCTAAAATGCACATTAAGGCCGTAATCTTAAAAAAAAAAATTTTAACACAAGCAACAGCCTCCCCGCAAATTTCAGCTGATATGGCAATTACCCTTTCTTGTAGAGAATAAAAAATGTAGTTAATGAGAGGATTAAAAAGAGCCATTTTTGAGAAAAAAGTGAAATTTGTGGGGATCTGCTGAAATTTGAAGGGAGGCTGTTGCCTATGATAAAAAATGTTTTTTTTTTAAATATTACGGCCTTACTATGCATTTTACATCAATAGTATGTCAAAGTCATAGGAAATTAAACACTTACTACTTTTATTTTTTATAATGGCTAAAAATCCATTGTATGAATAAACTACTATTTCTGGTTGACCGATTTTGAACAAAATGTTTGTATCAGGTCCTCTAGTGGTATCCAACTTAAATTCCAAGTTTTAACTTTATAGAAGATTGCGTTCTTCAGATATTAGTTCACACAAACACACCAATTGCTAATAACAAGTTTTTGGGGTTGAAGGGGCCTGAAAACGTGTATTTTTGGTGAAAAACTTGATTTCAAAAAATTGATGTGAAAACAATACTTTCCTTCCTTATAAATTTATAAAGGACAAAAAAAGTAAAAATATAGGTATAGCCTAAGCATTCACTTCCATTTTTTATTTCAAATTTCCTTTCACTATTATTCTACTTCCCACACTTTTTACATAATTTGGTGAATCCACCATCATCAGAGTATATTTAACACAAAAATTAAAACCAGTCTATAAAAAAACTCCTCAGTAGATATATTTTCAGTAAATTGTTTAAACGAGTTTTAAACACGTAAGTTGGGAAAGTAGAACAGTAGGTGACTGGAAATTTGAAATGGTTAATGAAAACTTATAGCAGTTTTACATTTGGATCAAACTAACGAGAATAATATTATTTAATGTAATTAATTTTTTAGATAATCACCTTCATGCAATAAAGAGAAAGAAGTTTCAGTTATATCATACAACAAATAGGATTAACTTTATATTTATTTACAAAATAACTAATGACCAATTGATGCAAGAATGTAATATAATCATTAAAATTACATGCAAAAATAAAAACATCAGTTCTATGGTTTATCAAATAATAATACAAGACTACAAAAAAAAACAGGAAATGTGGATGAAGTATTAAATAATGTACTATTTACAGTTAAAAAACATATTATTTTTCAAATGATACAGATAAAATAGAAATAAATGGTAATTCCATTCGGTTTGATTTTCTTAAAAACTTGATTTCTACGGAAGATGTTATTCAGAGCTGAAATTTTCAGACACACTTTGGTGAGCACTATTATCAGAAAATTGGCTACATGTGTGTAAATAACACAAACATGTAAATGTTCAAATCTTTATCGATTTTTAATTTAATAAGGTCTTATCCTTTTGGCAGCAGGCAGTTATGAGTACATAAAGAAGAAATCTAATTGATATTGACATAGCAACAGTTAACAGAATCAATGACCTTCATAAGCATTGGTAGGTCAACAGTCACAAGGCTGATATCTACTCTATCAACTAAAAAATAAGTAACATGAGGTGTGAAGTGATTTAAAATTGCTTTTCTTACAAATAAAAAAAAATATGACAAATATGACTGCTCATTAGCATGCAAGATCTCATAAAAGTATTCACTTTTCCAATCTGCAAATGGCAATTTCATTTCATTCACCTAGGACACCTTGCTGTCTAATAAAATCAATTACTTTCAGAAGAGAACTCCTAATTAGTATCACATGTTTACCTCTTCAGTTCCTAAACACACCATTCATTTATTTTAAAAACACTAACTGGACCTATATTTGAAAGGGATGAACTTTGTGATAAATCAATAAAATTGTACTAAAATATCGATTAAAGAATAATTTTTTTACTTACTTCATTGTTATTACAACACGCTCTGTGTAAAGCAGTAAGCCATTCAGAATCCTTAGAATTAATTACGGCACCAGAACTAAGTAAGGCTTCCACAATCTGTGAATCTCCCTTAAATGCAGCAAGATGAAGGGGACATCTACGATTTGTGTCTTTGAAGTTTGGGTCCGCCTTTTCTTGAAGAAGGGCCACAACTTCATCATACATTCCAAAAAATACAGCTCGCACCAAAGGTGGCTGCAATTAAAAACATGTTTTTTTAATTTCCAATTACTGCTAACAACAACACAATTGGAAATTGTCAGTTAAGAGTATTATCCAACTAACTTCACCATTCCCAGACACTTTACAGAGCTGAAAAACTGAACGAGAGTTATTTTATTTTTTATTTTTCTTTAGACGTTTTGAAGTAGGCACAAAATTATTTACTGTATTTTTGTTTGGTTCTTTTGCACAAATTGTCATTTTGTCTTTTCTCGTTTCGTTTTTTAGTTTATTTGTAAGTGATAGTAACCTCCGAGTCAGGATTAACCTTTGGAGGTACCTAATTTCCATTCCACGTAAAGTATAAAGTGTATTTTATTTTATGTATATGTTACAAATTGTTGAATTGTTGCGTATGGTTTTGAATTGTTTAATTTCTGTTGTAATATGTTACGAAATGTAGTGTACTTATGTTAGAATGGAAATAAATTATTATTACTAGTTCTCATGGAAATGGTAGAAAATATTGACAAAACAAAATGCATCTTAATACTCATTGGAGTTGGTAATTTCTCTAGTAGAGAGTAAATCCTATTGTAAAATTATATTTAATTTTTCCACTGACCTGTTACAGCAGGTATTATCACTTTTTTACCTTTTTTAAGTAATCCTATTTCCTACTGACATGTTTCAGTGGAACCACCATCATCAGAGGATATACAATTGAGATTAACTTTTATAAAATTTATTTAAATATTTAGACATCAGTATAAAACTGAGTTTTATATAAATGACTAAAGATAATACATCTTCTAACGGCTAAACTAAATTTTTTAGAATTTATTGAAATCTTCAGTCGTCAATATGGAATTGCGTTTTGTACAAGATCTGAAATATTAATAAATTTTAAAAAGTTTAGTTTCAATTATACTCTGATAATGGTGGATCCACCAAAACATATCAAATAGGAAATAGGATTATATAAAAAAGTTATATAACGACTGTAACTGGTCAGTGGAAAATTATCTACAATACAATTGAGTAGACTACATGATGCATTATAAAGCTTTATTAACAGAGACTAAATTTTTCTTTTTCCAAAAAAAAAAAAAATCTGGTGTGAAACACTCACACAACTTTCTCTTGCCAGTGCAAATAATTAACAATAAACCTAATATTAGCAATAAAACATAAGAAATAAACAAAAAACTAACCTCAAAAACATAACCTAATTTTAATCATGAGTGAAAGACGCAAAATGAAAATCGTACTCAGTTTCGCTTAGAAATACGGAAAATCACTCTTTCTCTCTAAACTAGGCTCTGTAGAGAAAAATGCTCTAAATAAAAGCTGTAGATCTTTTAATTTTCTATAAATTTAATTATATACACTTTTGTCGTAAAATGCATTCTAAGGCCAAAATCTTAAAAAAATCGATTTTTCACACGTTTTCGTGAGAAAAAAACAGAAAATCGCTAATTACCGCTAAACTAAGCGTTATACAAAAAAATGTTTGAAATAAAAGTTGTAGAATTTTACATTCTCTACAACTTTTATTATATAACGTTTTGCACTAAAATGCATATTAAAGCCGCAATCTTAAAAAGAAAATGTTTTTACGTAAAAACAGCCTCACGCAGAATTTCACCAAACATGGCGCCTACCCTATCTTGTAGAGAATAAAAAATTGAGTAAACCAGGCGATTTTTAAAAAAATCGTAGGACCAGTTTTTGAGAAAATCGCAAAAAAGTGAAAAATTATACGAATAAACTACTACTTCCGGTTGACCGATTTTGATGAAAATGTTCGTGTCGGGTCCGGTAGTGGTATGTAACTTAAGTTTCAAGTTTCAAGTTCATACGATGTTCCGTTCTTGAGATATTCTGTTCACACACAGACACAGACACAGACACAGACACAGACACACACACACACACAGACCATTCGCTAAAAACATGTTTTTTGGGTTCAGGGGGTCTGAAAACGTATAGATCCGGTGAAAACTCGATTTCGAAAAATCGACATGAAAACAATACTTTCCTTCCTATATATTCATATAGGCAAGAGAAAGTAAAAAATCAGTTTTTCCCCTAAAAATGGAGTTTCATATTAATACTCTTTACAAACAAAATTTAATTTTTGACAAAAATACTACAAGTATCTTGAACAGGACACTGTGTACTACAGCTCTTACATCTATAACGTATTACAATTTTTCAAAGCTATAGCAACAACTGATACCAAATCTAATTAATACCTAAAGTTTCCATTTTAAATATAATTATTCAAACTTTACTCAACTACTGTATACAAAACATGAATTTTTCTTAGCTTAGCAATAATCATAAAAAGTATGTCTGAATGCAAGTCAAATTACTGTTTTTATACCTTTTATTAACAAAGACAGCTTGGCTGTAGGCTATTTAATTCTACGCTAAAATAAAATAAAAGCTTAATCATAATAATTATAACGATTAAGCTTTTATTTTACTATTATTTAATATAATCAGTTACATAAAACAACCAAAGTATGTATAAGAAATATATACTACTCTATTTAATTTTTATCAGTGGATAGTTAAAAATGAAAGCAGAATGTTTAAATTTAAAGTGCATACGTAGAAATTAAACTAATTTAAAAACTGCACACTACATAATTTAATGTTCAGTAATATCATTAGACATGTCTAATATTATGTACAATTAATTGAAACACAAAAACCTGATACATAAACTTTCAATGTAAAAAATATATAAAACATAACATAACTGTCATGTATAAGTAAATAAAAATTACATTTAATCACCAATACAGTAAAGTCACATGAACTCGACTTAATGTGGATCAAGGGATGGTGTCAAGTTTTACAAAAATGAAAAGGAATCATAAACAATTCTTTTTTAAAAAACCTAAGACTGTATAAATTCATGATTATTTCTAAAATAATTATTACAAAAATGAAAAGGAATCATAAACAATTCTTTTTTAAAAAACCTAAGACTGTATAAATTCATGATTATTTCTAACAAATTTATGTACAAAAAGTATTTATTAAAGAATAAAATACTAGATAAATGTACATGAGAAACGTTTAAGAAAAAACATATACATGCATCTACTTCTGGGTACAAATTTTTTTGATTTTTTATTGTTTTTTCACTTTGGTTTCTACATTCAGCTGCCTCATTACAAAGCCTACATAAATACAGAATGTTCATCGCAGATACCCCATCCTGTTCAAAGCACTGCAGTGCTCCTTCAAGTCCTGCTTTTAAACCTTCACTATGGCTCATCTTCTCACATCTTTCACTCATTTTGACATCTTCATCAAAGTCCTCTTTCTCACTACCTTCATTTCATTTTACAGCTTTATTATGATCTAATCATCTGCCACAAATGGCTTCATCTAGAGTCATCAATCTCCTAACATCATCATGGGCATAGCTTCTTCACAATCTGAAATTCCCTTGAGCAGGTCAAGAAGTTCTTAAGAACTGTCTGTCGCTTCCTGTTTAATTACAGAAAAACTCATAATCAAGATTTACTGAGATCTTGATTTATTAAGCAGCTTTCTCCAAGAACAAACATGAATTTTTTGTTCAAATTCTTTCCTGAAATCACTCCGCCCACTCTTCTCTACCAATGCTGTTGAGCTTCTAACGGTTGAGTTTGTGAAACTACAATGTATTATGATGCTATTGGTTTGCATTATGAAAAGATAAAAATAAAGTAAAATAAAAACTGATTATTTTACCATTAACAAAAATTATATGAAAAATATAGCTTACCTCATCACCCAAATCCTGAATCACCATGATGGCTGCTTTAGTATATCTCTTCAGTCATAGTTTTCATGTAAAAATACAATACTTCTTCTTAAAAAAAACACCTGAGAAAAATAACATTTAATAAAGTTGTGTAAAGTGCAATTATTAAGTGTATTATATTAATTCTAGCAAACACGTTACCAATTTTAGCATAAATTATTTACTCCAAAAGATATTGCTGGGAGAGCCCTGTTAAGGTGATCAATAGCACATCAATAATAAAACATAACCACCTGTTTATAATTTTGGGGTAACAGTTTCATAGTGCACTAACAATTTATTAATAAACATATAAGTTTTTTGTTCATAATAGAATACTTTTTAGTTTTCATCATAGATAACAAGTTTTCTAGTATCAATAAAATGCAATCTTACACTTTCTATCAATAAAGCAAATTTTGAATCTGTCATGGTATATATAATGTCCAAAAAACATTTTTGGTATCTTCCATAACAGTAAAAACAAGATCAAAGACAGAAACAAGTAGAAAATGTTCACTTCAACTAGATAAGGTGTTTCCTATTGTCAGACGCAATTTTATTTCACAGTTTTGTATAATACAAGAGGTCTGAATTGTTCAGAAACAAGTACTTAGTGTATAAAATATTCGTATTTGCCAGAATTCTAATAATTTAATCTGTTCGTTTATTATCAAATATACACATATAATGTGCCCACTAAGATTAAGGATAAGTTTACACAAAATTAAGTTATTAAATAGACATATAGTTGTCTGTATTATCTGTGTTTGCAATAGAGAACAACAAAATCGCAATAACGACTTTAATTTCCTTTAAAACTGTTATCGGTTTTCTTAACAAGTCAGCTCATTTCCTCAACTGATAACATCTAAACAAGGTTTTAATAACTGAAGGAAAGTATAAAACCACATAATACTTTTGTGTTAAGTATTATACTACATTAAAAGTCTTTCAAAAAATTAAGAACCGGTAACTAAAATGTGGAATATTACTTTACCTAACCAAAAGGGCTACTGGCTAACCTATTATTAGTTACAGTACGGTTCTTACCATTGATTAATCACAAAATAAGGAACTCGGGCTTATTTACATATTTAATTGTATTATGCTATAAAAATATTAAACTTGTTTGCTTATCACGGTTGGTCAAATTATAAAATCGCTACCGTACAAAACGCATTCTAGAAACTACATTTAATTCGTCTATTGAACTTCACATGCTTGAGAGCAGTCGGATCCTTTACCTCATCATCTCTCATTCATCTTGAAACATGGTCGCTCGCTGAGGTGATGAACGAAATTTACAACGCTAGAAAGTGCGTAATAGAACACAACTTAGTGAAGTCATTGTTCAGTTAGCAACATTGATAAGCCAATAATAGAATCAAATAAGAAATGCTAAATATTTTTTAATTAGCAGATCTGCTAATGTCAGAATAGAAAAATTAAAAAGAAAGAGTTTAAAATAATTCTGTTTAAAAGGAACCTCAAAAAGAGAGTACATAATGTAGCAAGAAAAATTTTTAAAAAGTCTGTGAAGAATACTTTTCGAATATCTTATGACGGCACTTTTTGTAAGATTTCCTTACATGTTGAATTACACAGTTATTCACATTATGCATCTGGATATTAAATATAATTCAATGTGTACCAATTTTTAATGCATAATTAATTCTGGAGTTGATGTATGTGTTGCTAGACTGTTGGTAATATTCACTTTTGTATAGTCTTGCTAATCAATCAGCTGTTTGCATAAAAACAGAAGCATTACTTCATTGAGGTGTTTGTTTTGATCATGATAGAATATTTTTCTGCTTCATTTGTTGGAAGTTCGTCAGTAGCGTTTAGTTGCTAAATTACAATTATGGTACCATAGTTTGTTAAGGAACATCTGATTGGTAAGTAATTTTTTGAGGTATTTTAGAAATAGATTTTGAATAGTTAGCTGAAATAAACGTTACAGTGTTATATTTTGAAATATAATTAAGAGTATTAGCAAAACTAATACTTTTCGTTTAAAAGTGTTTGTCATATTTTCATTGTCTGTTGTTTTAGCCTGTTCCCTACTTGTGTTGAAGCCGTAATTTATTAAATAGTTGTTATTCTAACCTAGATGTGTACACCCATTTTATTACCGGTACATTCTGTGTACCTACGTTGTGTACGTTTGCTGGCACTGTCGATTGGAAACTAACTCTTATTTTACCTTAATTGGCTTATCCACATTGCGCTAAATATTACATCATAATAGAACACAAGATATAATCGTTCGTGTGGTAGGGTTACCTGACGTTTGTCTTTTGATATTTAAATCTCCGGTTTAACTGGAAATTGAGTGCTGTTATTCAAAAGATTCAAGAAAAAGGATGAAAACCAAGCTAGTGTCATTTATTGGACATATTGGGGATGGAAATCACTTCAGTTATAATTGGAGAAATCAGGTGATGAGTGTCATAAGTGATTGGGTTTTGCTGCAGACTCATTAGAAAATATTGTCAGATTAAAATTGTAAATAATCAACATAGAAGTCCTATATTACTAAATGTGTTATTAAACATTTCAAAAGTAAGTTTGAAAATATAATTTGAGGCGCTCAGCGCCAAAGTGACCTAAGCGACAAATTTTAGGATTTTATGTTTTTATACTATATGCATTAAGATTATCTTGTTTTACAATGCCAAACAAGCCCGAGTGACAGAAAAATAGGGAAATTTATTATTTTAATGCCGGTTTGTTTTGGCACACTTGTAAAAACATTCCGTCCTCAAAGCCAGACTGATCTAACAACCGTTTACATGTGCGTTTTGCCATAAGGTTAAAGTGTGTTGTGTAGTGTTGAAGTTTTTTACATTTAAAAACAGTTTTAAAAACAAAAATGAATAACCAAAGGACTTTAAGGATTTTAGAAATGTGTCAAAATACCTTTAATAAAGACAGAACTGAAGGTAAGCTTGCAATAATTTATTAATATAGCATTCTGGTCAATTCACGTATTTTGTAGGTTAGTTTTAGAGCGTCACTTTTGATGTTAATAACATTAAAACGTCAACAGTTTTTTAATAATGCAATATCTGAAAATAATCATTCAGTTGTTTTCTTTCTAGAAAATAATCAGTAAATGAGGCATGCTTTTTTATAAAAAGTATAATGTAATGATATTAGCGTGATGTACTAGGCTGTGGAACCGACACATTTTTGAATTTTTAGCTTTAAATTTTATAATGTGGAAGGTTTCAATGAAACAGGCACTTATAAAATGATTAGTTAAAGATGTAAAAATAGTTTTATAGTGCGTGAAGTAGTGAACAAGCATAATAAATGCCAAAATAGGTGTAACTGGCACATAAGTCAGTTTGGCATTTGTTTTTGTCCGATCCCTGGCGCTTAGATTTGTTTTGGTGGTTAGGCTGCTTTGGCATATAACAATATGTCAAATGTACCCACTAAAACAAGCTGTTCTTTTACAGGTTCCAATACCGATTCCATCAAAAAAGTCAAAAAAATAGGATCCCAGAACGAAAACATAATTAAAGGAGCCACAAAGGATGTACATTTAGACAATAATTGCAAAATAATAAACAATCAGTCTAACGAAAAGGAAAATGTAGTAGGCCTAAATGAAGCTTTAGACAATGACTTTATTTTTCTTGAAGACATTATTGTTGATAACATAGACATTTTAAATTCTTCAGTTATTGATAATGTAACCTTTGATATTCTTATTCTGAAGACCTAGTAGGCCTAATTGAAAAACATGGGAATGAATCTATTACAAATTTGGAAGTGAATGAAACTGAACTTTCAAATTTGAAACAGATTGATAAACCTAATGAAATAATTGTAGAATCACCAGAAAATAGAAACCTAAACCTAGCTGAACCTGTAGATAGTGAAAATTTTGAGGTAAACAATAATGGAACTACAAATGTTACGCCTGAACCTGAACTTGAACTTAGTGAAACAAGTGATGTTGAATCTGGAAATACAAAAAAAATGAGTAGAAAAAGGAAGAGAGATGAAAGCGCTTGGAAGAAAAACGTTAGAAAAAGGTTAAGAAACTTAGGTGAAGAATATATTTCGGTGAAAGGGAAAACTGTTGAGGAAAAACAGTTTAGGTTTTTTGAGTGTAAATGTTCTTTTAATTGTAGAAACCATTTTGACTCTGCAATGCGTGAGAATATACATAAATATTTTTATAATTTACAAGAATGGAAACTTCAAACCATGTACATTCAGTCTAAAGTTAAGATAAATGAAGTTAAGCGAAAACGCACAAATAAAGATGTAAGCAGGAGAAGTTTTTCTCGCCACTATTTTTTTACAGATTCAAAAGGAAACGATAGGGAGGTATGTAAAAATGTATTTAAACACACACTAAGAATTTCTGACCAAAGAATAGCTCATGCAATTAAAAAAACCACACCTGAAGACTTAAGGGGAAAACATGTACCCTACAATAAAACATCATCATCAACAACAGATCATGTAAGACATTTCATAAAAAAATTCCCAGCGTATAAATCACATTATTCACGCAAAAAAAACCCGCATCGACTCTACCTGTCACCCTCACTTAACATGAACATTATGTACAAGCTATACTTAGATCACTGTAAAGAAGAGACTCTAGAGATAAAGCCCTGCAGCCTTTTTGTTTTTAGAGAGGTTTTCAATAATGATTTTAACCTTCATTTTCACCCACCGCTAAAGGATACATGCAAAAAATGTAATATTTTTAAAAATCAGATTGACAATACTGATAACGAAGGGGAAAAACAAAAATTTAAAGAGGCTCTTAAAACACATCATGAAGCAGCGGAAAAAGCAAGAGAAACATTAAAAGCAGACATAAATTTTAGCAAGGAAAGTTGTGACACCATTGTAATTTGTTTTGACCTAATGAAGACCCTCCCTACTCCAGATTTGGATGTTGGTATATGTTATTACAAAAGACAGTTATGGACATATTTACTTGGTATCCATAACTTAACTACAAATGAAGTTTTTAATTATATATGGCACGAGGCTATTGCGTCGAGAGGTCCTGAAGAAATAGCCTCATGCCTTTTGCATTTTTTTGAAAATCATGCCCAAAACAAAGCTAGAATTATCATGTACAGCGATCAATGCGGCGGGCAAAATAAAAATATAAAAATGTATAATATGATGAATTATGCTGTACACAGTGACCGTTTTAAAGTGGAACTGATTGACCATAAGTTTTTAGTCTCAGGACATTCATTTTTAGCATGTGACCAAGACTTTGGTCTAATTGAAAAAGAAAAGAGGTATCACAAACAAATCTACCTACCTTCTGACTGGGCAAAAGTTGCAAAATCTGCTTCAAAAAAGAAACCTTTTATTGTCCATGAAATGGGTACAGAAAACTTATTTTCTTGTACACAATTACTCAAACGAGTAACGAACCGAAAAAAGACTCATGTTGGAGGTCCTGTCAAATGGAGAGACATGGTACATATTCAAATTAGGAGAGGAAATGATTTGAAAATGCTTTACAAGAGCTGTTTTGAAGAGGAAGTTCCTTTTTCTGAGGTAGATCTCAAGAAGAGGAAAGCCGAATGTTCATTTCCCGAACATCTACCAATTTTATATACTCATGGGCGACAAGTGGATGCAAAAAAAGTTAAAGATATTGGTGAGTTATTGCAATTCATCCCACCTATAGCCCATGAGTTCTACAAGAAACTTCATCCCTCCAACGAAGTGGAAGAGAAGCTGTTTACCTCGAGCAGTGAAGATGAAGATTGAAATTAATACTTTAACTTAAAATAATTATGAAAATTTTTTGTTTAATATGTATCTTTTTGTTCATACTTTTTTTACAATAAATAAGTTTTTTACATTTTTATTTTTTTTAATTTAGTCCTACCTTAAAACATGAATATTTTACTCTTAAGCAGTTTACAGTATCTGTGCCAAAGCACACTAACCACCACTACACTGACCTATGATAAGTGCCAAAGGAGTCTAAGCACCAGTATGCCTCTTTTATTGTTATAAAACCATTATTTTCACCTAAAGAGAATTTTTAATACTATGTCTTGTTATACTTTTATGTTTTAACCTAGGAAATAACTTGAAAAGTGCCTGATTTTTCCATAAACAAAAATAATCTTAACAATGTGTAATAGAGCCATAGTGTTCTAACCTCCAAGTATTTTCGCCCTAACTGCCACTAACATGTAACAGTTGCAATGCCAGAGTATGTTAAGTGCCATTTTAAATCTTTATTTTTTGTTAAATCAATATTAAAATGTCACCAACATTTGTTTGTTGTTAGGTTGAATGACAAATCTCAATTAGAGATATGTAATTAAAAAAATGTAAATTTAACAACGTTTTAAAGTTATGCTTAAACTTGTGCAGCCATTTTCTCAAAATCAACTGTGTGGTGCTTAAGTCACTTTGGCGCTGAGCGCCTCATTTGATGTGTTAGTTAATGAAAAGGAGGAAGTAGTACTACTGGTTGTTTCCGTTTTTTCTGAATATGGTAGTAAATTCATTTATTGCCATATTCAGTGAACTATCTATAACAATTTATCTGTATGCTACTGCTTTGAGTGGTTCACCAGAGTTTGGGTTTCCGTGCTTTTTTAATGTTAGGATTCATGACCCAATGAGATGAGCATGATATGTGTTAGCAATGTCTTGAAAATTTACTGAATTGTAGCCCAATGCTTGTAAAATAAAATTTCTCAAAGAATTAAGACAGTTTATAGGGGTCAGATGTCTACAACTAAACGAAACTTAGAGAGTATACTTGGTGATGGTGAGGAAGATAATGGATATATAAAATTGGAATGGTTGAACAAAATCACTAATGCAATAAGCTTAAAATTACATTAAACATAGCAACTTACTTGATGTTGGCATGATGTCCAGCATATAGAGTTGGGAACGGCGAAATTTGTAAGGATCAGCATACAACATGAATAATCAACTAAATATTACAGTGCACTGTATATAACACAATAACATGACAAAACAATAATAAACAATAAACACGACAAAAGCAAAGTTTATAACATTTATAAGCACAAGTACTGTATTTTATTGACATTAAATACATACAAGCAAGCCTGACCTAGTATGCTGCCGTTAGGCAGCATAAGCACTGTAACGCCTCGAACGAAGTTGTCTATGTAACGAAAGCTAACAGCATAGTGAGTGATGGAATGATGAGAGACAACAAAATCTGTATGCAGATTGGACGTTAGGAAATTCTGGAAATGACCGATATGCGGTCGATAAGTTGATCAATTAGATTAAAAAGTATCTATAAAGATAGATACATCAATGAATAAAACAGAGCAAGTTAAAAATTACCTAATTTCCTCGATTCTAAGACGCATCTTTTTTCACAATTTGATACCTTGAAATACCTTTGAATACCTAGCGAGGTGCGTCTTGCATTTACATACACTTATATCTTTGAACCGGTATATTAGCACTCTAAACTATGTATGAGACATCTACTATGCATTATAAATTAAAATAAATTATCTTTTAAAATTAAAATAAAATAAAACTTCATAAATAATTGTCAGAATTTGTTGAAACGACTCGCTCACAAACGCAATATTTGATTTTAAAACGCAGCTTGTGAATTTCCAGCACCATGTTATTAACTTCTGTAAATATCTACTCTGTTCTGGATCAGAAGGTAATATAGATGAAACTCCAGTCTATTTTAATGTGCCTAGAAACTACATGGTCGATGTGAAAGGTTCCAAAGAAGTACAGTATAAAACTTCTAGGTACAAGAAACTGGGAATAACAGCTATGTTATGCATAACAGCCGATTGAAACAAACTTCCTCCTTATTTGATACTCAATCAAAAAAGTAAATTCAAGATAGTTATTATTTCTATCAATATCATATAACATTTAATTCTGTGTAATCGCCCATTTCAGGCAATAAAATTTCACTTTATATTGGAAATAAGATTCTAATTATTTTTTCCAAAATTTGTACTGCAAAAATAAGCTGCGTCTTAGAATCGAGGATATACAGTACTTAATTACTCGGGTAGAACTGGTGCTAACAATATGTATGAGGTGTAGTCTTGTACAGGCTAAGGCCAACCATTCCTGAGAGAATATGAACCCCAATTATCAAAGTAAACCAGTAACCACTGTCTAGTGTTCAAATCAATTTTAATGTAACTACCTTTTCTAGAATATGAACTACAGAATGTTTGTCTCCGAAAATCAGCTTTTAAACTGCGACTCGTGATGACAACTTTACCACTAAAAACACCCAGTAGGTTGTAATTTTTAACAGTGTAAATTATATCGTATTCTTTATTATGTTTCTGATGTAATTGAAAATGTAATTATCTAAAATTATAATAATTTAGTTATTAGTTATTGTGTTTTTAATTGTTCAGTTCACACCTCATACGTCCTCTTTGGATTCAAATTTCCATAGTTAGACTATGTGTTACTTCATTGTGACCTTGAAGTTCAAAAGAGTTAATCACAGTATTGCTGAATCTCATTTTCGGAGTGCCACTTTACATACATTCAATTCCCATAAATTGTTTTTCAATCGTTACCTTACTCACTTAAGACCACATTAGAACGACAGTATTTATTTATAAATACAATACATACTGATGTAGCCTATTATAGTTCTGTTTCGTTTTTCAGTTCATTATACTTTTACTTTGTCTATTTATTGTATGAATTAACCTTGCGTTATTTATGTACATCTGTATGCTGAAATCAACACAGTAACATAACTTTATTATTTATTATTTATTTTTTTTACAGAAACTCTTGATCAAGATGCCAAATGATGAAAGATTTAAAGCATTATTAGCTGATTTAGGTAAATCCACTCTAAGAGGTGTTAAGAAATGTCCAAAATGTGGTACTTATAATGGTACAAGAGGCATTAGTTGCAAAAATAAAGCTTGTGATGTTGTTTTTAAGGAGACTGGTGAAAAACAAAAACAAACAACTGAAGTCTGCAAACTGATTACCGGTAACACAACGCAGGTATATTATAAAATTATTTTCTTGAATGTGTAGAACATACAGTTAATCACCCCTGATTTTATAGTACTCTTACATTTTAGTTATAACTCTTGATCAGAAGTTCTAACAGTTCTACAAGTTATCTCTATATTAGATATATTTTTATTTTATTTTATCCTTTATGTATATAAGGAATTGTAACATCGTAACTAAATAATTTGAGAAGTTGCTAAATTGTGAAGAATCCGAAGAGAATGGTTCAAGAAAATATTCAAGGTAAAGAAACAAAAATTCATCATCTACCAAACTGAAGAGAACTTCGGAGGATAGTCACAATACTGAAAAACAGCAAAGCCCTGGAGACAACGCATCATATAAAGTTTTTAACAATATGAAGGTATCTGGAAGTACTACACTCTCACAAAATCCAAGTGTATTTATGGGCACGAGAATTTAAGGGGCAGGCGTAAAATTGTTGAAAACTACTGTCATGATCAATGCCCAAGGACAAGTTTAATGGGTGAAAATATCAGTGCAGTTCGAGAGCTAATCAACTTAATCGCCGGTTTACTATTAAAGAAATTGTGTTAAAAGTGGGTGTTAGCTATGGGAGTACCCAATCCAGTATCACTGATAATCTTGGCTTCTGAAAAATTTCAGCGATGAAGTTCGGTTAGCTCTCAAACTGCACTGATATTGTCAGCCGTTAAACTTGTCCTTAAACGTCATTTATGAATGTCGTTTACAACAGTTTTATGCCCCCCCCCCCTTTAAATTCTCGGGTCCACGAATATACTCAATTTTGTGAAAGCATAGTGCTCCCAAACTGCGCCCTCCAACGTGTTAGTCTTCGATGGTTTGACACCTTCATACTGTTAGAAACTTTATACGATGCATTATCTAACAGATAGATGCGCTTCCTACTCACTTATGGCTGTACCGAAGGCAGAACAGAGTGTAGCAACTAACTACATCGGTTCCCCCAGTCTACATAAAATCCCTTTTCATCGCGCACTCTTATCATCTAGTTCAGAACTACTCCTTATCCTCTATAGCAAAATACTGTTTATATAGGGTGATTCAAAAAGAGCGCCGGTTTTGATATATCAAATTAAGAGATTTATTTTATTGAAAAACTGAAAATAAATACATCAACAAGTTCATCTTACCTTCCGATTTTATGTATGAAAAATGATGTCATGCATGTGTCCTCCTCTACTGCGCTGGCACGCATCAACTCTGTCCATGAAATTGGATATTACTGCACGACAAGTTTCGACTATGTGGGACAAGTTTCCGTATGTGGGGTTTTCTAAACCCCACATACGGCAGTTCTGTTTATTAACAAAACCGTTTAAGTGGAAGTGCGCCTCATCACTGAAAATGATTTTGTTTGCGAAGGTGTCATCATCCTGCCGTTTTCTCAATACCCAGTCAACAAACTGTCGTCTCTTCTGGTGGTCTGCCACTTTCAAATGTTGCGTCAACTGAATTTTATACGGGTGATATTGGAGATCGTACCGAAGAATTCTCCGTACAGAAGAACATCTTAAACCCAATTGTTGAGAACGGCAACGTATTGAATTTGCTGGGCTAACAGCCACACTGTCACGAACCAACGCAACGTTCTGCTCAGTTCGGCCAGAACGACGACGTCCAGAACTTTTAAGGTCGACTGTTGAACCCGTCTCAAAAAAATTTTTTCATGAGCCTGCGAACTGTTGATTCATTCGGTGCTTCATTACGTCCTAGAGTACCGCGAAGTCGCCTGACAGTAGCCGCATAACTCTCTCCACTCTGGTAAAATGTTTTGACGATTAACACTCATTGCGCAATAGTAAACTTCTCCATGGTTAGACAGAGACTGCGAGAGTATTACACTGCGAACAAGAGAAACTACAACTGAATCGTCAATCGGAATGTTCTCCGAAATAGAAATGAGGTCAAACAATGTTGCCAACCGATAAACAAAAATTTACCAGCCGTTTAAAAACCGGCGCTCTTTTTGAATCACCCTATATTTGATTTACCCTTATCCTCGTATTTTAACTTGTTCTGGTGACATACTATATGGTAATTTTGCTATTGAGCGTAGAGAGTAGTTCTAAGCTAGGCAATAGAGTGTGCGATGAAAAACCATTTTATGTAGACTGGGGGAACCCACATAGTTAGTTGTTACACTCTGTTCTGCCTTCAGTACAGCCATGAATGAGCTGGAAGTGCTATCATCTGTTGCGCAACGCGTCATAATAAAGTTTTTAACTTATTGTGTCAAACCATTATATATTTTAACATGTTCATGGGCGCAGTTTTCGAGCACTAGACTTTGACAAAATTGACTAAATTCATGTATTACTTTTAGTTGCTCCAGGTAAGTACATTTTATACTTTAGTACTAAGCTAATATCTGGATTAAACTTCTTCATTAGAAATTGCACACGTACATTATCCAGCAGTGGTAATTATTCCATATTAAAAAGAGTGACCTGAGAAATCAATTTATTTAGTATTCTTGCTTGAGACTACATAATACGAGGTGTGGCTATTAAATAACGAGACTGACGTAAAAAATTTCATTTTTATTTTATACATAATCACTTATTGTCACCTTCAATATACACTCTTTCTCTATCCCTACATTGCTCCATGTGAATTTTCCATTGTTGGAAACAGTGCTGGAAGTCATCTTCTGTCAGCTCCTTCAGGACACGTGCCGTTTTCTACATTAAAAAGAAAATTTGCATGGAGCGTTGTAGGGATAGAGAAGGAGTGTATATTGAAGGTGATAATAAGTGATTAGGTATAAAATAAAAATGAAATTTTTTATGTCATTCTCGTTATTTAATAGCCACACCTCGTATATACTACATTATATAAAAGTGAGGTTACTTACTCACTGAATGATCATTGTGCCTCAAAAGAACAACTACCGTATGCGAAAGAAACTGAAATTGGGCATGCTTTTTTATACGATTGAGGAGCAATAAGAAAGACTTTTAAATAATTTATGAAAAAATTATTTTTCTCATCCTGTGATTTGAAAGCACAATTTGCTAATATTCAATATATGAAAGTTGTCAATGTATGCAAGTTGTAATAAAAATAGTCAGAAGTATATTTCTGTATCTAAGAAGTAAAGAAAGTTAACTCCATTTTAGTAATTTTTCAGAAGAACCAAAAACATGAAGTTTTTTCTTTTTTAAATAATTTCTGAAGGTGTTAGAATTTTTAAATTTTGTTTTACCAAATATAGCCTCTGATCTCTCTCTCTCACTCTAGTTAACAGCCATAAGGCTGGTTGGCAGCTGCTCTCCATGCTCCTCGGTCATCTGCTTTCCGCTTCAACTCGCAATATGAAGCACATCCCATGTCCTCTAGTAACTGCTTCATGTACTCCAATCTGGGTCTTCCCCGCAAATTTCTCCCCTCCACAACTCCTTCGATTATTCTTTTCAACATACTGTCATGTCGGAGTATGTGGCCTATCAGCTGGGCTCTTCTCTGTCTGATCCATTTTAGGAAGCTCCTTCCCTCCCCCGTTCTACCAAAAACTCTGATATAGAGATTTAAATGACTAAACAACTTTCTTAACTTCTACACCTCTCTGGCCACTCACAGAACTAGAGTTAATCAAACAAAGACAAAACTTAGACAAAAAATATTGTGCTAACTCTATTCTGATAAAGAAACAGCAGTTTATTCACAACAATGTTTGAAAAAATTTACAGAATTCAAGCAAATTCCGAGGCCAATCAGTAAGATAATAATAACAAAATAATTCAAAATAAAATTACTTATTGTCAATAACGAGAGTTAAAAATAGTAGTCTACCAGTGATTTAAAAAATTTTCCACGTCATATACAAAAGTGGAGTTAATGTGCTTATTGCAACTTTATGGAAGCAAGTCAGATATGAATTAACATTGTACCATTAAATAGAGCATTTCTTGCTGATTTTCAAACTTCATTTTTCCAAAATTGGAGTTAACACCCTTTACCTCTAGGGCACAGATATATAAAGATTATATTAAGATTATATTAAGTTTATATTAAGATTATAAGTTTATTAAGTTTATTTTAAGATTATATTAAGTTTTATTCTTAATTTTACCTTAACTATTTTGATTGGTCTTCTTCAACCTTACTAATGTTGTTTTATCTTGTTTTCAGCTGAAATATTAATACAATTGTATTTTGGCTAGCCAGAAAAATTGTATTGTTACTCAAAACATATGATTGTGGTATCTATTTTGTTTCAGATATTTTCAGTACGTATTAGAGATAAAGGACCTGATTACAGAGGATTTGTACAGTTACCTATAATTCAGCCTAATATAATTTATGCAGAAGCTGCTCTCATTACCCAGACCACTGCATTATGTTTTGTAGAAACTTGTCAAAGAACATTCACAACCAAAGTATTAAGATGTCATGTGAGTAATATTTTATTTTTGGTTTTAATTAGGATATAAATGAGTTCTCAATGTATCTAAAATTGTATCTTACCCTTTTTTGCTTTTCTTCATAGATCCTTAATGTATTTCACAGAATGGTAAACACAACAGTGAACTTGTCATATTTGTATTAGTTGTAATTATTTTTCATTTGGGTGCCCCTGGCTTCCAAATGCAAACTAAATCTGTCTCATCATATTTGAATCTGAAAGAAACCAAGGATCTTTTGCAGTATTCTTGAAAAGATGTTTCTATCATATTTTCACAAAAAAACTAATGCTAAAGATGAAGAGACTGGAACACCAAAGAATTGTTCTGATCAGACTCTAAATTTAAAGTCATTTGTATTTTACTGTGAAGTATGATATTTCAACCTGTGTTTGATCAGATCTAAAATGCAATACAGTTGTAAATTAATTTGTATGCAAATGGTACCTAGTGCCCTACTGTTGTTTACAATATAATTTTGTACGACAGATTTATGGAAACCAAATTGAATTACAAGTCCAACTAATCCTTTAAGAATATTGAACCATTCTACTGTTTACTTCATTGACTCAGCGTATTTCATTCTTTTAAGCTGACTCATAAACATTCACAGATCATTACATTTATTCAGCTGAAGGTATGTTATTTCAGTGGCAGTGATCTGTTCTGAATGATGTTCCACAATTTTCATACCAGATTCTTTCTTTTCATTCTTTTAGGCTGACTCGTGAACACACACAGATCATTACATGTATTCAGCTGAAGGTGTGTTATTTCAGTGATCGGTTCTGAATGATGTTCTACAATTTTTATACCGTATTGCTTGTTATATTTGGTAATACAGTAGTAGCAAATTTCTCACCTAAGATTAATTAAAAGTATTGAAAGAAAATGTGATGTTATTAATAAATTACAGATTATATAGTGAAGAAAAACCACCCAATCCACACTAGATTACTCATCTGATTAAAAAAGTTAATAGGTCCTTTCGAATTTATCACGTATTCATCATCAGTTGGAGTATAAATATGTAAATTATATAATATAATAATCCCTTTCATGAGATGATGCATCTCATGGCTGGTGGCAATTTTTAAAAAGGCTTAGGACATACCTTTGATTTATTGCAAAAAAACCATTAGTAATTTCTGTATCTACTCTTTAAGAGGAATCAAATGGCACTATTTTTGTTTTCAAATTCCGACTTTGATTTCTTGACTTCTGGTTTTGGGCCACTTCCAGTCGAAACCAGAACTTCAAATCCAATTTAGGCCCACTAAATTTGTGTGTAGATTACAAAACCGAAAACCATTTGTCCCTATCTCGTGTAGTTTCTGACATCTGGGTATGATGAACGGACAAAGGAAAATGTTCGATGAGAATTTAAAAAATCCCTCCAAAATCACCAAATAAACAATTGATGACTTTTTTTGTCATCAGTCCCTTAAATGGTTTCATGCAGTTCTCCAAGCTATTCTATCTTGTGCAAGTCGTTTCATATCTACATACCTGTAACACCCTGCATCTTTCGTAATTTGCATACGTCTTTCGTAATCTTTAACATTTTCCCATAACACCTCATTTTAAAAGCTTCTATTGTCTTCCTTTCTACAGCCCCTATTACCCACGTTTCACTCGCTGTAATGCTACACTCCAAACATAGTGTTTTAAGAAATTGTTCCTAATCTGTAAATCATTGTAGTCAGTAAGCTGTTTTTCATTTCAAAGGATTTTCTAGCTTGAGCAATTCTACTTTTGATATGGCTTGTGCTTCTACCATCCTTTGTTATATCACTCCCTAGATAGCAGAGTTCCCCACCTTCTTGTATGTTTTCTTTGTGTACTTTTAAATGTCCCATCTCTTCTAAACCACTCTTGCTGCTGCACAACACTTTCATTTTGTTCTTATTAATTTTCATGAAGTAATCCTTTCTCATGATCTCATCTATTCCATTTAAGAACTCCTCTGGTTCTTTGGTTGTCTCGACTAATATTACTATATCATTGGCAAATCTCAGCAATTTAATTGTTTCTCCTTGAATATTTATTCCTGTGTCAAATTTTTCCTTCACTTCATTTGTGACCTCTTCTATATACAAGTTAAAAAGTAGTGGTTACAATGAACATCCTTGTCGTACATCTTTTCTTACAGCAGCCTCTTTTTCGTACCCCTCAATTCTTAAAACAGCCGTTTGATTATTTACAGACCGTAGATAACTTACCTTTCTTTTTATTTAATTGCTAGCCTTTACGGAGTTTTAAACATTTTACTCCAGTTCAGATTGTCAAATGCATTCTCTAAAATTACAAATAGATGACTCACCTGATTAAAAAAGCAATAGGTCCTTTCGGATGTCATGCATTCATCTTCAATTGTAATATTAAAATATCAACGCTTACACACTTTTGTCAGATTGTTATTACCAAAAATTATATTAAGTAGAATAGATTTCTATGTTTTCAGGTTTGCAAACTTATAAAGTTCATCATTTTTAAATTTTATATGGTGGTTTATCAAGTTATATTTAACTTTGTATTTATAAGTATAGAATTTTTTTAACTAATTTTTTTTTGCTTGTTTGACCTCAATGGATCACTCTAGTCAACCTTCTGGTTCGCTTCCCATGTACTTCATTGGCTCGCTGCTTCTGCCAATACCTCCTCATGTTTTCAGATCTTGCTTTTCGTTGTTCGTCAGTTACCTGCACAACTCTAGCCACCTTGTCCACATTAAAACATTTTGCATTTAGAAACGCCCTTATCTTTGGTTTATTTGTCGCATCTTCAATCCTCAGTCCAACTTCGTCAAGATCCTCTTTAATTGCTGAGATGTATCTTCCACCAGATTTCACACTGATTCCTCTGGTTACAAGTTGTTTTAATAACCTATTCTCTGGCATTCTTAATATGTGAAAGAAATAAGAAATTCTGCGCTTTTTCATTAGACTGATAATCGGTTCCACGACTTCATACACTGTTTCATTAGTGGGGATTCTCCACACACCATCCTTTTTGTAGTTCTTATTGTATTACATACTTCCAAAATTTACGTATCATTATCTTTACTAGTTGTAGTATGTTTATTTGAAATTAAATGTTCAGCTACATTTGAAATATATCTTTTTGTTTGTATATGCTCTAATGTGTTCATGGAATCAAATCATAGACTATGTTCTGTTGGTATGTTGTGAAGATTCGATTTAATGAACATTTTAGTGCATAAAAAACAAAAGATATGTTGTCAAATGTTGTTGATCATTTAATTTCAAATAAACAGATATCTATATAATTAATATAGATTATAATATGTGTAAATTTTGGGAGTATGTAATACAGTAATTATAAAAAATTAGCTCATTTGTAAAATTTCTATATTTGTAATTATGAAGTTAAATACATATAAATTAATGAACCGCCATATAAAATTTAAAAATGATGAACTCTATAAGTTGATAAACGCAATAACATGGTTATTTATTTCTACTCAATATAATTTTTGGTACTATCATGATAAACTGAAGAAAGTCTGCATTCATGGACGTTTTAATATTGTAACTGAAGATGGATACATGATGGTCAAAAGGACCTATTTACTTTTTTTATGAGGTGAGAATCATCTATTAGTATTTGGTGTTTTTTTTTATAAATCAAAACAGTACACAGGAAAATGTTTAACAAAATTAAATATTACTGATATACATAATAAGCTGGCATATATTTGTATAATATTGGTTCACACTTGTAATATTTTTAAATTGTTGTTGTTTTTTAGGTCAATAGCTAAAAGGCTGGTTTGAACCTCTAGAGGTTTTACTAAATAAAAACGAGGTGTGAGGTGGTTTACGATTGCCTTCCTCACTGAGTTGAAAGCGTCTGCTTATCAGCATGCCAGGCCCTCCGAAAAGCACCCACTTTCCATCCTGCAAATGACACCTTCACTTCATTCACCACAGGGTGTGGCTGTATAGTGAAATTCATTACTATCAGAGGAGATAACTCTGACTAGTGTCTTTTACACCTCTACCTCTTCTGTTCTTAAATAGTTCAGTCATATAATTGGCTGACTATGTGATAAGAAATAGAACTATTTTTTGTAGCCCTGGAACCAACAGATCAAGTGCAATTAATTTAACACTCCACCTGCCTGTTATGGGCATATTTATAAATTAAATATTATTATTTCAGTACACATTTTATAGTTCTAATTCTGATTGTTGTTCTCTTGTTTTTATTCAGGAAAAAGAAATTCCAATTATGTCATCGTGTCAACATATCCATGCTGCACTTAAATGTTGCACAGTTGCTCAGCCATTAACTATTAGTGATGTTGTAGTAAATTCATTGCTTATATCATCTCAAATGAAAGAGGTAAAATTGCTATTTCTATTTCCAGTTGAACTGCTATTACAATGTTTAAAAGTATAAAATGAAAGGCTTGTAAAGTAATAAATGTGCTCAGATATATTTCTCATCAAGCTTATTGTAGGCAAGTAAATCGTTAAACTCAAGTATTGAAACCTAAAGGTTGATTCTCACTGTACTTACCGACTCCATTCCATAACCGTATCATATTTGTTCACTTAAATTCTTGTCTATTCACATTTTCCTTTCCTGTTCAGTTCAATGTGGGTTCAGATACGATTTGATCTGACGAAAACTTAATTCTAGCTGTTATTTTATTAGATAAAGAAGCTAGCTTAAAAGAAAAAGAAAGAAAAATCAACGATTTTAGGTTGAACCCGACGATGTTGGGTGCACACTATGTTGAAGAGAAGAAATATCGAGGGAGATTACGTGACACTATTTAGAGAACTGAAAGAAGATGAAACCAAATTTCATCAGTGTTTCCGCATGTCAAAATATAAATTCCACAAATTACTATCCATCATACAGTGTTATCAAAAAAAAATACTGCATTCAGGGAATCTATTACAGCAGAACAAAAACTCGGTGTTTGTTTAAAATAAATTTCTGAAACGTAACTGAACGATGTTCCCACTATCAGTGCCAGTTGCAACT
Organism: Catonia carolina; assembly: GCA_035578175.1. NCBI lineage: Eukaryota > Metazoa > Arthropoda > Insecta > Hemiptera > Achilidae > Catonia > Catonia carolina. Next base: position 187,449,594 of record JAQMRL010000001.1, read on the forward strand.
CGTCTCAGCTGGACCACCAAAAATACATTTGCAACTACATGGAACAGAATGTTTGGAAATGGTATGCAATCAGAACGGAAGATGTGTATGTGCACACTCATTTATAGTCAATAATATTTTACGTCAATTGAATGGAAACTGAATGTATTGTGACAATCAACCTTAATTCATTCAGTTTGACACAGTTTATATATCCAAACTTAATAGGTACTGAATTTTTGAGTATTGGATGTATAATGTAGTGATTAAGTGCTACTGGTAAAGGAATATTCCTAAACTGCAGAACAAATAATGAATTTTCTATTTATTTAACATGTAGTTATTAAGGTCCTAGAATAATTCTTTGTAAAAGATGAGGATGTTTTTGAGTATTTTATGGTAATCCAAAACAGGGCTTTTGTCACCAAGTACATTCAATAATTTGAAGGATATTTTAAATTGCTGATGCAAAGCTGCATAGCAGCTGCGTCAGCGTGATTCAACTTCTTCACATGATGACAACTTCTCCCCTTCTGTTCTTCCTCAGTGACTTAGGCCAAGGCTTAACTGTGTGTTTTATCTCCCATAGCTTGTTGCCATGAGAATCTTTCCATTTCACCTGCCAGGAATCACTGTTGACATGCTTCACCAGACCCATGAAATCTGACACAAGCAGATATTGCGTGAAGGCCGGTTGACGTGCTACCTCCTTAGCGGCCAGATCAGCAGCCCCATTTCCCGAGATACCAGCATGACTCGGAACCCGGCAGAAAAGAACACTTTCTCCTCTATCATTCAGCTGCTTCCGTAGATGAATATAAAGTAAAACTTGTTATTTAGATTCAAATATTGGATATTGGATATTTGTTCACAATGCAGTCTAACACTTTTTGTTCATACTGTTGGATCGTGTTTCAGGCTCAATTACATCATAAACATTTTCAGTGGGGTTGTAAAAAAAAACTCTTGCTTTATTGATGTTTTTGATCATATTATTTAAACAAATGAGTTTTGAATAAAACTTATATTGCTGCCTTCGTAGAGTAGTATTAGTGCACTGACCTACAATGCAGAGGTCCTGGGTTTGTGAATAAAACTTATTAATGCTGCCTCCGTAGAGTAGTAGAGTATTGTAGCACACTAACTTACAATGCAGAGGTCTCTGGTTCGATTTCCAGGTAGGGTCTGGAAATTTTCAGAAGCTAAAACCCAGTGTAGTGGCTAATAACTCAGCTGTTAATGCTTCAAATAAAGTAAGCAAAACTTATTTTTTCTTATAAGCAGTGCTACTTTCTTTGTTACTTACAATGTTTTGTTGCTTTTAACTTATTAAAGTGGATTGAAAAAAACGTTTCATTATCTGAAATTTTCTTACCCCATTCTTCAGATGGCTGAGATTTTAATGAACTCGAATTACATTACTTTAAGTGTTGTAAAATCATTTACTGAATTTGTTGTATCTCATAAGTATAGTTTGTGAATACTGTTCAAATAATTATTTTTGGCGTTTTTGTATAATTTTAGCTTTTAATGTAGTACACTAACTTGAACAGTCCGATTGGGTGTTCAAACCATCGGTTTTGTTACTAATGTCATTAATGACCCAAAATGAATAAATTCAAATGCTCACTGTTCTCTTCAAGGAAGTATCCAAGTAGTAGCCTACCATCTCTTCATATACGAGGTGTGTTCAGAAAGTAAGTACCGTTTTTAAAAAAAACAAGTAAAACAATTTTTTTCAACACAATTTTATTTCTACATGAAAGCCCAAACCTTAAACAATTTTTCGACGTAGTTTCCACCGATGTTCAAACACTTGTCGTAGCGGGTGATCAATTTGTCTATACCCTCTTCGTAGAAGGTTCCCACCAACGAATGTAGCCACAACTCCATGGCAGTTTTCACTTCATCGTCGGTTTCAAAGCGTTGGCCGCCTAGCTCGTGCTTCATGTGCAGGAACAAGTGGTAGTCAGATGGTGCCAAGTCCGGGCTGTAGGGCGGGTGATCGAACTGCTCCAAACGAAATTGTCGAACCAATGTTTAAATGTCACCAGCGGTATGGGGCCGAGCATTGTCATGGAGCAACACAATTCCGTTACTGAGCATTCCTCTTCGTTTGTTTTGAATTGCCCACCTTAGTTTTCTTAAGGTTTCATACCTTGCTGCATTAATGGTTTCACCTCTTGGGAGAAAATCAATCAGCAAAACACCTTTCTGATCCCAAAAGACAATGCACATGATTTTTTGTGCAGACATTGTCGTCTTGAATTTTTGTTTCTTCGGGGATTGCGTGTGTCGCCACTCCAGTGACTGCTGTTTAGATTCCGGTGTGACATGACGGACCCAAGTTTCATCACCTATCACAATTTTATTTAAAAAATCCTCACCATAATCACTGTACTGTGTGAGAAAAGTCAAAGCACTTCCGAGTCTCTTGGTTTTGTGCATGTCAGTGGTGGGAACCTTCTACGAAGAAGGTATAGACAAATTGATCACCCGCTACGACAAGTGTTTGAACATTGCTGGAAACTATGTCAAAAAATAGTTTAAGGTTTGGGCTTTCATGTAGAAATAAAATTGTAGTGAAAAAAATTGTTTTACTTGTTTTTTTTAAAAAACGGTACTTACTTTCTAAACACACCTCGTAGTAGGTTGGCTTCACTCAAACGGACATGATTTGCACCTACCATTAGATGTACATAAAATATTTTGTCCATTTATTGGTGCCTCCTGTAATAATTTTCCAATATCCAATTTACATGGAGCTAAATTATTATAAGTGTGTATTTTTATTATTTGTAGATGATTTGGCAGCTTAACTCGGAAAGTAGTGGTCCTTTAGTGCAAAGAGTTTCAAAAAATATAATGGCTGTAAAATGTAAAGTCAATGCTAAACATCCAGTTGGATTTTTACACGTCTCATTTCTTGTCTCGAAAAGTATTTCCAAAGAATCTCAGATTCATTTTACATGTGGTTGTCGTCCTTCTAAGGTAAGTTAAAAAAATCTGGTATAAAATACTTAAACAACTTTGTCTTGTCAATGTAAATAATCTATAATATATAAAGCCCCAGCCACTAATGACTCCCTGATGGAAATTCTCGCCTATTAGGAGGTCTCTAAAAGCTCAGGGGATGCGTCCGAATATTTCAAACTTTTTAACGAAGTTTCGTAGCGCAAAGGCCACTGCGACCATTTTTGTTCCCCTCCCGAAGTACATTAAGACCATATATATAAAGTTGCCCTTAACCCGCCGGTTCGCTGGAAAAACTCAAAAAACAAAAATTCGGCTTTTTTGGGGTTGCAGTATTTAGGTTTTTCTTTGTAACACAACTTGAAGACGGGTTTCATCGACAAATTTTTATTAGGACCACATTACACTAACTCCCGGAATCACGGGTGACTTTTCAAATTTTAGATCGGGGTCCTACGGGGTTTGGTACCCTTATTTAAAAATTATGTAATTTTTAAATTTTTAGAATACAAAAAATTTGATAACGGCATGTCGTTTGGCGTTAAAAACTACATAAAAATGTGATAAACCAAAAATTTTAAAGTTGCACCCTCTTTTTTGCAGTAGGGTTTGTATTTTTTTATCTCATTAACGGTGCATCGTAAAAATAAATTGTACAGAATATTTTTTGTACCCCTTTTAATGTACTTCAAAATCATATAGCTATCGTTGTCCTCAACTTGCCGGTTCGGTAAAAAAACTAAAAAAACAAAATTTCGGCTTTTTTGGGGTTGCATTTTTCAAGTTTTCTTCTGTAACACCATCAAAACGGGTTTCTTTGGAAAATTTTTGCTAGGACCACATTACACGTACCCTCCGCATTATGGGAAATTTTTCAAATTTTAAATCAAGGTCCTACGGGGGTTGCTACCCTTATCTAAAAATAATGAAAATTGTAAATTTTTAGAACATAAAAAATCTGTTACCGGCATGTTGTTTGGCGTTAAAAATTACACAAAAATTTTATAACCCGAAAATTCTCAATCAGCACCCTCTAGCCTGCGGTAGGGGTTGTATTTTTTTATCTCCTAAACGGTGCATCGTAGAGAAAAATTGTATAGAATATTTTTTGTACCCCTTGCAAAGTACTTTAAAACCATATAGCTATTGTTGCCCTTAACTTGCCGGTTTGGTGAGAAAACTCAAAAAACAAAATTTCGGCTTTTTGGGGTTTGCCGTTTTCAGGTATTCCTATCTTTATACTTTCAAAACGGTTTTTTAGGCAAATTTTTATTAACAAAACGTTACAGGTACGTAACGTTCATTAATTCATTCACCTTGTGGCAAATGGTTCTGACCCACATATGAATTCTGATCCACCTACCCCTCTGAGGCCGAGACACGGAAGCAGCGCGAAGCGCTGCTGGAGTGGCGAGTATATTATTTTATAATCCACGTTTAATCTTGGTAAAATAATGTAAAATGAAAAACAACCTAATTCTAATCATGAGTGAATGAAGCGAAATTAAACTATGTTTGACTTAAAAATACAGGAAATCACTAATTGATGCTTTACTAGACTAGTGGTGTAGTGGTCAGCGCAACTGGCTACTATGCCGGGGTCCCGGGTTCGATTCCCAGTCAGGTCTGGCATTTTTTTCATCTGTAAATCACCACATATCATTACCTACACATAAGCCCAAGGCTTATGTAGACATCACTCAATAAAAAAAAAATATGAAAATTACGTTCAGAAAAATTTGAATGTTACAATACATGAAATTGACATGAAAACTATGCTTTCCTTCCCTATAATATTCATATAAGGCTAGAGAAAGTAAAAATATTGCTAATAAATTCATGAATAATAAATACATAAAAAGCGGGGTAAATGCATCACGGAAATAATAATATTCAACACAATAGTACCTACACAGCATAATGACTTATGGGACTGATAGTTGAGTAGTAAATAAAAGACATATAGGTAAGGTTAATATGACGAGATGGATTTTTGGAGGCGAAGCTGTGGGCTGATGAGAATAGACTAGTTACCACGAGGTAAATTGGAAAGAAAAAGGTGGTGGAGAGCTATGTTTTGAGGAAATGTTTTGTAGAGGTAAAGAATCTAATATAGTTTTGGCGTGTAAGTAGGGCAAATGGATAACATAAAGGAAACCAATAGGAAGGTGCTAGAAAGGTAGACCCGACGATCCTTAATAAATAAGGTGGATGAGGCCTTGGAATATAGATGACTCTAGGAGGAGGATTTGATGGATCAGAATAAATGGTGGCAAAAGTTGAGAAAGGGAGGGTTGTGATAACTGTAAGAAACCTGTAAAAGAAAAAAATTTATCTAGGATTAGCGGTAAGTCACTTCTCTCCTTGTTTTATTCTCTAAAACTTGTAGGAGTTCACTGCTTGTTGGTTGTTAGTCTGTAAAGTAACTACTTAACTACAAAAATTTACTGATGTCTTATTGTACTCTGAAACCTAAAGAAACTTTGTTATTCATATTTTGTTTCAGACAAAAAACGTTTTTAAAACTGATGACGGTAGTTTGAAGGTTGATACACTGCGCAGATGTGTTCATTATTATACATGTGTTGCTGCATTTGCTTCTGATCCGAAACTTAGTGATGAATTTAGTGCTGTTGTCGATATGGAATATCCACACAAGGAACCTTTAGTTGATATAAATCTTCAAAATCCAAGTAAGTTGTTAATTTATCTATTCATTCATTCTTGTACATTTTGACTTTCTCTTGCCTATATGAATATGTAGGAAGGAAATTATTGTTTTCATGGCGATTTTTCGAAATCGAGTTTTCACTGGATCTACACATTTTCAGACCCCTGAACCCAAAAAACATGTTTTTAGCGATTGGTCTGTGTAAACAGAATATCTCAAGAACGGAACATCGTATGAACTTGAAACTTAACTACACATTACTACCGGACCCGACACAAACATTTTCATCAAAATCTGTCAACCGGAAGTAGTAGTTTATTCGTCTAATTTTTCTTTTTTTTTGCAATTTCCTCAAAAACGGCTCGTACAATTATTTTTAAAATCACCACGTTTACTAAATTTGTTATGCTTTACAAGATAGGGTAGCGTCAAGTCTGCTGAAATTCTTGGAGAGGCTGTTTTCATGTAAAAAAATTGTTTTTTTAAGATTGCTGCTTTAATATGCATTATAGCGCAAAAATGTATATAATAAAAGTTGTAGACAATTTAAAATCCTGCAACTTTTATTTCAAACTTTTTTTGTATAACGCTAAGTTTAGCGGTAATTAGTGATTTTCTGTTTTTTCTCACGAAAACATGTAAAAAAAGTTGATTTTTTAATGATTTCAGCCTTTGTATGCATTTTACGACAAAAGTGTATATAAAATCAAATTTATAAAAAATTAAAAGATCGACAACTTTTATTTAAGGCATTTTTTTTACAGGGCCTAGTTTAGCGTAAAAGAGTGACTTTTCTGTATTTTTATGCCAAACTGAGGTTAATTTTCATTTTGCGTCTTTCACTCATGATTAAAATTAGTTTATGTTAATTGAGGTTAGTTTTTTTGTTCATTTCTAATGTTTTATTACTAATGTTAGATTATATTGTTCATTTTTTGCATTGGCAAGGGAAAGTTGTATGAGTGTTTCACAGCAGATTTTTGTAGTTTTTAAAGTTAACTCATAAGATTAGTGACGTGTAAATTTATTTTTAATTGATGAAAAATGAATATCACACTGTTGCTAAACCTGTACAGTATATGTGTTTGATTCTGTAGAAAATAAAACCTCTTATTCAGCATCACTTGACTATTTGGGATGCTCCATTTCTTCAATTACTCCCATGTACTGACATTAGCTGAATAGTTTTGATATTTTATGTATTAACACCATTGACTCCTCGTAGATAAATATGTGAAAATGAATTTAAGAATTTACCAGATTGGTTTTACACAATCCTTCGTGCTAAGAAAGTAATTGGCCTTCGGGCCAGCCCAGTCAGTCAACTGGTAGAAAGTCGCTATTATTTGTTAAGTAACACCGGTTGGGCAAGCGACTTTGTATGGTGACCAGTTGACAGCTATCCATGAACAAACTCTACTGGGGGTCCCTGTTCAAACTCAAGTCTAATCCACGTCAAAAAAAAAAATAAACAGCAAAAAGCAGCGATCAAATTGGGTAGTTGTCAACAATATACAGTTCCCGATAACAAATAAAAGCTAAAAAACAAAGTAACTGCTTCAAAGTGATGTGGAGTGGAAGGGGAATTCCTTTCCTTTGACTGTTTGTTTTTGTCGTTTCCTGTAACATGGTTTATATTGTGCACCAGTAAAAAGAAATTATTTTTGTTAGTATCGTTTCTTGTCATCATAAAGTTTGTTGTCTTTTCTGAATGTTATGGATCTCGGCCATAACATTGGCGCATTGGCGCCAATGTTGACCACATTGGATGTCGGCCGCATTGGCGCAGTTGGTAACGTGCTCGCCTCTCATCATGCGGTCTTGGGTTCGAATCCCATTCAGGCACGGCATATTTTCATACGTTACAAAAAAATCATTTCATCTGTCACCGTCTGCATTAGCAGTATTTGCAGAACAGTCGGACGTTAAACCAAAAAAAAAAAAAAAAAAAAAAAAAAAAAAAAAAAAAAAAAAAAAAAAAAAAAAAAAAAAAAAAAAAAAAATCATTATACACCCAAATCCTGTAATCAATGAAGTATAGGCCCTACATGTTAGTTGGGTAAAAAAATAATGCTTTTTAGAGGCTGGAAGTAATGATATAGTGAAAATATTCTGTAAAAGGAAAAAGTGACGTAACCGTGTCTTGGGCCAGTCTAAGCTGGTGGGAGTAGTCTGTATGGAAAAGTCCATTTAATAAAGAGAGGAGTGTGCGTGAGTAGTGCTACTTGACAATTCTGCAGTTGAGTTCTAACCTTAGTGTATTGAAGTGATTAATTTTTATTTTATTTTTTCATTGAGTGATGATGCGTACATAAGCCTTGGGCTTGTGTGTAGGTAATGATATGTGGTGATTTACAGATGAAAAAAATGCCAGGCCTGACCGGGAATCGAACTCAGGACCCAGACATAGTAGCCAGTTGCACTGGCCACTACACCATGGGCTGGCCATTATAATATATTAGTTAGTTATTAAAGTGAAGTGTTATTCTACACAAATGTTATAATCTATCTTAGTTGTTCTATCTCATGTAAGCTAGTTATTTTTATCATTTACTATATTGCTATTTATCGGATTTTAATTGCTAATGTAGTGTCTTATATTATTCAAAGCTATTTACTTTTTTTTGACTTTGTTCAGTTCTGAGTTTATATAAAATGAGTGAAAATAGAGGAAAAAATAAAGTCTGCAAAAAAGGTCAAGTTTTGCGTAGTCAAAGTCATGAAATTATTTATAGTGTGATAACGGTTTTTTAATGGGAAGTGAAAGAGGGACCGTATCATTGGTTTTCATTTCTTATAATAGAAGCTAATAATATCAGGCAGATTAGTAGCATTCAAGCTGCCGTTGTTATGCGGTTCGGCTAGTATTACACGTGATGTGGAGTGGAAGGGGAATTCCTTTCTCACTTTCTTACAACTATAAGCTGCAATACTTATCATTTTTTGTTTTAATTAGTAAAACCTGTAACAGTTCAAATTGCTTTTGACTGTTTGCCTAAGCAACAAAATTTAAAAAAATCTGGTGTGAAACACTCACAGCTTTCTCTTGCCAATACAAATAATTAACAATAATGCTACCATTAGTAATAAAACATTAGAAATAAACAAAAAACTAACCTCAATAAACATAACCTAATTTTAATCATGAGTGAAGACGCAAAATGAAAATCAACCTCAGTTTGGCTTTAAAATACGGAAAATCACACTTTCACGCTAAACTAGGCTCTGTAGAGAAAAATGCTATAACAAAAGTTGTAGATCTTTTAATTTCCTATAAATTTGATTATATACACTTTTGTCGTAAAATGCATTCTAAGACCAAAATCTTAAAAAAATCGATTTTTCACTTGTTTTCGTGAGAAAAAAAACAAAAAATTGCTTATTATCGCTAAACTAAGCGTTATACAAAAAATTGTTTGAAATAAAAGTTGTAGAATTTTAAATTCTCTACAACTTAATTTTATACATTTTTGCGGTAAAATGCATAATAAAGCCGCAATCTTAAAAAAACAATTTTTTTACGTGAAAACAGCCTCACTAAGAATTTCAGGAAACATGGTGCCTACCCTATCTTGCAGAGCATATTTTATATAAAAATTTATATAAAAAATTAAGTAAATGAGGCGATTTTAAAAAAAAATTGTAGGACCAGTTTTTGAGAAAATCGCAAAAAAATTACACGAATAAACTACTACTTCCGGTTGACCGATTTTGATGAAAATGTTCGTGTCGGGTCCGGTAGTGGTATGTAACTTAAGTTTCAAGTTTGTACGATGTTTCGTTCTTGAGATATTTTGTATACACACACACACACACAGACCAATCGCTAAAAACATGTTTTTTGGGCTCAGGGGTCTGAAAATGTGTAGATCCGGTGAAAACTCGGATTTCGAAAAATCGACATGAAAACAATACTTTTCTTACTATATATTCATATTGGCAAGAGAAAGTAAAAATAAAATGCATTATTATTTAAGTTACTAATTAGCTTTATAGCAGCAGAATCCATATAAATGTATTGTTTTTTTTGTACGTATAAAACAACTTTTTATATTAACCTTTTACTGCTTCTTATTCCTGGTTTTTTACAATTACTTTCGCAGTGCGCACTGCTTTTTCAGGTAATAAGATATAGTTTCTAGAAACTGTTTATGAACATTGCACATTTTTTTGTCAAAGGTTTGAATTAAAGTGATTATAAAATGGAAAAATGTATTGATATTGCTATCTATTTCAGAAAGTGGAACTAAATTTTTATTATATATTTATAATTGATGATAAATTTTAACCAGTTATCTTTGTTAAAATTTATCTATGTCAAACTTTATAAGTTTTTTTATGCATACATAAAAAACAATACATTAATATATGCATTATTCGTTGGCACCAGCTAATTTTTGACAAATGGTGTTTTGAAGTATGAAGTTAACATGCAGTATGGAAAAAAAATCTTATTAAGGTTTATTGAAGTAGATGTAATTAATTACTTTACATAGTTTGATATTTAAAAGTGTAAACGGTACTTTTTGGTTTTAAATTTAGCTATTACACACATTAATACTATTGTAGAAGGTGAAGGATAATTTGATGAAACATGCCAGATCTGAGTATAAAGCATTAAAAGATTTTATAACGGGTGTTTCAAAAAGGAAGCACTTCAAAGTTTGAGAACGCTAATTTATTACATTAAGTAATTACAAATTATACGGTATGAAATTATTACCTTTATAACATTCAGATTACCTTTAAAACTTCACAATAAATGTTCAAAATGACTTCCTCCGCTTGTAATGCAAGTTCGGACACGTTTCATAACATTTGCAGCCACTTTTCGTAGTGTTTGCTCATTAATGTTTGTAATCTCACTTTCAATATTAGCCTTCAATTCTGCAATTGTATGAGGATTGTTTTTTAAAACCTTACTCTTTAAATTCCCCCAAAGAAAAAAATTCGCAGGAGTAAGATCTGGGGATCTTGGTGGCCACAATCCTTTTGATATCACACGATGGCCTAAAAATTCTCGTAAAATATTCAGCGTTTCAGTAGAAGTATGGCACATTGCGTTATCCTGCTGAAACCAAAAATCTCGATCTGTAATTCTAACAACGTGATAAATTGTTCAGTTAAGTTGCGGTACACCACACCATCTACAGATGTGTCAAAAAATAAAGGCCCAACAATACAACGCCGGGAGATTGCACATCAAACACCAATTTTACGTGCGTGTAGTGGACGTTCATGAAATCTGTGAGGATTATGAGCACTATATTTGGCAGTTTTGGCTGTTGATGTAACCATCCAAGTGGAACCATGCTTCGTCACTGAAATAAACACGATCCAATATTTTCAACATCGTTGTCATTAACAAGAGAACGTATCCAACGACAATACTGTATACGTTTCCCATGGTCAACTTCTTTCAGTTCATGAACGACACCGATGCGGTAAGGATGCAGATTTAATTTTTTTGTAGTCCTTAAAGTGGAAGATAGTGATAATCCAGCCTGTGAAGATAACTTTCTAAGTGATTTGCCGGGTGAGGTAGTCAAACGTTGTTTCAAATCGTCCAAAACTTGTTCTGTTAACACTGATGGTCGACCTGTGCTTTACCGATCCTGTACACTGCCAGTCTCATAAAATTTATTAATCAGGCGCGATATTGTGGTGTTATTAGGTACTTCAGAATTGGGAAATTTTAACTGGAACTCGTCTTTCACTCATTCGTAAGATTTATATGCGCAATAACTTTCAATAATAAAAACACGTCATCCTTTGAAAAAACCATGTTTGATTTTATACAGACACTACAGACACAAATGAATACTGGGATAGCACTAGTACATGTCAGTAATACATAATGGGTCAACAATGAGTATGGTAGTGCCAACTGTTATTTGGGGGAAAACATATTCCCTATTCAGAAAATATTAACCCTTAAACTTCGAAGTGCATCCTTTTTGAAACACCCGTTATTACTGTATGCATTTCTTTATTTGTGTAACATTTTTTTCTATTTCTCTCGAAAGAGGAGGGTGAAGTTGGTATACAGGAAGTTGAAGAAGATGATGATGAAAATGGAAGGCAATTAGTAGCAATTCTAGAAAATGTTGTTGATGGTTGTGAAGTGGAAGTGGAAGTGTTACCAGAAGAAGCGTCGTCGCTTCTTCAACAGTATTCACTTTCTGATGAAATTGCTCAAGTAAGTAGAAGTTTATTATTGGACCATTTATAAGTTCATGTTTGTTTTTATAGTTCTTCTTCTTCAGGTGCCTTCTCCATTACAAAGGTTGGCTATCATCATGGTCAGTCGCACCTTGTCCACTGCTGCTCTGAACAGGTCATGCGACGATGTTTTTATAGTTGGAATCACTTAATTATGAGCTTGCTTGTAATTGTGGAGGTGTCAGATTTGTCGTATTATCCGATTTGCTATTACATTAATCAAGATTGTTTATGCAGGCTGAATTACAATTCTGCTTGGTCATTGTTGCCACCTTACTAATTTATTTTTTGTGTCAACAAGAAGTTCAGTTTTATAAATTCTCTTTAACTGATACATTTTCCTATCAGTATTATTACAGCCACTTTTGTCTGTTTCTTATAATTGTAATTTATATTTAGCAAAAGTAAAAAATAAAGATAATACCTAACGGACATTAAAATACAGGGTGAGCGTAAAGTTTTGCCCTGATTATAAAAATTTATTGGAGAATAACTGTTTGACATAATAATTTAAATTTGATGCTGTTACATAGGTTTTTTTTAAGATTACTTACATTAGTAAACTTCAACGTGTGCCCCCTTGGTAGCTCGGAGAATGTCGAAGCGGTATCCCAGTTCCCGCCAGGTGTTTTGTAACACTGGTGTTCTGTCACTGTACCCACAGCAGCTTGTATCCTAGCCTTCAGTTCGTCAACGTCAGCAACTGGTGTGGCGAAGACTCTGTCCTTGATATAGCTCCAGAAAAAAAGTCAAGGGGAGTAATGTCTGGAGAGCGGGGTGGCCAGGGTGTTGGACCATCCCGTCCAATCCACCAATCCGGAAATGTTTCATCCATCATCCAGGAAATTACGCAATATCAAAGCCCAGTGGGGGGGGGGAGCTCCATCTTGCTGGAAAATTATCTATGGTTGATATTCTTCTAACTGTGGTGCAAAACATCTAAGTAAATGTTAGCGTTAATGGTGTTTTCTGTGAAGAAAAACGGCCCGAAAACTTTGTTATGCATGAGGCCGCACCAGACATTCACTTTTTCGCTGTCTCGCTGTAACTGTACAGTAGCATGTGGGTTCTCTGATCCCCATTTACGGACATTATGCCTATTTATCATTCCACTGACATGAAAGGTGGATTCATCGGTAAAGCATATGCGATTTAAGTAATCGTTAGCGCCATCAATCCTGTTGAGAATCTCAGTTGCGAATTCTGCACGTCTCAGTAAATCATTCGGTTGTAAGGCCTGCACGATTTGCACTTTATAAGCATGCATTCTTTATGAAGAATTTTCACCACACTTGCTTGTGGTATTTGAAGTTCACGTGATGCTTGACGAGTTGATTTAGACGGACTCCGTTGAAACGATTGCCGAACACGATCAACAGTTGCTTTACTCACACTAGGCCTGCCACTTCTAGGAAGATCTTCAACGCTGCCTGTTTCTTTAAACCTTTCATACCATCGCTTTATTGATTTAACATCAGGAGGGCTGCATCCATAAGAAGCCCAAAAATTACGCTGAACACTGATGGGCGATTTCGTTTCGTGAAACCAAAGCACACATTGCGCTTTCTCCTGCTTCGACACCATTTCGCCAGCAACTAACGTGAACAACAGATCGCGTCATTGTTGAGGAGCACTAGCTCCATCTATTGGTCACAAAAACGACTAACAATAACCTATGTAACGGCGCCAGATTTAAATTATTATTTCAAACGGTTATTCTGTAACAAAGTTTTATAATCAGGGTAGACTTTATGCTCACCCTGTATATCAAGAGACAAGCTCAGGTTAACCATTTATTCAAAATGTATTTAAATATACTAATAATAAAATTACAGTTTCTCAAAATAATCAGTATAAAAAATAAAACCTATAGAAAGAAACTGTTTCTGTACCAAGATAATCATTAAAACCATCCATAACTCATACCATTTATCAGTTATGACTAGTAAACACAATTAAAATATTTTTCAAAGCTGATGAACTCTGAATATACGCATTGCCCCTTACCCACTTCATAGCTAGCCAATGACTTGCCAGCAAAGTTGCCAATACTTGCTTTCATAGCTCTGTTATATATTTCGTCAGCTTTTTTTTAGTCTTTCAATAAGAATTATAACATATGAACATACAACCAGCTGATTATATTATAAAGTATTGCATGTTAACGCGCTCTATAATCGATGTGTTCAGTACGAAATGCAAGACACGAACAAACTACTGCAGCGCTTATACGCATGCACACGTAACGTTTGTCAGACATTCGTACAATCTGACAACGCTGGCAAATGTTCTGATTGGTCTAAACGTGTGGAACAGCAGAGTTCATGAATCAAGTGAAAAGCGTTATAAATTGATACCCATGAATTTATATTTTTGTGAAATAAAGGGGATAAACAAAATTGATAATGTATCCTTACCTGGGTAAGGTAAAAATAATGTTCATTCATACTGTAATTTATATTCTATGGTTGGCACGATGCATTTCAAAAATTTGTTTGTGATCGATAAGGTAATATTTTTATCACTTAATTTCTCATAGAGCATAATAGTAAACACTGCTACCTTAAGTGTGGCAACTGCTAAGTGCAAACTCACATTGTTGTGAATCTGATTCTTCTGCTATTTTCCGCTGCCTATGTGAAACTAGTTCTAATGCACCAGTTGTTGAAATTCTAATGTAATAACAGGACTGAAACAAAAATGATAAGTAGATCAAGAAACTTTATTGTCTAATTAATTTTTATTAGGGTGCTTAATTGTGTATAAACAAAGTAAATTTTTCAAATTTAAGGGAACCATTATTGAGATACTGTAACGTATGCTATAAGTGCATTGAACGTAGTGCACTAAAAATGGTATTTTCTTTAAACTAGCTAAAATTTAAACTGTATACACTGATGTTCGCGTGAAATGATGATTTATGATTTTGCTCCCTACTGTTCTGTTTCGGGTAAATTCAAAGTGATGTTTTTCTCCTCCATGTCATTGCATCCAAAAATAAAGTGTGGCCCTGTGTTTACATTCAGACAAGGTTAGTAGGCTTACATAGAGAAATCTTGAAGTATCTGGTGACTTTCCAAAAAACGGAATCACATAGAACAATTTTAAAATGAATTGACTTTTTTTTTGAAAAAGAATTTTGTATGCCTTCTTTCAAGGTTAGTCATGCTCAAAATATATTCCTTTCTAAGATTATTTCTGCCAAAAGATAAAATGAAGTGGTTACTTTTTGGATGTAAATAACGTTGTGTTGGTAGATTTTCTTTGTGTGCAGTCACACTATGTAGGCCTAGTGAAAATTATAATGTATAGCCTACTGGTTTAAATAATAAAAATGCTTTTGTTTTGCAGTTGCAAGGTCTAGAAGTGATACAAAGTATAGATAATACAGCTACAACGACAACAACTACAACAACAGCTGTAGAACAACTTGTCGCAGATTCATCACAAATGGTTCTTGTCAATCAGAAGTCTTTAAATCAATTATTAGCCACAGATTTACAACCACAACAACAGCAGCAACTACCTGTATTAAAATTAGGAGTAAGTTTATTTAGTTAATTACTGGATAAATTATTTTTTTAGCTTATTTGAAGTCAGATGTTTGTTATTAGCCAGTTCATTTATTTGTACTTAACAGCGTGTGGGTTTGAATGATGTGAAAAGTTTCCAGATCCTGGAAAACTGAACTAGAATTTGGAAAAATTGAATCTGGGACCTCTCCTCCTATTTGCCCCCGGCGAACAACATTGTCTTTCCTTTGCTTGGAAATATAATTACAGTAAACTCTCAATTATCCGCGGGCGGTTTATCCGCGGTGCCTACAGTACAACGTTTTATGTATAAAAAAGTGCTCGTCTCTCATCATGCGGTTTTGGGTTCGAATCCCACTCATGCACTGCATTTTCATACGTTACAAAAAAAATCGTTTCATCATTCACTGTCACAACCCGTCATCGTTGTTAATGACCACAGCAGTTGATGCAACGTTAAATAAACAAAGAAAAAAAAGAAAAATACACAAAAATAAGTTTTGAAACTTAGAATTATTTCGTAAAAACGGAAATAGGTTCTCTAATTACTTCAATGTAATAAAAATAATCATAAACAATATAATACATAATAAACTATAATAATGTACAGTACAACACGTACAGTATAGTATTTAACTTGAAAAACAAGAGCAATTGACCAATTTTTTTTTGTAAAAAAACGTAAACATAACTTCCTGTTAAACAATAATGTACAAAACTTAGATTTAGTTTTTTATCATGTACGTTCTTTTACTAGACAATAAACCGATTTAAAACACTTGTGTGTTGTTTTTAAGTACCTTCAGCCATTTTAACCGCTATCGGCAATTTAGTGGCTTATCCGCGAAATTCGGTTATCCGCGGTATCCGCACCAGTCAATTCCGCGGATAATCGGGAGTTTACTGTAATTAGACTTAGATTTACAGTTAAGTGTGACACTAAACCACTGTATGGAGACAGCTTCTATTCTGTTACAAACTGTCACTAAGATATAATATGTTTAGTATGTCTTGTGTGTTTTGCATAATCTAAGGCAATCAGTGTGATATTTTTCAAAACAAAAGTTTTCATTAACATTAAAATCAACATTCCTATTACACCTACTGTTTATTACATATTGCTTACCTTT
This sequence comes from Catonia carolina, assembly GCA_035578175.1. Taxonomy (NCBI): domain Eukaryota; kingdom Metazoa; phylum Arthropoda; class Insecta; order Hemiptera; family Achilidae; genus Catonia; species Catonia carolina. The sequence continues at coordinate 187,466,102 of JAQMRL010000001.1, forward strand.
TAATGAGGTTAAAATTCTCAAAAAAATAAAACAAAACTTGTTTTGAAAGCGAATTGGTTGTCTCAAAATCTAAATTGTGGAAAGGTTCTCCTAAGAATTTATTTTGTTCTCTGCCTTAAATTTAGACAAGAATTATTTCAGTTTTTGAAAAGGAAAATTGTGTGTGTGTAATTTGTAAAATTACTAATACTGTTCGTAATTAATTTTTTACTTAATGTTGTCTTGTTCATGTTAACATGTAAATTATTTATTAATTTACCTTTCTTGTGTCTAGACCAATGGTGGAAGTGTTAAACGAAAACGAGACGATGCAACTTCTGCTTTATTGACGTTACAAGAGGGTGTTTTAACAACTCCTAAAAAATCATCTCATCGAAAACATACAAATCACCACAAATCAATAGCAGGTAATTCTTGTTTGATCGCAAGTATTTTGCTAACAAAAATAAGATAGTGTAACATTTTATTTTACCAAATGAATTTATATAATAAATTTCACTAACCTTTCTTTTTAAGTGCGTCAACTTTTATTTTCGCTTACACGTGTTTCGGTGGATCCACCATCATTAGAGTAAATAACATATAATTGAAACTAAAAACTTTATTTATTAAAAGTTCATGTTCACTATAGATAGCAACAGCAGTCAATATTACTTCATCATTCCTTAATTTGACCTGTTAATTCAAAATGTCATGCTTTTGCTCTTTTAAATATTTATAAATGTGGAACATCTCAGATTTTTCAATTTTATTTTTATTTTCTATATTACATTGTTCTATTACATTAAAATGTTTATCCATTTCACCAAATTTATGTTTTTCCTCTTTTATATGATGGTATAGTTAGATATAATGTAACATTTTAGAATGCATCTAACTCAGAAAATTATCTTTGTAGGAATAGGCCTACTCTGGAAGTTTACTTTTTAATCAAGTCTGACTGACTTCTTTTCCATGTCATTTTTAAGTAATACTTCATCAGGTTTCAGTTTGGTATTTTTGTCCTGAAAAGCGATTGGTGATTGTGTTCACATTGTGGTGAAAGAAGCTTTAAAGATGAGGGATTTTTTTTTGCTGTCATGTTAATTAGAAGAGATCAATTATGCCCAAATTTTTTCATCCATCCTTTTCAAACGTAACTCAGTTATAATTACTTTCATTTAACTTGATTAAAAAGTTTTATTACTGTATTAATAACCTGAATTCCTTAGAGTCTGACACACTAAAGCTTACAGTTAAAAGTGAGGGTTACAGACAGCCTGGCGTAAAAATATTAATTTTTTTTTTGTTTTACGTCTTGACTGTTTTGCAATTTATGTTAATGCAGACGGTGGATGATGATGTGATGAAAAAAGGCAGACCTGACCAGGAATTGAACTCGAGATTATTCACAATTTATTTGTCAGTGATTATTCACAATGGATTGATTTTATTATGATAAAAATATTAATTAATGTGTAATACTTGTACATTCTGAAAATTCCTTGTTTTAGATATTCTTATTTTCTAAATTTTCATTCAAATAATTTCAGTTGCTAAGTTTACAAAGTTAGCAACAACCTCATTTACAGATCATTGTGTATTTTGGAATAACAAAGTATTGTACTGAACATAATAGACTGTGGTAATCTTTGGGCTACAAAGGTGTAGATAAAATTTTTTATCTTGTATAAATGTTTTTATTTTTCTTGTAATGGTTGTTTTTATTTATTTTAAAAGGAAGTTAAGCATAGGACTAATGGATTTTTGCTAGGAAACTGGATTTAAAAACATTGATAAAATATCAGATGGAGAGAAAACTTTTTTTGAGTTTTGTATGGATTAAAAATTTTAAATAAATAAAATAAAAAAAGAGAAATACAATGTAGGTGATGTTGCAATAAGAAGCATAATGTAATGTGAGTCTCATACAAAATGATAAGAATCATTTGCTATTGAGGTTGTGGCATGAGCAACACATGTAGAATACTTCAAGTGCTTTTAAATACTTCAAGTGTTGTTGATCATGGATGACTTTAACGCCTAAGTGGGAAGTGGAAGAACTGGCGAACACATAGGCTGTTTTGGTCTGGGTGAAAGGAATGACCGAGGATATAGACTCAGCGTTTTTGCTGCAGAACACGAACTAATTGTTGCAAATACCTTCTATCAACAACACCCTAGGCGTTTGTATACGTGGAAGTCTGCGGATGGGAGAACAAGGAAAGAGTTAAGCAGTATACTTACCTAGGCAGCAATGTAAACGAGGATTGGGATCACTCGCAAGAAATTAAGATACGCATAGAAAAAGCCAGAGTGGCCTTCAACAATATGCGAAAAATTTTCAAAACTCACGACCTTACACTTGCTATCAAAATGCGTCTCCTTCGATGTTATGTGTTCTCTGTACTGTTCTACGGCGTGGAAGCTTGGACGCTCACTACTGAGGCCTCAGCCAGGAGGCTTGAAGCCTTTGAAATGTGGCTTTATCGAAGAATGTTACGCGTATCATGGAGGGACAGAGTCACCAATGTAGAAATTCTTCGAAGGATGAATAAAGATAAAGAGGTTCTTGACATCGTGAAAGTGCGAAAGCTCCAATACCTGGGACACATTATGCGCAATGAGAACCGTTACGTGTTGCTCCAAAAGATTCTGCAAGGAAAGGTGTATGGGGCGAGGGGTCCCGGTAGAAGAAGGATTTCATGGTTGAAAAATCTAAGAACGTGGTTCAACTAGTCGACGACCCAACTTTTCAAAGCAGCTGTTTCCAAAGTCAGAATAGCCATCATGATAGCCAACATCCGAACCGGATAGGCACCATAAGAAGAAGAAGTATAGTTATATTGTGAAAAAATTTAATTACTGACAAATTAATATTATAAGTATTGTGACTGCCCATAACAGGCAGGTGGAGTGTTAAATTATTTGCATTCGATCTGCTAGTTCCTTCAGGGCTACAAAAATAGTTCTGTTTCTTATTACATGGTCAGCCAATTATATGACTGAAGCATTTAAGAACAAAAGAGGTAAAGGTGTAAAAATCTATAGTTAAGAATTATCTTCTCTGAGAGTAATGAATGTCATCATTATACACACTGACACTGTGTTGAATGAAATTAAGGTGTCATTTGCAGGGTGGAAGTAGATGCTTTTCAGAGGGCCTGGCATATTGATAAACATACTTTTTCATTCAGTGAGGAAGGCAATTGTAAACCACCTCATTCCTCATTTTACTTAGTAAAGCGTCTTGAGATTCAAACCAGTCTTTCAGCTGATGACATAAACAACATGAAAAGTATTACGACACGACATGTTTTATAACATTTTTGAAATTGCTTTTCAGAATATCCTCAGTTAATTTTTTGTCATGCAATCAAGTAAGAATTGTCATGCAATCTAAGTAAGAATTCCTACTTAGAAAGATTTTTAAGATTAGTAAGTATCTATTAAAAACTGTTCAAGAATTCTTTTTAAATTGTCTTTCAGTTGCTGAAGGAACTGAAGATACAGTTAACCAGTCTTTTATTCAGTGGCTCGCATCTATAACTGAACGAATAAATCAAACAATGCATTATCAATTTGATGGAAAACCTGCTCCTTTAGTCTTCCATGCACCTCAAGTAAGAAATACTGCACTAGCGAATTCTTGATGCTACTCCTGTTTTTTGTGTGTATATTTTTTCCTAAAAAGTGGCCTTCTTATGAATGATTTGTATGAAAAATGTCTAAGTGGTAACTATTCTTTGTTTTGATCGTGCGCTCAACTGGAATTCCAAAAAAAATGTAAATATTGTATGTATGACCCATCTTAACCACATACATCACAACTTTTTAAATTTTTCTTCATGGTCCACGTGGGAATATTTCTGCAAAATGAAACAATTTTTTTGTGTACACAAACCGTGTACATTATGTAAAAGCATATTGGAAAATCTGTAGTTACTTTGTGCTTTTTTTAAAGCCTCAGTACTTTTTTGCAGAGAAATAATTTAGTCACTAGTCCTGTTGGCAAACTTTCAGAACTTGTAAACCTAATCTCATCAGTATGCACATCTCTTGTAAGATTATTTTTTAATATTAATTTAGTTACAAGCTATAAGTTACTTTTTTGGCATCAGTCTTATGACTGGTTTAATGAAGTTCTCCAAGCTTTCTGTCTTGCACAAGTTTTTTTCATATCTACATACCTGCAACACCGTACATCATTTTGTAAATTGCTTTAAATATTCTGACTTTTGCCTCCCTGTACAATTCACTCCTTCAATATTTCCCTCCATTATTGATAGACCAATACCTGGAGGTCTTAAGATATGCCCCACTAGCCTATCCCTTCTTTGGGTAAGATGTTTCCACAGGCTTCTTTCTTCCACTTGTGTAAGAACCTCTAAATTACTTATTTTTCCACCCACCTAAACTTTAACATTCCTCTGTAACACCACATTTCAAAAGATTCTATCCTTTTCCTTTCTCTTCATCCCTTATCATCCACATTTCGCTCCCATCTAATGCTACACTCTAAACACAGCGTTTTAAGAACTGTTTCCTAATCTTTAAATCAATGTTTGTAGTCGGTAAGCTGTTTTTCATTTATCCTTTCATCATCCTTTGATATCTAACTTTCTAGATAGCAGAGTTGTCCAACTTCTTGTAAGTTTTTATTGCCTACTTTAAAATTTTCCATCTCCTCTAAACCACTCTTGCTACTGCACAACACTTTTGCCTTGTTATTATTAATTTTCATGAAGTAATCCTTTCTCATGATCTCATCCATTCTATTTTAGATATCCTCTGATCTTTCTTTGTCTCTGCTAATATTACGGTATTATGGACGAATCTCAGCTTTTTCATTGTTTCTTTATTGTTTTATAAAGTTACTCTATTGTTATTAATCCTATTATTAAGTATTTTGATTGTCTATTTGACAAATCCCTGGAAATTGTCACAAAATGGTCTATTACTAATAAGAATTTGAAATATTAGCTACTCATAAACTAATTCAAATGGTTTAAGTTATACTATGTATTTTCATTAAGTATTATTTTTATTAGTAAAACAAAATTTTAGTAAAATATCTTTCTTGAGTTTTGTTTACAATTGAATATTTTTTGTATATGCGTTCTTAGTGATAAACTGGAGTGCTGTAACCATAAAATTTCATTTGTTTAGGAATTTCCCATTAAATTCAAATTAATTTTTTTTTATTTTTGTTAATTTTAATACCAAATATAAGATTAACATTCATCTTACCTGTAATGTTTCAGGCATTTTTTGATTGCTTAAGGGAAAGAATTTCAATAGTTGGTCCTCGAAAACGTCTCCCAAATCAAACAACTGTGTTCCGAAGAAAAGATTCTGTACCATTAGGCACTTTTACAAAATACTCTTGGCATATCAATAATATATTCCACTGTAAACAAATTTTTGAAACACCTTTGGTAAGTTTTTAAAAAAATAGATAGCTATATTTCTCTTTTAGATAAATTTCAATATATTCTATTTAAAAGGTTTAATTAAAATAAACGGAATCAAATTTATAATAAATTAAAACATGTGTAAAAGTTGATAATTTCTACTAAAACTTTTACATTAAGTAGAATTATCAATGTTTAAAGAACAAGTGGGACAGCAGATTACCTTCAAAATGAAAAAAAAATGTTTAATAAGTTTTATCATAATTTTACCTATTGTCACTTGAAGGCAAAACATGGTAAAACTGGAAAAGTTGGTGATAGCTTCCAATGTCTTGGGAAGATACAACCCAAAACTAGCAGAAGAGAAATGGGAAAATAGCCGGCAAGGAAAGATGGCTGCTGCACTCCACTGAACTCCTATCCTGTTTAAGGAGAAAGCATTAATGAGATAAATTAAGCTCATACTATAATATAGTGTTAAAACTTGTGTTGCTTTATACAAGTAAATGGCTACGAATGACTAGGAAAGACGAACTGAGAAAAGTGAAGAAATTCTAGAGAAAAATTCTTTGCAAGATAATGAGCTCAAGGATAGTTTACAGACAGCAAGTTATGAGGAATCTTAAGAAGACTGGGCTCGGAAAACAAATGATTGGTAAAGTCTGTAAAAAAACTCGTGTAGCGATGAAACTCAGAAATACTATGAGGACAATATTTGGATCTTTTCTGGTGGCTGTATACCACTATTTAAAATACAGTTTTCCGTTATACATAGATCACTGTTGTACTTAAGTGTAGTTTTTTAGTTATTTTATTATAGTTTACATACACATTTATAAAAATTAATTATTTAATAATCTTAAGTACACAAATATGATTAATTACCTGACCACTGCAATGTGCAAAATCCAAATTTAACCATAGTTAATTAAGATGCCTAACCTGAAATCCACTATCACTTCTAACCTTACGAAACAGGAAAACAAGTGCCATTTGATTATTAAAAATATTATATTTATTTATAACGTAAAAACCCGTGACAGTATATGGAAAAAATCACTAATTGTCGGCAGACTAAGCACTTAAGAAAAAATGCTTGAAATGAAGTTTTAGGTTTTTCAATTTTCTGCAACTTTGTTTCTATACACTTTTGTCCTACAATGGGTATTAAGACAGCAAACGTAAAAAAAACATTTTCTTATTTTAAGAGGTCAGCTCCTACAAATTTCAGCAGGCATGCCAATTACTTTCATGAAGAGCACCAAATATGAAGTAAATAATATGATTTTAAACAAAATCATAGGATATTTTTTGACAGAATTGCAAAAAATTGGAAAACTTGCTCGAATAAACTACTACTTCCCGTTGACCAGTTTTTTTTTTCTGTAGTACCTAACTCTAGTTTGAGTTTCAACTTTGTAAGATATTGCGTTCTTCAAATATTTTATTCACAGAAACACACACACACACACAGACCATTTGGTAAAAACATGTTTCTTGGGTTCAGGGGGCATGAAATACGCATTTCCAGTAAAAACTCAGTTTTGAAAAGTCGAAATAACACTTTCCTTCCCTAGTATTCTTTAAAAGCAAGAGAAAGTAATAAAAAGTGGTACAGTGGGTCCTCGACTTACGAACATTCAACTTACGAACATCCGGAGATACGAACGCCAGAAACTATTTTTTTTTTTATCACTTGATATTATTTGGAATGTAATTACAACAAAGTTTCCAAACAATGTTTAGAGCTGCCATGGGTTACAAAATTATTTTGGAAGAAAAGAAACTTGTAACAGTTCAAACATCCATTCAAAACTTTTTTCAAACAAAGCCAAAGCTGTAAATATTGTAAAACCATCTTCAATATGTTTTAAATTTTTATGAAAATGTTTACTTTTTATTTTATATTTTTGCTATTTTTAATTTTTAATGGTCTTTTCTTTCTGTATAAAGTATTCAATGTATTTATGTGTTAACTGTATTCAGTTGGTAAAAGTATATACAGTATTTATTAAGTTACTATAAGTACATATTAAAAACAAAATAAAAAAGTTTAACAGATTTTATCTTTATTTAGTTGCTGAATACAATTTCACTAAGTATGCTAGTTTTTGTACGTTATGAAAAGCAATTAGGTCGCTAGTGTCCGCTACGAAATCTACTGACGTGTATTCCGACTTACGAACAATTCGACTTGCGAACACTCGGCCGGTACGCATTGTGTTCGTAAGTTGAGGACCCCCTGTATACATATAATAGAAAAGCCCCAATATTTTTACATTTTTATTTTTTACTTTAACTGTGTAATATGCTCTTGTGTGTTTCTTCTTGGTAAAACTAGTAGCTTACTTATCACTAAAATAATTTCCTTTTCTCTTATTAATTAAAAATGATCTTTTGTACAGATGCCATTGCATATTACCAGGAGTTTCACAGAAAATCAAGATGGCACTTTTGATCCTTATGACAGTAATGCAATAGATGAAACATTTTCTAAAACTGAAAACAATCCTAGAATAAAACCATTAGAACATAAAACATATTTGAAAGTTGGTAAGTTTAGTGATTTGACGCTTTCTGTTTTATCGTGTTCTGCAGGCAACTTGCATCATTTGATTCTGCATGGTAGTTTTAATTTTTATATTTTTTAGTAAGTTTGTTAATTTTCTGTGTTAGTAACTTTTAGTACTAATGAAATTAATTCTAAGGTTGCTATTAAACTATTATATTACAGTATAAAAAAAACAAATCTACAAAATATCTTATACAAAGGAAAAGAGTATAAAGAACTTATCCAGACGTAAAAATGTTAACAGATTATGGGACCTGTAAATAAGCTTTCAGGATTAATGATGGTCGTCCTGGGTTCAATTCCTGGTTAGGTCTGACGCACAACCCAAGGCTTACGTAGGCATCATCACTCAATAAAAATTAAAAAAATTGTTTTTATGTTCTTTCATCCTAGTTCTATTAACCACATGGTTATTGTTTTTTTATACCTTATGATGTGTGGTATATTTTTAAGGTGTAAGGAAAACAGATTCAGTAACATGCGTGCCAAGTAGCAGAAATGCATTTGGTTTGTTTTTGAGGGTTTTTGTAAATGTAAGAGAGCCTTGAACCTTGTATTAAAATACTGTATTAAAATTAACGTATGGTTTTCATTTTACATTAATTACTCATGTTTAAACATAGATTGTATTGTTTATTAACTACATTGCCAAGAGGAAGTTTCACTTCAGATATTTTTTTGAATATTTTCATTGCATGTATGATATTTCTTTTATTTACTTGTATCATAAACAGAAAATATTCATTTTCCTGTTCTCAGGTAACACTGCCGAAGATCAAATTACACCAACACCTTTTATAATAGAATGGATGCCAGACGTGTTACCTTTGTCCCATGTTGGGGAACTCAGATTAGTCTTTGAATATGGGCACTTAAAACCTGGATAATTGTTTGTAATAATAGTTTTATTTAGCATAATACTGTTGACATTTAGTCATACTTCAACTTCTATTCCATTATTTTCATTAATGTTATATTACTTTGTATATAGTGTACGTTTTCAACTGTAAATTTTATAAATAGTGTATTATTATAGTATGAAAATAGTTTATAAAAATATTCTTTTTATAGTGTGTATAAGGTTGCTATTAAACTATTATATTACAGTATAAAAAAAACAAATCTACAAAATATCTTATACAAAGGAAAAGAGTGTTTAATAGTTGTGTATATTATACATGTTATTTTTTAAGCCGGTCATAGCATTCAATTTTTATTGAATTACAAGTAAAGAAAACCATGTATAGGTATCAGGTGAACTAATGTCCCATAGCCGAGCGAGTGAGAGGGAGATATGTGGCATAATACGCATGCGCTCAAAGGTCTTTACCGTTATAATCCAAATCTGAAAACATACTATAGTCGTTATCTTGCTTGTTAGTTTACTGCATGCATGCATTGCTTTACTTTGCTTTATGCATGCATTGGTTTACTGCATGCATTGTTGTGCTTGCTCACAACAATGAGTAAAATTAAAGACAATGTTATTGGAACGGAGCATATAGCTTGTGCGAGTGAGAGCGTTATGCATTCTCTCACTCCCACGGCTAGGGGACATTAGTTCATCTGAATACTATATTCTACAAATTATTGTGTGACAATTATTATACTTTGTCAGTATAATAAAAAACTTTTACTTAAATATTATTTTAGAAGGCCCATTGATCTAGTGATAAGCACATCTGGCTTGTGTGCTAGGAGTCCTGGGTTTGATTCGTGATCAGGTCTAGCATTTTTTCATAATTCATTCTCATCTATCATGCATCAACATCTGCATTAGCCTTGAAGTGCATAATACTAGAATGTAAAATAAAAAATAAAACACTAAACCAAAATAGATAAAACTTTTATCAATATTCATAAATTATAAATCAGTAATTTGGAGAACAGTAATATTTTTTACATGTAACATGATGCTGTTAATTTTCTATACCGTGATTTTTTTCTTAATGTTGTATTATTTTACAAACAGTTGCTGAAGGAATTCTTTTTTTTTAAATTAAATTGTACTGTAGTTAATTAGCTTGATTTCATAACTTTTTCGTCGGTTAAGAAATACAGCAAAACTTCACTAATTCAGAACTTCTATAATTCAGACTGACAAGACAGTAAAGTATTTGTAGTAGGCATAATGGTCTACATGTGGCCTACATCAGAAATTGTGTTATTGTGCGTTAAGTGTGTTATTGTGTTCAAAATGAGTAAATGTGGTTCGTATAAGTCACTTACTGTAAAACAAAAGTTTTTAAATGTAAGTTATAGATGAAGGTGATTCAGCTCGAGAGTGTTTTGTGTGAATTTGGAATCAGTAAATCGACTTACTGTGATATTACAAATTTTTCATTGAGTCGGTACTTTGACAATTGTGAAATTAAGCAAAAGCGAATGACTGGAGCGAAACCAAGTGACATTGATGAAGCCGTTTGGACATGGTACAAACAACAACGAGCTGCTGGTGTTCCCATTGTTGGAGTAGAGTTACAGTGTGCTGCTGAGCAATTTGCTACTCGATTTCAAAATAAAGAATTAAAGGCAAGTACAAAATGGTTGTTTAGGTTCAAAAATCGATATGGGATAGTAAACCGAACGATATTTCTCAGTACAGACCAATACGGTGTTCAGACATTTCAAGAAAATCTGAATATGATTATTCATGATAATGAACTTGCACCATGGCAAATCTATAGTGCCGACGAAACCGGATTATTTTGGAAAGCGATGCCAAAAAATACACAGGCAAGCAAAACCGAAATGCATACTCCTGGACATAAGCTTAATAAAATGAGGCTCTCTGTGTTGTTGTGTGCTAATTCTGATGGTTCCCATAAATTAAAAGTCTGTTGTGGTTGGGAATGCAAAAATCCAAGCAATGAAAAGTTTAAAACAGACTGACATTTCTGTAATTTATAAAACTCACAGAAACGCGCATGGTTCAGCAGTGAAAATTTCCAATTCGTGGTTCCACTACGATTTCATTCTGCCTGTCAAATCTTTTCAGATGAAAGAAAAAGGTATTCCACTAGAACACACTAAAGCTCTACTACTCTTGGATAACGCTTCATTGCATCCGTTTAAAGATATTTTACGGAGCAGTGATGGAAATTGTTGTTCTTGGCCATTGTTGAATGGCCAAGAGAGAGCAGAAATGTGGAAGGAATACGTAGACAAACTCTACAGGGGAAAGAATTAGATCATGGTGTGATAGAACAAGAAACTGATGTTGAAGAAGATCAAACAGGTGACCATATACTAAGAGAGGAATTCAATTGGGCACTCAAGGATATGAATAAGACAGCAGGAATAGATAACATACCATTGGAATTATTATTACATTGTGGAGAAGTTGCACAAAAAAATTGTACAAACTTGTGTATGGAATGTATGAGAGTGGAGAAGTACCGATGGACTTTAAAAGAAATATTATGATTCCCATACCAAAAAAATTAGGAGCGGAGAAGAGTGAACATTACAGAACTATCAGCCTAATAAGACATGCATCCAAGATGACCAATTTGGACTTATAAGGAGATGGGAACTCTATATTCCGACGAATAAAAGACTGCAGATGAAGGCGGAGCATAGTGGCCTAGAACATAGCACAGAGCTAGTTGATTCGGCAACCATATTCTGCGTTGTCACGTTGTGGTCCTGCTGTTCATGTTACTAAAAGTTTTAGATTCATTCTTCTTGAAAGGTCATACAAAATATTTAAAATCTGTTGATCCATTAGTTGAAGAATTAAACAGCAAACCGAGACGAAGCTTTTTATTGCAAGAAAGAGTGATTTTCCCAAAGTATTATTAAGCCAAACTAAGGTTGCTTTTCTTTTTGCATCATTCATTAATGATTAAAATTAGATTATGTTTTTTGAAGTTAGTTTTTCTGTTTATTTCTGATGTATTATTACTATTGTTAGGTTACATTGTTCATTATTTGCATTGGCAAAAGAAAGTCGTGTGACTGTTCACACCGGATTTTTTAATGTACTGTACTTTAATACAGTTTTGTATAAAATCAGAGAAATACGGTGTAATTTGCGTTATTTTGGGAATAACGGATAAATTTACGTATATGTTCTCTAATTTGGTCTGGACTTGGTCCACATTAGTCTGGATTAGCGAGGTTTTACTGTAATTTTCATTACTCTAATACACTTGGAAAGTTGTTAACAGATTTATAATGTGTAAATTATTTAAATTACTTGGGAAAACATGAAAATTGCTTTAATTGAATTTACGAGTGCTTTGTGCAGGAGATGGGACAGAATACGTAAAGAGCAAATATTCATAACAATGAAATAAAAAAATATTTTATTGTTAGTGTATTTTATCTGTTTTGGTATTATTCATGGTTTGTGAACTTTAATTTGATATTCTACTTAAATTTTCTTGAAAATCTTCTTCTTCTTCTTTCTCTCTCCCCATGTGCCTTACAGCGTCGGGGTAGTCTCGGACAACTTCCTCCATTGTACTCTATCCGCCGCCAATCAATTTCCAAATCGTAAATTAGGTTTGTCCAGTCTTTTATTCCGAAAATTCCTGTCCTGTCCGAGGCTATTTATGTGACTTTGAATCCGCTTTTTCAACGTGTGGGTGATTGGCCCAACGACGTCGTTTTTGGAGTACTTCTTCGTCTGGCTCCTACCCTTTGACCTGTCCGGCTTGGGAGGCCCTGCTGGTAGTTACACTACCGCCGGCATAGCTCTCCGGGTCTTGAGAGCACGCAAGCCCCTCCACCATCTACAAGGTCCTGTACTCCCTAGGAGGGGTTTCTTGAAAATGCTTGTATTAAGTAAACAAAAATTGAAATGTGTGTTCAGCTTATAGAATGTATCAGAAAATAATTTTGTCTGTGTTAATTTTTTTCTTTTAAGTTTCATTTCTTATTTTGCTACTCTTCCGTTATGTGGACACCACTCGTATTTCAGATTTTTTCCATTTAATTGTTGGGTTATTAATGTGGAAGTGAATGGAATATAGATACATTTTATTTATAAATGAAAAACAACATTATATATTTATCACAATTTTATCAATTTGGAATTTTGTTGATTTTTTATGGTAAAACTGTGCATCCACATAACTGCCAAATGACTGTTGCCATTTTTCCGTTATCTGGTCGTCACATTATTATAGCACAACATGTCTATCATCTTGTCTCTCCTGTTGTGAATTTAATTTTTATCTAATTGGGTACATAATTTGGTGAATAAAATTTAAAATAGTACTAAAGTAACCAGTTTATTACTTTATAAATGATAGAAGTACTGAGAGTACAAGCAGTATTGTCTGCCGTGTATTGATTATTTTCTGTGGATTAACTTGCTTTTTGCAAGTTGATAGCAAGATCGAATGGGGAATGACAATTTGAAATTGTCTCGCGTGTGAAGAAGATGTGATTAAATTTTTCCAGGAACAGACATACTGCTCCAACATCAACTCTCTGTGAGACCTTACAAAATTACTTTTTACCTTGTTGTTGTTGTTGTTGTTGTTTAGGTCATCAGCTGAAAGGGTGGTTTGAACCTGTAGAGGTTTCACTAAGTAAATCGAGGAGTGAGGTGGTTTATCAGTGCCTTCCTCATTACAGACAGGATTGTGCATAAGTTCCTAAGATCTACCTTAACCTTAATGATGAATTTAAGTTAGGTTTTAATCTCAATTTAGTTTTACTTCTGACTGATCTCTTTTAATGACTGTTAAGAGCACATTTTCTTATTAAGTTCTGATGTAAGGCGTCTTGTGTGTCTGGAGACTTCCCTGGACAAGAGAGCAAGTTATGCTCACACCCTTGCTCTCAAAACTTTAATAATATTATTTATCCAAATTAGGCTAGTAACAGTTACCAGTCACAAGAAATAGAGTTTTATGGAATGGCCTCCGGGTCAATGCTTTCGGGTGACCAATCAGAGGGGAGGTGGCGAGAATAATGCCAGCAAACCAATTACCCAATCACCTTGCTGATGAATTTAAGTTAGGTTATAGGTTAATTAACTTTTACTCAATTGATACTAAGATTGGTGGCGCATGTCTAATGAAAGGCATAATAATAGGTATGGAATGTATTGGGAATTAGTTCCATTATGCAGGTGCTTTTATTACATTCGATAATTTGCTTGTTTTCAGCTTCAACAAATACAATACTATCGCTTTCGTGTGTAAAATAACCAAACTATGTATCTAATTCGTTCGTTTGTTTGTGTAGTGTAAAAATGGAAGACATCGAAGTTGTGTCCACATAATGGAAGAGTACCCTTATATTTTAACAAAAATATATCTCTATCGATGTGTTTTGTTGAAATTGTGATTTTAAATCGCACTTACTACTTAATTCACCCATGTCTCCATCACTTTATTCCAAGTATTAAATTAACTTTCACCATTAAATATATAAGTTGAGTCAGTATTCAAATCTTTCGTTTTTGTCAATCTATCCAACTGTAGCTTTAAATAGTTTAATATTTTTATGTTTCTTTGTGGTAAATCATGTGCTAATTTAATTACTGAAAATGTATGATTGATCAAGCTGTACTAATTTTGTTGATTGGGATGTTACATCACTACTGGTTTTGTGCTCATTACTAAAGTTTGAAAAGCAAAACCTACTCACAAATATTTTAGTAATCATTAAAAATTTACGAGACAAGTTGCCTTTGTAAAATTGCATAAGATATCTGATATTTTATGTATTATGCTTAGGAAGGGTTAAACTTTAAAATATTATAATTTAGTACATAAAAGTAATATGTTCATTTGAACCAGGAAATTGTTACACTTAAACACATATAATCGCATTAAATGTATTGATGCCGGCATATAAGATTGCATTTCTGTTAGACAGAGATAGTGATGGTCGAGTGAGGTACTCGATGCAATAGTCATGCCTTTCTAATAACAGAGTATTAGTATAGTAATGCTGCCAGCTGATTTTTTTACACGTCATCACACTGTCAATAACGATTATGACATGTTATCTAAATTTATATAAGATGTTTCCTTTAATTGTCGTTTTTAGATACTGTAGTACACATGTTCTGTGGGTTGCATATACAAGTGCAATCTTTTACGTCGGCACAATACTCTATGAGAAAAATAAGCGAAACTACTTATTCATTAGAAACAAAATAGTTCTCAGAATGAGAAACAGTCTTATTTAATTTGTTGCATTTAAAAAATTTGTTTATTTAAATCTTGCAAAAAGACTCAAAAGAACAAGACAAGTTGTCTTGAATTTGGTAATGATGAGTTTTCATTTCTTCGCCTTGAATCTTTTCTTAGCCATTTCTCAAAAATAAAATAACAAGACAAGTTGTCTTGAATTTGGTGGAGATGAGTTTTCATTTCTTCGCCTTGAATCTTTTCTTGGCCATTTCTCTTTGAGGTTCTTCACAATTCAGCAACTTCTCAAAGTACTCAGGTATGATCTTGCAATTTTCCTTATTGTTTTCATCTAGTGACCATTCTCTTTCTGAAAGCATAAGCAAAGGTTGATAGCCTGTCAAGTGGTGTTTGAATATCCTGTAGAAGTTTCTACTGTTTTTCCTTGAACTCTGACTTTTCTTGAATGCTTTGGATTTCTTTTGATATCTGATTTCTCTTGGCTTGTCGGATTGTTTTTGCTGTCTGTTTTTTGATTTCCGTGTATGTTATACATTTTCCTTCTGTTTTATTAGAGTAATTAAAATTGTTCACGTGAAGATGTCATTTATTTTACTGAATCTCGTCTTAAAGCTTGACATTCTACTCGCTACTTAAAACCGGAATACTTTTGGACTACATAGTGCAAATATGGATAACTTTTTTATGTATTAAAAATCTGGCATCACCAAAACTTTTGAACATCACTATGTCATCCATCCTCCAATAATCTTCTCTCCTTATTTTGTACATATGAACAATATTAGTCTAGTTTTCTTTTGTAACTTTGTTTATTGCTTCATTAGTAATATTTTTCAACTTGGTCAATGAGAAATCTCTAATTACTTTATTCTCTCATACACTTTTTTTTTAGCTCAAGCGAGTTTCATTGGGTTAAGTTCACACAAGGTGGTAACCATAGAACATCATGGACCATACTACTTGAGGAACTTTTTAAGTCAATAAATTTATATAGCGACTTAATCAGTTATTTATTCTGCTGAAATAATTTACATTTTCTCATCTTTACCGAACATGGTATTCCTTGTTGCAGCCATGCAATCATTTCGTTTTTAACGGTGTGTTTGAATAGAATTACATCATCATCATCATAAGCATCACGGTTTAGGCCTTGTAGTCCTGTTCCGTTCTCAAGCTAGCAAATCTTTAAGTTACTTGCGATGACCATCTCTTCTTTGGTCTTCCTATGTTACGTCGCCCAACCGGTTGGTAATTAAGGATAATCTTCGGTGCTCGCTCATCTGCCATTCTTAGCACATGCTCATACCAGCTCTGCCTATAACCAGTGATCGCATCCGTTACACACATCATCCCAAGCTCATTTCGTATATCCTCATTCCTCTTATGGTCCAGCAAACTGTACCCCGCTAGGGGCCTCAACAGTTGCATTTCTGCCGCTACGATTCTAGTTAATTGCTGAGTGGTTAACGTCCAGCTTTCAGATCCATATAACAGGACTGGCAGCACTAGTGTTTTATAAAACTTCAAAACCGTTTCTCTCCTTACTTTTCCCACCAAAGTTTTCCTTACCGTATAGATAAGGCGCTGAAATTTTTGTAATTTAAGTTCTACGTCTCTTGATTGTATGTACGATACTTCACATCCGAGGAATAAAAATGTCTTCACCTGCTCCAATATTTCTCCATTGATAACAATCTTGCTTCTAAGATGATCTGTGCCCTTAAAACCCATCACTTTTGTTTTTTCTGAAGAGACCTGCAGACCAAATCCCTGGGCAATCATGTTAAATGCGTGCAGGCATCGTTGAAGGTTATCTTCTGAGTCAGCAAACATCACCAGGTCATCTGCAAAAGCCAATATCTGCAAGGGCATCTGTCCAAAAACAGCTTTCTGTTCCATCACGCAGTACCATTGCCTCATGACGTCGTCAATGAATAGGTTAAATAAAACGGGTGATAACGGACACCCCTGTCGAACCCCTTGAGATATTCCTACCACTCGTTGACCTTTGGTCATTCTTATAACTGTGCCCGCATACATACTCTGCACTACTCTAATCAGATGTAAAGGTAATCCCTTCCCTCTCAGTACTTCCCACAAGCGGGGCCGATAGACTTTATCAAACGCCTTCTGCAAATCTATAAAAGCCAGAAACGTAGGAATATTAAACTCTCTATTTTTCTCCATCAACTGAGACAAGGCAAACACATTGTCCATACATGACCTTCCAGCGCGAAAGCCTGATTGACCTTCCAGAAGAATTGCATCCGCTATTCCACTTAGTCTGTTTGTTATAATTTTGGCAAATATTTTATAGCCACTATTTAACAGGCTGATCCCCCTATAGTTATTCGGATCATCTCTTTTTCCTTTCTTGAAGATTGGAAAGACAACAGCCTGGAGCCATTCCTCAGGTATGTGTGCCTCCATCCAGCAAGTATTTACGAATTCAAGGAAGCGATCCAAAAATCCACCTGAAGCATACTTAAATAACTCCGAGGGCAAGCCATCAGATCCCGATGCTTTACGGTTCTTTAATTTCTTCATCGCATACAGAAGCTCTGGCATTGTTATGTGATCTATACTATTCTTTGTCCGAACTGGGAAGACCACTTCATCGTCTAATTCCCCATTGCTAGGTCCACCCCATAAATTCTGAAAGTGAGTCAACCATTCACTCTCCGAGATAGGATCAATTTTTAAATTATCCCTTACATCCCTATTCAATTCTTGTAATATCTTATATGCTTTCAGCTGTGGTCCATGGATATCATACTCTATATCCCCAATCATCTTCTCCCAGCCCAGTCTTTTTTTCTTTCTAACTTCTTTCTTAACCAAAGCCGAGTTTTTTTTATACTCCAAAAGATCTTCTTCTGAGGATGTACTCAGGTATCTCATATAGGCCAACTTTTTCTTCTTGATTATCTCTGCAAGTTCCTCACTCCAAAAGGGTAGGCTCCTCCGATTTTGCCTTTTCGTCCTCTCTCCCAATTCCTCCAAAGCCGCTGCGTTCAAAACTGTCTTTAAGTTATCCCATTCCTCACCAATATTATTGCTCTGGGCTGTTTGACTACAAAGGGCATCCATCCTCAGCTGAAAGAGATTTCTAATTCCAAGATCTTGTAATAAATTTACTTTAAAGATTTTTTCTGTTTTATCTCTATTTCCCCTTACTCTGGCCCATCTCACTGGAATTGTTAGCCTTGTCACAAGAAGGAAATGATCCGTTCCCACATCGTAACTCCGATAAACTCTAGAATCTAGAATACACTGTGAGGTCTTTCTGTTAGATAGGGTATAGTCAATAATTGATCTGCATCCTCTTGCACTCCATGTGTACTTATGAATGTCTTTATGCGGGAAGAATGTATTATTGATCCTTAATCCATTAGTGGTAGCAAAGTCAATGAGATGCTTACCATTCCTATTACAGGTTGGTTCACCATTTGTTCCAACCACCTCCTTTACTGGAATATTCCCGACTCTTGCATTAAAATCCCCTGCCACAATGATGTAGTCCCGTGCATTCGTTTTTCCAACGTGCTCATAGAGCATATCATAAAACTCTGCTGTTTGTTCCGTCCTTCCCTCTTCTGGGGCATAAACTGCAAAAACTGTCATGCCAGCTTTCCCCAATCTCATCCTGATACTTACTATTCTCTCATTCACCATTTCATACCTTTGCCGGCCGCGTTGGCGATGTTGGTAACGTGCTCGCCTCTCATCACGCGGTCTTGGGTTCGAATCCCACTCGGGCATGGCATTTTTTCATACGTTACAAAAAATTCATTTCATCCTTCACCGTCTGCATTAGCAGCAATTTGCAAAACAGTCAGACGTTAAACAAAAAAAAAAAAAAAAATTTCATACCTTTCAATGCTATCCTTCCACTTCTTTGCAATAAGTACCGCTACTCCTGCCGCTGCCCTCTTAACACGTTCTACCCCACTATATATCATCACAAAATCCCGTAACTCCATCGTGCCCTTCAACTTTTTCTTTGTTTCTGGTATAACTGCAATATCTACCTTGGCCGCTTTTAATTCTCTCTCCAGTTCGTTCTCTTTATCATTTATTCCTCTGACGTTCCACACCCCTACATTTAGTCTATCCATTTTCCAAAATCTTTTTATATTTGACGGGTCCGTATTGTTTACCATGTTACCTGTCCTTCCGAGGCTAGCCTGAGTCTTGCCAGTAAGTTTGCTTTCCCCTGACTGCGTTACGGGCGCCGTGCAAGGTAAGTCCAGTGGTGGGGCTGCCACCTTAGAGCCTCTGGACCTGCCCTGGGTTTCATTCGGAGACCCACCTCCTAGATTCCTCCGTCCCCGTCGCCGTTGGGAGTTTATCCTCTTCCGCCTCCGGAGCCGTTGACCATTTTTCACCTGTTACCCCAGGCAGGGGCCCTTACAGGGTGCTACCATCCGGAGCCAGATGGACCCTGGTTTTTTTTTACGAGGTTGTTACTCCTCCGACTCCTCCTTCCTGTCACTTGAAAGACAGGCCCCGGGCTTGTCACCGGCTTAGCGGAGTTATAGAATTACAATAAACAAATAAAACTTAATCACAACATGCTGTACAGAACTCTAGAATAATTAATAACCCGTAATTCACTGACATAGGATATTGTACTGAAAGAATTATCTAATATACTTGCACCAAAACCACAACAGGTCAGTAACTGTATTTTTGTAATGCATCACTAATTTTGAGTATGTAAAAATAACATCATGTTAGGCCTAAGTAAATGTGTTTAAGTTGATGAGTTGTATGAAATTGTTGTCTTGATTGTGCCTCAAGTCCCCTCCGGTCCCTGGTGTAGCCAAGAGTCCACTTCTCACTATCAGTAAATATAAAGTTACTAATTTCTTGTTAGTCACCTGATGTTATTTAGAGAATAGTTTTACTGTTAAGGTTACACAGTTCTGTGTAATTTAAAGATATGAATGATCACATCACTTGTGGATAGTTCCTTGTGATGTATTGTCCAACTCTAATTGTTGTTAATTTTATAAAAGTACTAGTGATTGTATTGTAACATCCCATGTTGAAAGATGCCTGAGCATTTGTTATAAATGAAAGGTGGAATTATTCCACTTTTATTAACCAATGTTTAGTTTTCTGTAAAGGAATCTTGTTACTCATGCCTGATTCAGATGATTTAATATTAATCTGGTTATAAATTTTATTAGAAACCACTGCCATTTTTGTAGTTAGTTATTTTTAAAGATACTGTATTAACCGTTATACAATTTTTATTATATTTATTGTCTTTAATGAATAAAAATTTATCTCATTGTAATTAATTTTTTATTATTTGCTTTGTCTTCATATTATTTAGGTTAAGGGTTGTTGACAGAAAGTTGAATCCTCAGTATCTTACTAACATGCTATTCTTCATTGTAATAGTACAACACTAACAATTTTTTGTTTGTTTTACATCTGACTGTTGGAATTTCTGCTAATGCAGACGGTGGAGAATGGTGGTATATGAGAATGAGTGATGAAAAATGCCAGACCTGACTGGGAGTCGAACCTGGGACCCTGTGTAGAAACCAGTTACAGCAACAGGCCGGCCAATCAAAAATTTGATTTGAATGAAAATTGCAGGGCATTAGGTTTTAGTACCCGAGATCACTCTTCATAGAATATCGCATAACTATTTTTTACTTATATACTTGCCCAATAAATGTACCATTGCTGATTTATCAGCACAACTGGCTTCTATGACTGGAGTCATTACATTAGTTCAATTATTTTATGTCAGGTCTGGCTCATTTTCATATTGCCTGCATTAGCACCAATTTGCAAACGTTGGACATAATAGAAATCAGAACTCACTAACCAGATCATATTGATATCTTTTAATACGGACTGATCTAATATTTCACTACCGTGAATTATTTTATGCATTTTAACATATTCATAGGTCAAAGCAATGTCCAGTTAAAACCTGTACATCGGGCATGTTCAGGAGTTTGATAGTGCCAAATTACTAAAAATGCCGGAGCATTTTCTGAAAACGAGAATGAATGGGGTAAGACGCACGAGCAAATAGAACTGATGGCCCGGCATTAAAGAATGTATTTTATTGTGCGTTCTCTCCTTGGGCCAGAGTGATAAAAAAAGTAAATAGCCTACGAAACAGTAAACTAAGTCAAAAATTTACAAATTTATTGTCTATAGTACAATTCTAATGACTTTCGTACTACTGTAATACAGAAAATATTTTATTAAAGTGGTGAAAGTGTAAGCCCAGTGGGTTCATGGTTATTTTTGAGTTTATGAGTCAACGGTTCGTTATATTAAAAAAAGGAAGACAATAGAAACATAAAAGAAAGCACTTTCTAGTCAGCAAGTTATGTCTGAATGCCACAATAACAGTGAAAAAAATGAGAAGTCTTTGCTTATTTGGACTGAAAATACCACTGACAAAAAGATGCCTTTGGATTTATTTTTTAGTAATATTTGGTGATCACAACCCCCTATTCCCACATAGATTTGGTTTTGTTATTTGTAGAACATAATATCCATGAAGTGAAGGATTGCTATACAAACTTCAAATCATCAGGAATCTTGGTGGTACAACATACTGCTGACAAGATAGTAATGATAGCACAACACAGTGGTTCTATGATGTTCAGTCACATTGGAAATGGATTGTCTTGATTAATCTTAAGTTATGATTATGAATCATTCTACACTTGCATATTTGAACTAGTTACTTTAAAAAATAATGCCAAGGCAACACACAAAATGAAAACTTTGGTAGTGACAACAAATAATGATTTGAAGAGTGTTTCGTTTCCTTTACAACAAGAGATTTGTCAATACTGATGATTATTTGTCAAAAGAATAGAGAATCCTTTTAGTAATGAAGTAGATGCTCGCTACAGTGGACTAAATGAGTTTACTCTCAGTTCGTTAACTTTGATCTCCATGCAATTATGTTGGTAACCGTGTGCCAGCCAACATGGGTGTGCTGACACGCTGCTAAATTTGATCTAATCTGCGTCTATCTATCAGATCTATCTATAACTATCAGATTTACTCCTTAAGTGTTTTAGAAGGAGAGAACAAAACACGGTTGTTAGAAGACGGTGATTACAATCCTGGAGACAGAATTATAAATGGTGATGAAATAATTGAAAAAGTCTTTTCCTGGAATGAAAGTTCATTCTGAAGTTGATCCAGTAAAAGAAGAGAAAGATATAAAAGAGCTAGTGTTACCAGTGTTGGTGATGCTCTTGATACGGTAATTTTATATATCAATTTATCTGAAGATCAAAATGTACTGGCCATATTACAAAAAATTTTGACGGTTTAAAGAAATGATCGTAAAGTAACAAAATCAGTCAAATAAGTAATTAAAAATAGATAATTTGTACTCTCTGATTCCATCAGCTTCACATCAGTTAGGTACTTCGTGTGTATTCCAAACTGGTCCAATGTTACATTACACAGACAGGTAAATTTTAGCATATTTTTATGTACGGTATAGACTTAAAACATATGTTACATGTAACAGTACAGTGCTTTAATCGTAATATGATACAACAGACTTGCTCTATGTAGTCCGTTTTAGTGGGCACCTACTACATTCGGTTTCATAAATACTGTTAAATAATGAAAATGATTCAAGCTAATCATTTAAATTGTCACCTCTATGATATAGTGGTTAGCATGCTAGCCTACGGGTTTAATTAAATTCTGGCTAGGGTCTGGAAATTTGAACAGGTTAAAACCCAGTTGCAGTTTGAAAAAAATGTAGTTTGGGAGTCGCTTATGACCTGACTGTTGATACGGCTTAAAAGTAAATTATTTAAAAAAATGAAAAATATTCAGATTGAACATTGATTCCTTCTTGCAACTGCATCATTGGCAAATAAAGGTTGTAGGTTAATCATGTTCAGTACAAACCCTTCAACTCAAGTGAATTTATGCCACAAATAAATAATAAAATTAACAGTTTAAAAGATGTTACACTGTATTATCATCCCAGAGAGGACAACAGTAAATTAAGTTAACATTCTCATAAAAAAAGCATTTGGTATGATTTGTAGGCAGAGTTATAGTATTACAGTAGAACTTTGATAGTTCCACACTTTGTGAACTTAGAGGTTGTCGAACTATTCAGAGCATATGGCAATTTTAGTATGAAAATTGCACAATTTTAATGAATACAAACTAACGTGCCCTTCAGTACAATACCGTACTCAAGGACAGCGGAAAGGTAAGGGGATGAGGAGAAAGTGGAAGGAGCTGACCTGCCTGCCGGATTGCTACTTTCATAACATCATGTCACCTTGCCACAAGTCATGTCAAAAAAGCGAAGGTTTACCGTACTTCAAAACCTGGCATAAAGGAAACTTCAGACCATTGTGCACTGTGCTGAATAGGCTGATTCAGTAAGTCAGTAGTCAGTGTTACCAGCTAGAGGAAAGAAACTTAATGTGACAAACTTAAATAAATTTAAAAATGAATTAAGTCAAACTCGAGATTCATTAACATGTAGGTGTGATGGCTTATTTCCACTATAACTTGAATTTCTACTAAATTATATGCTGTTATAGATTTCAGACTATTCTAAAATGTCTGTTTTAAGTGGCAGATATAGACAACACTGGCTCCGTATGCTGAAAAGGAGGATCACGGAGCTTGCAAGCGATACTCCATACTGGCGCAGCATAAGTGTACAAGCAGATTTACAAAGCATTAGTTGTATGTAGGCATCTATTTGTTATAATGTGATATACTGTGTACTATGTACTTTGTAAATAATCTGTTAAAATTGTCCTTTCTTTAAAATTAGGCAGTTACCTAATAGTAATTATTATGTCTTTTTTATTGATTTGGATAAGTTCTCTTACTCCAGTTCTTACATTCAGTTACCCTAGATTTTGGTTATTACTTTCTCTTACCGTATGTATTATAATCTTATAAAGACAAACCATGTTTTTTTTATGCCGGCTAATTTCCAAAACTACTGAATGGATTTTCATGAAATTTTGATAGCATATTCATATTTATATTCACAGCAACAATTTCTTTTTAAATTTTCAAAACCCTAAGGGCCCTAATGAAGATTTTTATTAATATGTATGTGTGTGTGTGTGTGTACATGTAAGTAGGTATTATTGTTGAAATAGATGAAGGAGTTTGATGAAAACAAGAGACGTACGTAGGGGAATTTATCAATACGTTGTATATGTGTGTGTACGTTAGAGTATACAGTCAATCTAGCAGCTACACAATTTCTGTTACATATTTTTTTTAAATTGATTACACCGTTTTTCTCGTGCAAAGCCACTACGGGGCACGCTATAACGAATATATAGGGAAGGAAAGTATTGTTTTCATGTTGATTTTTTAAAATTGAGTTTTCACCGGAAATACAGTTTTCAGCCTCCCTGAACCCAAGCGATTTGTCTGTGTGTGAGTGAACAAAATATTTCACAAACGGAATATCATATGGACTTTAAACTTAGAACTCACATTACGCACCATTATACTTGGTTCATTATAAGAAAGATATATTGAGTAAACAAACAGCGGTTACCGAATCAGCTGGTAAAGCGGTGACTCAGAAAAAATGCGAAACTTTTAATGAAAATATCACAATGATAACTGATACGCGCTTTTAACCATGTACAGAATTAAATGATAAATAGAAATGAAAAAAAAACAAAACATACTATGACACTAAATTCCTAATTGAAAATAAATTATAATGCACGTAAGAATCATACAAGACAATATGATATCAAGTGAACTGGTAGTATATAACGACGACATGTTCTTTGTTAAAAATATGGGGAGAGATTAATGGGTTTGGATAAGTCATCATCAAATTCAACTGTAAAATAACGAGTGACGTGACTAAACTTATAATAGATGACTAATCATTAAAATAAAAATGTTTACTTTTTAAGTTATCTTGTTTCGTCATACAGATCAGAGGTAATATGTATAACTTGTAACCACATTTATTTATGAAAAAGAATGGAAATAAAGTATAGGCCTAACATTTTTATACATTTATTGATCAGTACTTAAAACATCAGTCATGATACATGATATAGGCCTAACAATTTCATTTATAAAAATACTTTTAAATCGGAGTGTACACATTTTAAAATAATGCGCATGCTCAGTGACATCATTATTTGTTTACTCGACATATCTTTCTTATGATGAACCGAGTATAGGAGACTCAACATGAACATTTTCATCAAAATTGGTCCACTGAAAGAAGTAGTTTATTCATGCAATTTTCTCTAAAATGGCTCCAACAATTTTTTTTAAATCGTTGCATTTACTACACTTTTTATGCTTTACAAGATAGCATAAGCGCCAAGTCCGGAGAAATTCTTAGGGGACATACTACACTTAATACACTTGGGGTAAAAAATATTTTTTTTTTTAGATTGCAGCTTTCCATATGCATTTTTGGACAAAAGTGTAAATAATAAAAGATATAGAACATTAAAAAACCTAAAACTTTTATTTTAAGCATTTTCCTCAAACAGAGTCTAGTTTAGTGTCGCTAAGTGATTTTAGGAATTTTAAGTTCAACAGGTTGATTTTCATTTTGCATCATTCACTCATGATTAAAATAAGATTATATTTCTCATTATTTATGTCTGAAAAACAAAGTTGTGTGACTGTTTCACACCAATTTTCATGGATTGAGTCTAGTCCCAATTGATCCAGCATATTGAGGTTGTTACATCGATTTCGAGAAAGCCTTTGACAAGGTGAAACATAACAGGTTACATCAGCTGCTCATCAGCAAAAACATCGACTCCGACGACGTTAGAATAATTAATAACCTATATTGGGGCCAAAAAGCCAAAACAATGGTAGAAAACCAACCAACAGAAGAAATAGAGATTCGTCGTGGTGTGAGACAGGGTTGCATCCTATCACCACTTCTATTTAACCTCTATAGTGAAGCTATTTTTAGGGAAACCCTAGAAGATGAGTTGGTGGGAATAGTAATAAATGGAGAAGTAATTAATAATATGAGGTATGCTGATGATACAGTCTTGTTAACAAGCAACCTTGGAGACACACAACACCTATTAGAAAAATTAAATGATCGATGTAATGAATATGGGCTAAAAATTAACTTTAAGAAGACCAAGTTAATGGTAATTACAAAATTCCCTCAAGATCTGAATCGTGTGAACCTGACGGTGGCAGGCACCCCAATAGAGAATGTATCGGCATATAGATATTTGGGAACATGAATAGAACAATCGGGTGACCAAACAAGAGAAATAAGAACGAGGATAGAGATAGCCAGATCAACATTTGTAAGGATGAAGAAGTTATTTGTAAGTCGGGATATCAACATGGCACTTAGGATGAGGATGCTGCGTTGTTACGTTTTTTCCACGCTCTTGTATGGGGTTGAAGCATGGACCCTCAGGAAAGACCATATCGACAAACTACAAGCATTCGAGATGCGGTGTTACCGTAGAATGTGGCGTATTCCCTGGACGGATAAAGTTAGTAATGCTGAAGTGCTGATCCGGATGCAGAAGAAATACGACATCATTAACACCATAAAAAGAAGAAAGCTTCAATATCTGGGTCATATAATGAGAGGACAGAAATACAAGCTTCTTCAACTGATAGTCCAGGGAAAGATTAGTGGAAGGCGGAGCATCGGAAGACGCCGTGTGTCCTGGCTAAAGAACCTGAGGGATTGGTTTAACTGTGGCAGTGTTCAACTGTTCAGAGCTGCAGTCAACAGGGTCCGGATTGCTGTGATGGTAGCAAACCTCCGATAGGAGATGCACTATAAGAAGAAGATTGAGGTTATACTGCAGTAATGTTTAATAAACAATAAAACAAAGTGTTTTTAACAAATCCAAGTATGTCTATATTTATAAATAACTGTACAACACAGAAACTAATATAAAGATTATTTTAAATAATATATATATTTAAATAGTGAATTATATCTTAAATTATTATGGTTTTATGAATTAAAAGAAATATTAAATAAAATTACATTACAAAGCATGAAAAAATGTTCTAATATTAATTAAAAGTCACTGTTTACATCATTTTATTATTTTTTTAGTTAATGTACTGTAACATTAAAGGTCTGCTCTTGGACCAAGATTCAATGGTATAGCTTTCAGTTCTGTACGCATACAAAGAAATTCACCACAGATACACATAATTGCAAGACACGCAAGATTTAATAACCACCATGACACTGTAGTTGGGAATTGGCTATTGTAAATCCAACAGACTATAAGATGTATTAAATGTACTGTACAAGAAAAATCCAAACACTTCTTTGTACGCTGAACAAGAAACCAAATACCGCATGCTCTGTAACAAAAGGTATTATACATAAAAAATAAATTTTTATCTTAATTTTTACTTTCTCTTGTCTCTACAAATATTATAGGAAGGAAAGTATAGTTATCATGTCGATTTTATGAAATCAAGTTTTCACCGGATATACATGTTTTCAGACCGCTGAACCCGAAAAACATGTTTTTAGCGATTGGTCTGTGTGTGAACAAAATATCTCAAGAACAGAACATCGTATGATGTTGAAACTTGAAACTTAAGTTAGGTACTTCAAGAGGACTCGACGACAACACTTTCATCAAGATAGGTCAACCGGAAGTAATAGTGTATTCGTGTATTTTGTCACTTTTTTGCAATTTTCTCAAAAAGGCTAATACAATTTCTTTAAAATCGCCTGATTTACTACATTTTTTATGCTCTATATGATAGGGTAGGCTCCATGTCTGCTGAAATTCTTGGGGAGGCTGTTCTTTAGTAGAGAAAATGGTTTTTTTTAAGATTGCAGCCTTAATATGCATTTTACAGCAAAAATGTATACAATCAAGTTGTAGACTATTTAAAAATCTACAATAATTGTAGATTTAAAAAAATAGATTTAAATAGATTTAAATTATTTTAATTCAAACATATTTTGTAAAACGCTTAATTAAGCGGTAATTAGTGATTTTCTGGTTTTTTTTATGAAAATCAGTAAAAAACTGGATTTTTTAAAGATTATGACCATAGAATGCATTTTACAACAATAGTGTAAAATCAAATTCATAGTAAATTCAATTATAATATAATGCTGATAATTCTTAATAACTGAAAAATATGCAAAGAAGAGAACACTGAACTGAATCAAAGTATTTCTTCGGTATTTAAATAACGGTGGAGAATAATGGACTTAAACAATTGTTTTAATAATATTATGTCAATAATTGATATAGTCCTCAGCAACTACTAAAATAACAGAAATGTCTGACAAAACCAACAATGCTACCAATTTAGCCTTAAATTAAAAAGATCAATCAGGTTTCATTAAAAAAAATTATGTAAATGAAAATTACTTACCCAGTAAGAGAATTTAAAACAAACGACGTAATTACAAGTTTACCAGGAATGTCACGTACATGAATCTCCTGAAAACAAATAAAATTATGAAGATTACCATAAAAATTCCTAATTGATGACAAACATTCAAAATGTCCAAATGTCTATTAACATTACAAAGAAAAATTTTGATGTGTGGTCATCTAGGCAGTATATATTATATACAATGTATTACACGAGGTTTGATCAAAAAATGTACAGGAATGCTGAAATTTCGTTGGCTTTGAAAAATCTGAGTTGCCATTTTTTTTATCTTATTGGTACACCTATTTCTAACATGTGTTTGCATATGCAGCCATTTTGAATGTACAGTTGATTGTTAGTAGTTGAAAAGAGTACACGTGCTTGCATTCGCTCGGTGATTTGTTACTTCTGATAAAATTGAACAAAAGGTTTGCATTAAATTTTGTGTGAAAATTAATATAAAGTGTATTACCACATACGAAATGTTGACAGTGGCTGAAGGGCTGAAGAGAACCATGAAAGGACAACGTTTTGCCACCACTGATGACATAAAAACAGAATCGCTAAAGGAGCTGAAAGGTATATAAAAAAGTGAGTTCCAGAAGTGCTTCCAAGATTGGAAAAACCACTGGATAAGTGCATTACATCTGAGCAGAATTGCTTTGAAGGGGACAAAATTGATATAGATGAATAAATAAAGATTTATTTTAGAAAAACTAAAATTCCCAGTATTTTTTGATCAAACCTCATATATTACTGAATATACAAAGAAAATTACAAAAGACGTAGGATGTTACAGTATGTAGATATGAAGCAACTTGCGCAAGATAGAACAGCTAGGAGAACTGCATTCAGCCAGTTGAGAGACTGATGACAAAAAAAATTAATTACTTGCCACAATTTCACATTAGTATAGCATCACTTGAACTATGCTTTCAGAAAATATTTCTCGTATTGATTTATTAATACTCAATATACGGACCAACCAGATCGATTTAATAACATTTAAATTCATTAAATCGACTTTTGTTTCTTATTTCAGTGTTTTTCATTTGCAACTAGATTTTTAGTTGCTAGTGTAAAAAGTGATAGTTTTATTTACATTATCTGATGGGTTTTCTTCTTTCACTGATTGCCTATTGTTTATTTTTTTACATTTTGTCGTTACAACGTGTGGCGTTGACAATCTACTTTTAGAAGCTCTAGAAATTTACAGTCAATTAAAATTGAAAGCAATATCTTTTAAGCCTATCTTTGATACTTAAAATTGCTTTGCTAAACACCTGGGCAAATTCCCATTTATAAAATATCACGCACACTGGGCATTAAACAGCTTACACACTAAATGAAACAGATTTACTTTGCTCGGTTTCTCTAAAATGTTGGCAAATTAATCCCAAGCTAAGTTGCACATGTTAGTGTCCCTATATTCTAATCTTTAACAGTCGTACAACAAGGAATGCTGTCTCACTTGGTTTATCAATTATGACATCGCAACTGGAGCGTTCGCAGCAAGAGACTTTTGTTGCAGCAGACAGAAACCAGAACAGCTGTTGACAGACACAGTGAGCTTGTGCGAGCCAAGCTACATTTGCAATGCTATGAATGCAGGTGTAGCCAGGGATACACATATTACATAGCTCAAGCGACGCAGTGCAACGGCAGTCAGAAATGCACTATTAAATTACATTACAACATATGTTTTAACATCGGCCAAGTGACGCTACGCCAATGTGAAATGGGCAAATAGGTATCAGGAACTTACTTCCTCTTCTACATTACTGAAGCTGTACATCCTCGCATGTTCATACATATACTTTGCATTATTTACATTGGCAAGAGAAAGTCATGTGAGTGTTTCACACTCAATTTTTAAGAAATAGATTTACCTACGTTTTCTTAAACAGATAATTATATTCGGTTACTCTCACAGGTCATACTTCTTCTTTTCCACTGGTGTTGTTTCACACTAATATTAACAAAACTCCTGTTTCCAGAAGGCCTACTACTTAATTTTACTGGCATCAATTTTTACTTTCTCTTGCCTATATGAATATACACGAAGGAAAGTATTGTTTTTGTCAATTTTTCGAAATCGAGTTTTCACTGCATCTACACGTTTTCAGACCCCCTGAATCCAAAAAACATATTTTAAGCGATTGGTTTGTGTGTGTGTGTGTGTGTGTGAGTGAACAGAATATCTCAAGAACGGAACATCGTAGGAACTTGAAACTTAAGTTAGTCACCACAACCGGACCCAACACGAACATTTTCATCAAAATCAGTCAATTGGAAGTAGTAGTTAATTCGTGTCATTTTTCACTTTTTTGCGATTTACTCAAAAACGGATCCTACAATTTTTTTTTGAACTATATACACTTTTGTCGTAAAATGCATACTAAGGCCAAAATCTTAAAATAAAAAATTTTTTTACTCGTTTTCGTGAGAAAAAAAAGAAAATCGCTAATTACCGCTGTACTAAAATAATTAACTACTTCTTCTTTACATGTGAACAATCTCATACAGCTGTTTATAATTTACTTTTGTTTTTGTATGTTTATGATTTGTTTATACATTGACAACCATTATTGTATTAGTACATTTATCAGTACAATTCTTTTGTGTATTAAAGCCTAATTTCAGGTTACTCATTCTTTATGTCTATAACAATTTAATACACAAAAATTATATATAATTTATCAAGTCATGGATCGTATACTCAGACCGGAAAGATTCGGTGTCCATCCCAATGATGTGAATGCAAGACAAGAATGGAAACATTGGTACAAGACTTTTGAAAACTTTGTAGTTTCTGCAGAAGTAAGTGAACAAGACAGACTTAGAGTATTAATTAATTTCATCACACCTTCTGTTTACGAATTTGTTAATGATTGTGAAACTTATACGGATGCAATTGATATTCTAAAGAAACTATATTCAAAACCTGTTAATGAAATCTTTGCACGTCATAAACTCAAGATCAGACGACAAGAACCCGGAGAAAATATTGACATGTATGTAGAGTCACTAAAGCGTTTATCGAAAGACTGTAATTTTAAAGCTGTTAGTTCAGAAATTAATAGAGACGAATACATAAGAGATGCATTCATTGACGGCTTACTAGCATCACAGATTCGTCAAAGGTTATTAGAGAATTCCACTTTAACTTTGGACGAGGCTGTTTCTCAAGCTAGGGCGCTGGAACTCGCACAGCATCAGTCTCAACAATACGCAGAAGTGTTTTCCCAACCTACAGTAAACGCAGTGACTTCAGACTCCTGTGATGACAAAACTCTGAAATCCAGTATACAAAAATCCGAATCAAGACCTCCTACATCTGAGAAGAATGTTGTATCGTCAATTAATGAAAAATGTTATTTCTGTGGATTGCGTAAACACAACAGATCGGTTTGTCCCGCTAAAGAAGTAATTTGCAGAGGATGTGGCATCAAAGGCCATTACCAAAAGGTATGTAGGAGAAGTAAACAGTCATTAAAATCTAATGTTTCAATTCATCAATCGAACTGTATTGCTTCAGTACCTTCCTGTCTAAGTAAAGCTGTTGTTCCAGTCTCCTTAAATGGAATCGAGGCATTTGCCTTGATAGATACAGGAAGCTCTGGGAGTTTTATCAATCAAAGTTCAGCTCACAGATTCAACATTCCTGTGATTCCATGTAAAAGGGGGGAAGACGTTTCTATGGCTTCCACTACTTTACGCTCTTCAATAAAAGGCCATTGTATAGTCGATGTGAAATTGCAGGATTGCATCTACACGAGTGTAACATTGGGCGTTCTCTCAAATTTATGTTCTGACATAATTGTGGGCCATGACATTCTAAAAAGACATTCCAGTCTGCAAGTGCAGTTTGGTGGAAAAGAGGCTCCTCTTAACATTTGTAGTGTAGCCGTAGCAAACGTAGAACCTGTTGAATTGTTTGCGAATCTTTCATCAGATTGTAATCCTATTTCGACGAAATCACGAAGGCGATCTGTTTTTGATGCTAAATTCATTGAAGGTGAGATACAATCATTATTAAAAGATGGCATAATTGAAGAAAGTAAGTCTCCTTGGCGTGCGCAAGTCCTTGTTGTCTCATCCGAGAACCATAAACGACGAATGGTCATCGATTATTCACAGACTATAAATCGCTTTACAGAGTTAGACGCTTTTCCTCTCCCTAGGATTGATGACATTGTGAACAAAGTAGCTTCTTATAAAATCTATAGTTCTATCGATTTAAGGAGTGCGTACCACCAAATTCCGATTAAAGAATCAGACAAACCGTATACCGCCTTTGAGGCATGTGGAAAACTATACCAATTCACACGTGTACCTTTTGGAGTTAGGAACGGTGTTCCCGCATTTCAGCGTACTTTAACCAATATAATCACTTCTGAAAACTTAGAAGGTGTCCAAGTTTACTTGGATGACATAACAGTCTGTGGCCGTGACCAGTCTGAGCATGACAAGAACTTAAATAATTTCATGAAAACTGTTGCTAAGTACAACCTTACCTTGAATGAGAATAAATGTCGTTTTTCTACAACTACTATTCATCTCTTAGGATTTGTAATCAGCTATAAATCTGTAAGACCGGATCCGGAACGACTGCAGCCACTTCGCGATCTCCCAATTCCTTGCAATATAAATTCCCTCCGTAGAGCTCTTGGGATGTTCTCTCATTATTCACAATTCATTCCTAAGTTTTCAGAAAAGGTAAGTTGTCTAAACAGAAGCCCATTTCCATTGTCTGACAAAGCTAAACATGTTTTTAACGAGCTTAAACTTAACATTTTAAATGCTGCTGTTTCTTCTATTGACGATGAAGGAATGCTGTCAGTTGAGACTGATGCTTCCGATCATGCTATAGGCGCCGCGTTGTCTATAGAAGGCCGACCTGTTGCTTTCTTCTCAAGAACTCTCACTAATTCAGAACAAAGGCATTCCTCTGTTGAGAAAGAGGCCTATGCAATTTTGGAGGCACTGAGAAAATGGAGGCATTACCTTCTTGGCAGACACTTCCGCTTGATAACTGATCAACGATCGGTAGCTTTTATGTTTAGTGACCGTCACTCTGGAAAAATTAAGAATGATAAAATCCTGAGATGGAGAGTAGAGTTGTCTTGTTATA
Organism: Catonia carolina; assembly: GCA_035578175.1. NCBI lineage: Eukaryota > Metazoa > Arthropoda > Insecta > Hemiptera > Achilidae > Catonia > Catonia carolina. The sequence continues at coordinate 187,499,714 of JAQMRL010000001.1, forward strand.
AATATGAAATAATTTACAGGGCCGGAAAGGAAAACAAAGCAGCAGACACGCTATCTAGAATATGTTCATCAGTACAAGGAAACTTATCAAAACTAATATCATTACATGAAGCACTATGTCACCCAGGAGTATCAAAGATGTATCACTGGACGCGAAGTAAAAATCTCCCTTATTCGCTTGAAGAGATAAGGAAAATTTCTTCTTCTTGCCGAATCTGTTCAGAAGTCAAGCCTCGATTTTATAAACATGAAGGCCAACTTATCAAAGCTACACAACCATTCGAGAGACTCAACATAGATTTTAAAGGTCCACTTCCGTCATCTACTAGAAATCGTTATCTATTAATTATTGTAGATGAATACTCCCGGTTTCCGTTTGCCTTCCCTACTCAAGACATGACTGCTAGCACTGTTATATTCAAACTTAAAGAACTCTTTTCGATTTTTGGCACACCTGCTTACGTGCATTCAGACAGAGGAACAAGTTTTATGTCTCACGAACTGAAGTCATTTTTATGTAAACTAGGAGTTTCCACAAGTCGTACGACAGCATATAATCCACAGGGGAATGGTCAAGCTGAAAGATATGTAGGTGTAATTTGGAAGTCTGTTGAGCTAGCTCTAAGAAGTAAGAATCTTCACATCTCTGACTGGGAAAAGGTTTACCAAGAAGCTTTACACTCCATTCGCTCACTCCTATGCACATCGACGAATGCAACACCTCACGAGAGACTGTTTCTTTTCTCTCGTAGATCTAGTAATGGTAATGCCACACCTTCATGGCTGATGAATCCCGGACCTGTCCTTATGAAACGTCCAGTAAGGCTTTCAAAATACGAACCCATTGTTGAGGAGGTACTTCTTCTTGAGGGAAATCCCGAATACTCCCACATAAGGTTCCCAGATGGGAGAGAAACAACAATAAATTCTAGACACCTGGCCCCTGTAGGACAAACGTGTGAAACTACACCAAATGAAACAGAGTTAACGCCTCATGAAGCTGATCATAGTTCATCACAAACAGACCCTCATCCAGAAAGTGAAGGTCCTATTACAAATTCAGGTACTCTCAGAAGAAGTTCAAGAGAGCGGCGCCCACCATCGTTTTTGAATGACTATGTTACCTAGGAGGGGAAGAATGTACTAAAATAATTAACTACTTCTTCTTTACATGTGAACAATCTCATACAGCTGTTTATAATTTACTTTTGTTTTTGTATGTTTATGATTTGTTTATACATTGACAACCATTATTGTATTAGTACATTTATCAGTACAATTCTTTTGTGTATTAAAGCCTAATTTCAGGTTACTCATTCTTTATGTCTATAACAACCGCTAAACTAAGCGTTAAACAAAAATATTTTTGAAAAAAGTTGTAGGATTTTAAATTCTCTACAACTTTTATTATATACATTTTTGCAGTAAAATGCATAATAAAGCCGCTATCTTAAAAAAAACAATTTTTGAACGTGAAAACAGCCTCACCAAGAATTTCAACAAACATGGCGCCTACCCTATCTTTTAGAGCATAAAAAATTAAGTAAATGAGGTGATTTTAAAAAATATCGTGGGACCAGTTTTGGAGAAAATTGCAAAAAAGTGAAAAATTACACAATTATACTACTACTTCTGGTTGACCAATTTTTATGAAAATGTTCGTGTCGGGTCTGGTAGTGGTATGTAACTTAAGTTTCAAGTTCGTACGATGTTCCGTTCTTGAGATATTTTGTATATACACACACACACACACACACACACACACACACAGACCAATCGCTAAAAACATGTTTTTTGGGTTCAGGGGGTCTGAAAACGTGTAGATCCGGTGAAAACTCGATTTTGAAAAATTGACATGAAAACAATACTTTCCTTCCTATACATTTATATATAGGCAAGACAAAGTAAAAATGTATACATAAATAATAACTATGATCACAAACAAAGAAAAAGTGTAAATATTTACTTACTTGATACTTGAAAAGATGATCTAGAGATCTTGAAGTTCCTACTAATAAATTCATACAAGCCACCCAAATTCCAAGAGTCACATAAAATACAGTTTGTAAAGCAATTATCTGCGATATAATTAAAATTGGATCCCACTGAGTATGACGAAACTGCCCTGTTAATTTATTCATCGTATATGATTACAATCTACATGAATACCTGAAAAGAATTCAGCAACATTAAATTTTAACTACAGCTTAATGCTTTATTCATAATACAGATCCTGGAATCAAACCACAGGGGAAAATTTGTATGATCACTCCAAACCGACAAAAAGATAATCTGCTTTCTTTCCAATAATTCAAGAGAGAACAGATGATGGATTTTTAAAATCTATCTCAACAAAACCAATTGTACATGTAAATAATTAATGAAATTGCAGCACATATTTTAATCTTATTAAACCTAATTGCTTTTTTCCGTAGAGAGACAAAATAAAGGAGGATATTCGTTTCTGTATTAATTCAATGAACAACCATTGGCATTGATTCTGAAATCAAACCATTGGCATTTTGAATATTCCCTTCAGATAGTTTAGCAAGGAAATAGCTGACCATCAAATTGATTTACTTAAATAAATAAGTAAATAGATAGTGTTTACCATTATTCAGTGCAACCCATAAAATCTGAGTAACTTATGATTAATAGTCACTTTTTGTAATTATTACGCCATCCTATTTTTCATTCTAAAAATGATCATAGTACTCTGATACAATTAAGCTTATTACTAGCTGACATTTTCTGATTTAAAAAAAAAATGTCCAAAGTTAAATACCAGTAGAGACATATTTTAAATGATTTCTCAATTTAATTTTCGCACCGTTACATAATGTAACAATGTAACGTATCCTATTACTATTATAACTACCCTACTAGGTTTTTATTGTCAATCGAGAAGAAGCGAGCAGTATTAAAAGTTGTGTAAGCTCAAGTAACAACTACATCCTCTAAACACTACATTAAATAGGTACACCCTGAATATTATATTTCATAATATGATACATTATTACGTACGTAATAAATTACTTAAAAATGACATTTCTGAACATACCATTAATATTAAAGAAATTATTTGTTTGTAAAGTAATGACACGAAATGTACAGGTTATGTTGTGAAAGTCTCATGACGGACTGTATAACTCATTAATAAATCAACGGTTGGTTAAATAACCAAATTCATAAATTTAACATCCAAAACTATTCATACTAAGTCCTGAAAAATTATTCAGTGCACATCACTTCACACCCAGTTCAACAAGAAATACAAAAATTGTACCTCCAACCTCAATCTCATCACAACTACGATGTCATTTTTTCTTACATACTCTAATGACGTCACCTGCCATCGTAGATTGTACACTACATCTGTAGAGTGAGTTCAGTCACGGTCCAAGCCATAGAGTAATAAAGCTTTATTACTCTATGGTCCAAGCCGATCAGTGTCTGCTACGATGTATAAATATACAGGTAATGATGAAAGTGATATTATTTTTATAATCTTTGTCGAAAGACTCTGCGATAGAAAAGTAATTGGTAAAGATTTCAGTATTTCATTTATGTGTTCTATGTTAAAAAGTACTTTCTACGAATTTGAATACTAGGCAAAGGTTGCGGTGTGCTTTGATGGTTGGGGCACACTTAATGATACTTTTTCATGAATGGTCGGCCTGAGTCTGTACAAAACTATACCTCATTTTCATGTTATTCAAAAACATTTTCATCTCATTGGGTCGTGGGGTTGCTTATTGTTTTTAAATTGGACACATAGCACACATTTGAGATTAAAAAAGTTTAAAAGTAGTATTAATCACTATTATTATTATTATATCAATGGTTTTGTACCATTTTTCGTAAATAAATTCAGTTTCAGTGATACCAACCAACAAAAATAAGATTCGATACCAACCAGCACACGTGATACTCGTACGTGGAGGGGGTGAAGTAAGGAGAGCAATGTGATTGTGATCTATTGCATGGCGTGATTGTTTTTGTGTTTTAACGAGGTTAGGTTGTAATTTGTCTGGCTTACCAAGACTAATAATAGAAAGGAAGTAATGTTTATGTATTATGTCCGAATTTCGTCACTCCGTAAAAGTTCCTAGATTATATAAGACTGCCTCCAAAATTTTGAAGTCTGTTCGTGAAGAAGGAGGCAGTTTTCAAGATCTCGTTTTTAATCAAAATAAACACTCGGTACGTATTATTCGTATTGTTTAACTTCAATAACATTACGGAATAAGTCGCTATTAGCATAGAAAAGTTCCAGAATCATTGTCAGTATATTACAGTATACCATAATAGGGTGTATGCTGCATATTATTTACTATACTGTTAATATTTGTCACGTGCAGTATCCGCTTCTAGTTATTAACTCCGTTACCATGAAGTGTTTTGTTGTTTACTTCGATACCGTACAGTCGTGGTAGAGATAATATTGTTTATTATGGTGGTTCCAGAAATGATGGGGTATTATTTATACTAAAGACATAATATCTAGTAAAAACCAAAACTTTATTCATACTTTTACTTTCGTAGTACGTGCACATTGTGTAAGCGCTTGAAACGGTAATTATGTATACCCGCAATATTTAAACCACATTCCTCACATTTTATAATAATGCATGCCAATTCCTACATAGTTGTAGGTGATCTTGAAGACCATCTCTCTGGAACAGAATGAATGAAATAGTAGTTTTTGTAAGAGGGGGTGGGGTCGAAGGTAAGCTGAAGGAAATTTTTCTGATATTACAGAAACATGTAATAAGGTACCATTTTAATTTTACCAAATTTCATAGGTTATCTCTGATTACAAAATACCATCATATATGTTGGATCAAAACGATATTCCATCTTCTACAAAGGATGTTTATGAGAATATTCGTAAAATAGAGTTGAAGTCTTACCTGGTTGAAAAAGCATATATATATACAACCCAGGAATTTATAAACAATGGAGTTTTACTTTGTGCTGTATATTGTATGTAATCAATTGACAGTTAGTTTTCTGTGATGTTTCTTTTTAAAACTGGAAATGGTTGATACTGATTCTATACTTTTTTTTATTTTTTTTTATGGATTAAAATTTAAAATAAGAATACCAAAGTTTTATCAGCCTGTTTTGGTTACCTGTTTTTCTGGTTGGGTAGTTTACTCTAACTACGTTTTGGATAAGTTACTTAGCTAACTATATTTGAATTTATTTCTTGCTAATTAGTATATTATCCAAATCTCACATCAGCATCTCATAGTTAATGACTTACAATTTGTTTCTGTTGTTTTAAAAAGATTTTTATATGCTATGTTAAAATAATGTATGACCTACCACAATTATTAAACTGCTACTAAAACTACATTTTTCTGCTGTCAACAAATACTTTTGGTCTGTCTCATATTGTTTGGTTAACAGTTACCGTAACAAATCTCATTTGTATGGCTTTTTTGAGTAAACTATCTTTAGGTTCCATCTAATTTCTTGAATTGCTGTTCTTAAATATGGTCTCATTCTTCTACTTAACCAATATAATGTACTAAGCTAACATTTATAAAACTGTTATTAAATTTCCATCAATACTAAATTGTTTCAGGTCAGGCTAATAATCCTTTTTTATGTATTTTTCAGAATATAAAAGGAATTCATGCATTAGTAGCAGAAGCTATTAAATTTAATAATGTGTTGTCAAGAATTCTTAATCAGACAGGAATTTTGAAGTTTGAGAAATTTGATCCATGGCTTGCTCAAATTCTGTTAACAGAATTAATCTTTGGAAAGAAAAAGTTACCTGGGGATAGTAAACCAGTACTTACTATATTGAAGTATAAGGATGAAATACTTAGAGAATTAAGTGTCGCAGATATCCATAACATTTCTTCATATTCAAGACGTAATCATAAAGGTAATTTTGTTGTGAGATTTGCAAATCATATTTTTCTATTTTAAATACTATATTTGCATCACGATTGTTTTATATATTATGAATCAAGTTGTTTCCCATTAATTAAGAACTATAAAAAGAACTGTAATTTCACTGATCAGTTAGTATTTCACTGATCAGTTAGTTTAGATTCATTGTTAATTTTTTTTAATTGGAGCCAGAGACTTTATTATTTCAAAATGGCTTCACCAACTTTAGTTGTTGGTTATCTTTTTATTTATAGCATGGCTATGTTTTCGTTACCATTTGTTGCATTCTTTGGTGTTCACATCTGTCTCCGAGATTATTTTGGAATTGATGGGTTTGTCAATAATGTTTGGTCTGTGGTATCAGCAGTTATAGTTGTTAATCTCATTATTCTTGCCTATGTAATCAAAGCATGGAATGAACCAGAGCCTAGAAAAGAAAGTGATAGTGGCTCTCACAGCCAAAAACAAGATTAAGTTGAAAAATTGCATTACAGCCTTGAATAAAATTATCTGGTACATTTAAATAAAATATTTTCATTTTGTATTTGAAAAAAGTTAAAGAAAACATTTGACAAAATGGCTCAAAAAACACCTCAAGACGATATAGAAATGAAACAGTTAGCCCAAGCAGAATTGGAGCGTCTTCAAAGACAGTATCGGGTAATGGAAGGTGATCGTTCAACTTACATGACTGAAATGAAAGTATTTTTAGCAAGGCAACGTAAAATAATTGATGTACTTGTCAAACGTAAACATAATTTAACTGCTGATATTACAGTGAAGCCAACAAAACGAGTTATTCAGACTAAAACAAATGCTACACGTTCAATACTGAACAATTTAAAACAGATAGAATCATTGAATGAAAAAATAAAAACCGAGAAAACTCAGATATCAGAATTGAAAATCCAGATACAGAAAATAAATCAGGAGATTCTAAAATTAAATAAAACTGATGTGAATGAATTGCGTGTGCAGGAGCGTAAAGAAGAATATAAACGAGTTATTACAGCATTAGAGGATCGTTTAGAAGTCGCTACAAAAAAATTAAATTCAGTAATTGCTGATAATTCTGCGTTCAGGGATGAAATTAATCATCTACTATTTGAACGTAAAATATTTCATAAATTTTACTTGAACATGTCCAAACAATTAGTTAGAAGCAAACAGGTTATGATTGATCTCATTGAACAAGCTACAAATGCTTTTGACCAACGGGAAGAAACACAAGAAAAACTGAAAGGATTGAAAGAACGTACCAAAGTTGAACGTGCTGTTCATGCACAAGAAGTCAGAGAATTAATTCGCCGATTGGAAAATGATGAGGTCTTGTATGAATTTTTGGCAATTAAAGGACAGAAACGAGTCTTGGCAGACCTTGAAGCTAAAGAAGCACTTGTTAAGCAGCAACAAGTAGAAGCTATCGAACAAAAGATTAAAATATATAATGACATGCTAGAAAAAATTAAAAAATTTTCTGGTGAAAACGATGTGAACCGTTTAGCTGTTAGATTTTTGAAACAAGAAGAAGAAAATTATACATTGTTTAATTATGTCAATGAATTAAATAGTGAACTTGAAGCGCTGCAAGAACATGTTAATGAATTAATGTTAAATATTGATGAACAAAGAACTATTAATCGTGAGCGTGCTGCCCAACAACAGGAAACATTGACTAGTTTACGTTCTACTTTGAAAAACAAGGAAGATACTGTAGTGTTGGCTGAAAAACAAGTAGGAAAACTTGATTTCATTTTGAAAACCTTAATGTGTGGAATTGAACGTATATTTTATAAGTGTCGTTGCAATTATTCTCCTGTTTTAGCACTTGTTGGTGAAAACCCCAGCATTAATATTTATAATGTAATGCTTTGCATATCTGTTTTAGAAAAGTATGTGAAAGAGATGATAAATAGTTTATCGTAATATTAATTTAGCTTTTAGATAGGTTGAATTAACTATTATAAAATGTTTATACGTGATATTGGACTGAGGTAATAACAGTTTTAGAAAAGGGGTATTATCTTATTTTTGTTAATTATTCAAAACTTCAATTTAATAAAAAATAACATTGCAAAAAATCAAAAATTTTATTTCATTTTTACTTTCTCTTGCGCCTATATGAATGTATAGGAAGGAAAATATTGTTTTCATGTCGATTTTTCAAAATTGAGTTTTCATCAGATCTACACATTTTCAGACCCCCTGAACCCTAAAACCATGTTTTTAGCAATTGGTCTGTGTGTGTGTGAACAGAATATCTCAAGAACGGAACATCGTTGAACTTGAAACTTAAACACCACTACCAAATCCGACACAAACATTTTCATCAAAATCGGTCAACCGGAAGTAGTACTTTTTTGTGATTTTCTCAAAAATGGTTCTTATGATTTTTTAAAATCGCCTGGTTTACTAAATTTTTTATGTTTTACAAGATAAAGTAGGCGTCATGTCTGCTGAAATTCTTGGAGAGGCTGTTTTCATGTAAAAAATTGTTTTTTTAGGATTGTAACTTTAATATGCATTTTAGCACAAAAATTTATATAATAAAAGTTGTAGACTATTTAAAATCCAACAACTTTTATTCCAAACATTTTTTTGTATAACTCCAGTTTAGTGGTAATTAGCAATTTTCTGTTTTTTTCTCATGAAAACGTGTAAAAAATCGAATTTTTTAAGATTTCAGCCCTTATGCATTTTACGACAAAAATTTATATAATAAATTTGTAGGAAATTAAAAGATCTACGATTTATTCAGAGCATTTTTCTCTACAGAGCCTAGATTAGCATGAAAGAGTGATTTTCCGTATTTTTAAGCCAATCTAAGGTTGGTTTTCATTTTGAATCATCCACTCATGATTAAAATTAGGTTATGTTTATTGAGGTTAGTTTTTTGTTTATTTCTAATGTTAGATTATATTGTTAATTATTTGCATTGGCAAGAGAAAGTTGTGTGAGTGTTTCACACCAGATATATTGTTCAAGTATGTATAGTATTTATATTGTCTTCAAATCAGGAATTGTTCAAGTATGTATAGTATTTATATTGTCTTCAAATCAGGAATTTATTTATCTCATCTTAAATATTGACTATTGTGTATACTTAACAGAGGAATTCTTTCATAAAATATTGATAATGTAGGTGGTAGTTTTCCTTTTAGCCTACGTGTTAAATATTGAACGTAATGTAAGATGATTTATGTAACAATCATAAGATTTAGTTGAATTTTATCTATGAAGATGTAATGAAATTGATATAGGATAATTTGGTATTGTATACTTTTATTGTTTTATATTTCAGAGAAATTTTTAGGTTAAAGGTACTGTAGAATCTCAGCAGTCCGGCCTATTCGGGACCGAGAGGGTGCCGGATTACTGGATGTGTTGGAATTTTGGAACTATAAATTATAAATTTAAACAAAAAATGAATATGCATTGATTTTTATGTTTCTATGAACAAGGTTTGCTGAGTACTTCTGTAGTCATTCTACTAAACATAATTATCGGCTATTGACATCACCTAGTATGGTGTGGGGGTGCTCGTGTTCTGAGAATTACGTTTCGTTGTCAATTCAGCATGAAGTATAGAGTATGACCCAGTTCTGGGTTTTGGATAAAAGGCCAAAAATTATTTCATTTAACAATAATTATTAAGGTCTGCTTATTCATTACTCATTCACCTATTATTAGCCATTATTCATTTATTCACCTCATATTAGCAGTAATTGCAGAACAGTCGACGTTAAACAAAAAAAAAAAATTCATTTCTTTAATCAAATCCTAAACATACATGTTATATTAAATCCGCTGTAAGTAGGTAGAGTTGATTTCCCTAATTCAATTTAAATCTTTTACCAAAATCTGTCCTGGGTGAGGTTTCATACTTTTAGGCCGGACTACTGAGATGCTACTGTATTCATAATCTTATTCGGGAAGACTGTGCTGTGAAACCAATTAATAATGTGCACAGTCCGATTTCTCCTAAAATTAAACTAGGTGTCATTTTAAGGGAATTGAAACAATGTACATGCATATTAATTAGGTTAAAAAGAAAAGCCTTAATGAAAATGCAAAATAAAAACCTTATTTAGTTTCGTTTCCATGGCTATGTTGCAGAGCAACTTAGACTGCTCTGTAAGCAGTCACTCTTAGACACTTAAATTATTACCCACGGAAAGATGCGCACGCATCTAATACGTGTCCTAGGAAACCACATGCATGCTATTTCCATATAACAAGTTAACAATGTCTTAAGATGCGCAGCGCATCTAATAGGTGTCTAGGAAACCATAGCCTTATTTGTTTTTTTTTTTTTTTGTTAGTCTATTGTGTGAAACAATCTTCATGGTGTGGAAAATCAAGAACAGATTTGTTACTTTCATAATATAATCTGTTTTAGTGAAATCTTTATTTTGGTGTATTATAAAATTTAATTTTGGCTGCCTTCGTGCTCAGTAGTTAACGTGCTATGCTGCTAAACGGTGGTCCCATGTCGATAACTGGTCAGGGTGTGAAAAATTATTACAAGTTCAAACTAAAAAAACTTCGTTTTATTGACAGGATTGTTTTGACTAACTGTAACAATTTAGTTAAATATTGGCTAATTTCAATAATTTTTCTCAAATGTTAATTGATAAAATGATGTTTTTATTACATCAGTCCAGTTTAACCAGTAGTTTTTTCTTAGTGTTTTCAGTAATATTGTCCCTACTTGGTAGTGACATCTGGCATTATGAAATTGTTTAAATATTGACATTATGTTTACTTTGTTATTTTTGGCAGAAGTACTCTTTTTTTGTAACAAGATGTCTTCCAATCTTTTTTAGTGTCTAATAAACTATATAATTATTAAAGTTATTATAATGAATTACTGCATGTTAATATTGTGTTCTCTTTATTGAATTCATATTAACACAAAATGAAGTATCAGTCTACAAATAATTTTCCTTTAGTATTCAAAAAAGGTTTTCTGAATTCCCAACTTAATTGAAATTCAGGTAAAGTTAAAAGTTGTAGCGAATAAGGTTTTGCTCAGTTTAGATCAACAGTTCCCAAAGTGGGGGGCGTGCCCCCCAAGGGAGGCGTGAAGACACGTCAAGGGGGCGCGGGACTTCGAGATAGCTTTACCCTCCATAACGGATCCTTTCAGTGTCAACATAGACTTCCTGCCCGAATTACTTAAAAAACAAGTTTTAGAAATAAAAAATGTTTCTGCTGCGAAAAACGATTTCGATAAAATTGACAAAACATCACTTTGGGTTAAGTATTACCAGTTTTACCCCCCAGTATATAACAGCAAGTGGCAGTAATTGTAATTATCTTTATCAAGCACCTATCTGTGCAAAAAGTGTTTTCAGCACTTGTTACTATAAAAACAAAGCATCGGTGCAATGTTGGTTTTATCAATGATTTACGTTGTGCACTTTCTAATAATCAACCTTTTTTTTAAAAAAAAAATGCAAGGTCATCCATCCACTGATTTATTTTGTCTCTTGTTAAAATTAAATTGCAACTTCTAATGCTACAAAAAATTAAAAAATAAATATATGGTTATTCAATGTAATACGTGATTTTTCATTGCCCAATAAAATTGTGTAAGGGGCGTGAGAAGTTTTCTTTTTGGCAAAAGGGGGCGTAAAAGGTAGAAGTTTGGGAACCGCTGGTTTAGATGATATAATTTTATAGTCAACTCTTATTAATCTATACAATAAGCGCTGTGTAAATGTGCAAAATTACTGGTAGCATATGTGTGAAAGTAGATAAAACATAGTAACAAGTTTTATTAATAATTTTCAAGGATGTATGACTTAAGGGGATAGTCAACTCAAGAAGATGATTTTTTTTAAATTTCAATTGTTTTGCGCATTTATTTGAAGTTTAAAATTTTCTGAATCACAAAATTTGTTTACTTTGTTTATACTTTGACAAAAAGTTATAAAAACATCTATTTAAAATGAAGCTCACTAGCAAGGCGAGTGAAATTATTCCTTCAACTTTAAGTTTTCCGGAAATGTGGTTTTTGCATGATGTACATTCTTGGAAATTAAATATTTTGGTTTGTATTGGAGATATTTGGATAATGTTTTTTTTCAAATGTTTATAATTTCTTGCTCTATTATCTGTGGAATGATTATTACAAAAGCCGTAATAGGGATGTAGTTAAAAAATAATTTGTGAATACATAAAATAAATGTTTATTGAAAATATGGTTTTTCTTCAATAAATTTTTTGTAAGAAAAATATATACAAGCGCATACAACAGATAATAGACAGCAATTTTCTGTATTTTGTAGAATAAGAATCATGTTGATATTTTTCTTGGTTCCTGAGATATTTTATTCCCCGTAAAAGCTCGCTTTTCCAACCTCACCCTTATATTAGGGGCTGTAATTAATTTTTTGGCTTGGTTCAAATGGTAGATCATTACTAGTAAATTACTACTCTTTTGTTTAAAATAAATAATGATTAATTATAGCCAGAAGTTTTGATTTCATTTTCTGTGTTGACTACCCCCTTAATTGTAAATATTTATGACGGTGGGTTAATAAATTTAAATATTAGTAGTTACTGTGTAATTATTCTAAGTCTCATATATATATACATATATATATATATATATATATATATATAGGTATAAATTGTAAAAGGGCCAAATATATTTCTTGTATGTGTAAGTATGCAATTATTTTTTATGTAGTAACATTTTGTCATGTGATTTTATTTAAGAACTTTTGTCATAAAAAACTAACTTAATAAATTAATTTACTAATAGTTTTGAGGAGTAGATTTATATAATATAGAAAAAAAGTAGATACGTTTTTATGCTGAAGCCCATAATGTGATTGTTTTATTAATGAGGATTATTGTTAAGTATTTGTTGTAACTGGTACAGGCATCCTTCTCCATTGTTGTTTTTGTATTTTGTATTTACTAATATGATTAAATGACTGTTAATAGCAGACACTACTGAATCTGAAATTTTTAATTATTCTGAGCTGAAGCTGGCTTTTAATATTGTCTGATAACGTCTGTACTTTTTAAAATTGTTTCAGTTAATTTTGGTTTAAGTGCAGCGCTTTTTATCATAAAATCACTGAAATTTAATCTGAATTTGTAATCATTTATGCATGTTTTATTTACCAAACAATTCAAGAATCAGTTAAGCTTTTGAAAAGGGATTCCTATATTCTCTTAGTTCTACAGTAAACTCCCAGTTATCCCAAATAATTGGGGCGAGCCGATTTCAGATAAGCCAGGTTTTCAAAATAACAATGAAAAGATCTTTTATTATAAAAAAAACATTACTGCGTCTTAAAAACTTTTATTCATATGATTCAATTGTAAAAATATTCAGTACATTTTAATAATTTATTCGAAAAATCAAATTTTTTTTTAGGTTTTATTTTCCATTAATTTCTTGCCACAATGTCCCGCCAACATTACTAAAAGTAGGTACATCAGCGGGCGTCGATTCAATGGTTATGACCAAGCATTTACGTTTACACAATATTGTTAAATATCAATACAGTTGCACTACTGGTATGTAACACTACCTAATTAACCACAAAACGAAATTAAAAATACGTTAATCCCAACAAGACACTGCCGTATCCATTTAACCAAAATACAGTAGTGACTGAACTGTTTGCTGTAAAGATAATGTAGCAAAAATAAACTGTAGTGCTGCAGTATGGAAATGACTTATCAGTAAAAATCCTGTCTGCAGTGCTGAACGGCATGTAACCCAACTTAATGTGTTGTAAATTACAGTACAGCCTCCTTAAACAGTATTTTGGTACTGAAATACAACTTACAGTATTTAATATTTCTTGTTTTTAATAAAATTATTTGTAGAAAAATTACATTTAAAATACTTAGTATTTTTCTGACATTTCGGATAACCGTGGTTTTGGTTAACCTGGATTCGGATAACCAGGAGTTTACTGTACTAATATGATTATTTATTTATTGAGGATTGCTGTAGAAAAGCTACGTATATATACTTCATAAAACAAGACACCCATAAACATGTTACTACATATTTCTAAAAATGTAATTGAATAATTATGTTTGACTTTTGTAATTCTATCTTGTACATTCCGTTAGTTAAATAGTTTGATAAGACTAAAAGTAAATTTATCATTTCTGTATCTTTACAGCAGTGCATTCATCCTGGCATATTTTAATGTCTTTATATACAGATACACTGTTTTGTTTAGAAATGATGTGTGTTTTTATATTTTGTGAAAGTTTATAATTTGGTGTTGTCCTTTTTACTTTCTCTTTTATGTGAATGTTTCAAGCTGTTCATTTGATTTACTTTATAATTATGTACTTAATTTAATACCATATGAAACTAATTTTGAAGTACTAGTTAGCAATGTATCTTAAATGTACAGTTCATTGGTACTACTGAAATTCAGTTTTTAATAAAAAATATAAAAGGAGTTCTCTCGATAAATTAGAACTTAAGCTAATTTGAAGGCCATAAAATTTTTTGATTTTTTTTCATTAAATTTTTGGTACATTACAACCGTGTTTCTTATTTATTTTGATACATCAAAATATTTTAGTATTCATATTTTTGTTTGTAATGACAGAATAGCACAACTATTTTTAGGTGTTTTTCATATGCCATTGCTGTCTCAAATAATTTTCTATTAACAATACAATTTAAAGTTGACAATGAACAGGATATGATTGTTTTATGTATTCACACAGCAGTATAAAATTTATAGAATTTTTTTGTTGAGTAGTTATTTAGTTTTAGAGTATATTTCACTATTATTGTTTCTATGTTTTGTTGCACAAAAGTATAATTATATGATGTATATATATTATGTATAACAATAAAAAACAGATTTTATAAAATGTTTGTTTTTATTTTATTATGGTTCCTAAAGTATTTTTTCTCTTTTAATAATTATTTGTTAACCTCTTGGTATTTATTTTTCAAAATTATACATAAATATATTCGTTCCTACTTAATAAGAGTTCAAACTTTTACAAACAAACATTTATTCTTTAATATTTTATAATAAATAAAATATGAATTTATAACATTTTCTTTTGACTGATTTATTTATGTTAACTTAATTTGCATATATTCCCTAATATATATTAGTGATTGCAGTAAAACATAGAATACAATAATATTGAATATTAAAGTTTTTTTAATTATTAAATTTGGTTAGCTTTTATTTTTTAACTACCAATTATCTTTAATTCATGCATCACTCTTTTAAAAGTTATATCTTGTTTGTAATTACTTTACTCATATTAAGTGATTTTTTTTTTATCTATTAATTAGTTGCACATTTAAAACTTAACTCTAGGTTTTGGCATTTTTAATTAATTAATTCATACAAACTGTTTATTTATTATTGAAATATTTACTCGAATGTGGTTCTTTGAGTGAAAGGGTTTAAATCATTGAATGGGAGTGTTAGTGTATATCTGTCTAATTTTTCGCCATTAGGTAATTCTGCCACTATTGATAAACAACTTTTCCTTATTGAGATCAGTACTTTTTGACTGAAATGGTGTTGTGTATCATTTGAATGATTAATATTTATCAGATTGTCTAATATCACTTCTCTGAAAAATTTTTATGAAATTTTTGAAGAACTCATTTTTGTGATAATATGTTAAAAGTAAATCAAAGAAATTTTTGTGATTTTAAACCAAGAGGTTAACAGTTGATTACAATTTTATAATCGTTGTATTTTTAACCATATCTTTAATTTTATTACTAGCATTTTTATTTATGGTTTCCAATGTGAGCACATAAAAAGAAGTATCTGTATTGTGATTTATAGTATATTCACAGTGTTGCTGTTGACAAACTAAATACAGTTCATGTATTGTCAGCAAATCAGTTAAATAATTGTGAAGTTTTTAATAGAAAACTTCAGAAAATGAGCATTATTAATCTAGTTTTCAGTCAACAGAACGTGTTGCTCAGTAAAATTTTATATCACTTTCAGCATTTACTTGGAAGGATTTGATTGTTTTTCCAACTACTTATATTTTTCATTGCCACTATTTTCTCTTCTCTAAACTGACTATCTTGTTAGATTCCACTACTGCTATACTCCAAAAAATAATTATCAAAATTGGTGTATATTCCCTGGTCTCAAATATCAGTTCAATTTGCATGAAGCTGAATTCAACTTCATGAAAAACTTATTATCACTATGACGTTTGTTAACTTAATCATTCATGAAATCTTTAATGTACATCACATGAATTACATTAAAGTGAAGTATGTTTACTCTTTGCTCATTATAGAATAAAATGGAATTTAGTTACCCTGCTTACTAGCATGCTGGCACACTTTTTGTCATGTCGTTTTCAGGTAAACGTTGGAAGTGTCTCATTAAAAAATTATTGTAGTTTGGAGGCATTTGGATCCAAGATCTGTAAATAACTATATTTCCTTTTTACTGTGTGAATGACAAAATTTACTTACATTCTTTTATAATCACCGTGTTTGTATTAACCCGACGAGAACGGAGATTTGTATTGATCACGCGGACTGTCATTTTACGCCTAATAAAAACTCTTTTATTTCATTCAGTTTCATTTCTAAAAATTACTATTTATTTGTAACGAATTTGTTATTAGAACAACGTTTAAACCAAATTTTTCCGTTTTCATTTACGACCAGAATAAAAATTGAAATTTAAGAAAAAATATTTTTTTTTAGTAATATCACTACGTATGAAAAAGTGTCACAAAATCAGTAAAAAATACAAAAACATATGGTTAGCTATATATACATAAATAAAGCAATTCATTGCAAAAAAAACAAGGTTTAGATATTGCAAATTGACAGACGAATTCAAAAGATATCACACTTTTTGTTCAACAAAGTAACGTGCTGGATGAAAAAAATGTCGAAAAAGTCGCCTCAAAATAATGTGGTGTTTTTTAAATTTTTATTTACTCTTCTTCTATGCAAGTTCTATCTCTTTTACGCATGTTGCGTTGTGTATTATCCTTTTCTAAACAGGATAGCATAAATCAAAATATGTTATCGTTAATTTTGATGCTAATTGTAAGGTTTAACCGTGGGGTGAACGAGACAGGTAATGTTAACCTTCTTTGTTCGATTTTAGGGTCATAAAATTTGTCGCCGGCACTTCTAATTTATTGATTTAGATTGTTACATTTCAAGCTAACTGATGATGTCGTTCCTAAACTAATACGTTTTTTTGTTGAAAAGTTATGGATAAAAACATTCAAATTTTTGTACTGGCTGTTTAAAAAAAAAATATCTTTTTTTCGCTTAACACCACGTTGTCAATTTTCATCGTACAAATATGCAAGATAAATCAAATGAAAGAAGAAAAAAGTCTCTATCTAATAAAACTAAACGTGTTAGAAAATAATGAATAGTTGCGGAGATAATTGAGTTAAAAGAAAGATGATGACGTTTAATGAGTGATATTGGGCATTTAGGTGTGTAAGGGTTAAACTATTTAATGAGAAAACCTTTTTTATACAGAACTGTTCATTAATTTATAAATATCTCTGTTTATAATTTTGAAATGTAAAAAACAGAAAAAGTATTCTGGTGTTTAGACTGATTTTTTGATCTATTGATTCCAGAGTATTAAAATAACTAGTTGTACTCATTTTTCATCCTCAGTCTAATTAATTACTGAATTATTATTTAATTAAAGAAGATAAACGTACTACTAATCGGTTATCTTCTACAAAAATAGTGAATTTCATTACACAGCCAGACCTAGTGATGAAACTTTTATCTAGTAAGGAAGGCAATTGTTAACAAGTCATGTCTCTTTTGTTTGGTAAAGCCTATGTAGTTTAAACCTGCTTTTTATTTGTTAACGTAGAAAATACTTATTTTTATAAAAATAATGATAATTATTAACTTGATTTCATATGTATTAATAATGTTGTAAATTTGACTGTGAAACTTATCCAGCCTTGTCATTTATATTTTAAGCTTGCATTCTGTTTGTATAGTATACAATGTCTGTTGTTGTTTAGGTCATCAGCCAAAAGGCTGGTTTGAACCTCTAGACGTTTTACTAATTGCAAACTAGGAGTGAGATGGTTTACATACCTTCCTCACTGAGTTGAAAAGTATGCTCATCAGCATGCCAGGCCCTCTGAAAAGCACTTATTTTCCATACTGCAAATCACACCTTCATTTCATTTATGACAGGATATGGCTGTATAATGAAATTCATTACTCTCAAAGGAGATAACTCTGATTAGTGTCGTTAACACCTATACCTCTTCTATTCTTAAATGAGTCATCCTCATGGTTCAGTCATTTAATTGGCTGACCATGTGATAAGAAACATAACTATTTTTTGTAGCCCTGGAACTATCAGATTGAGTGCAAATAATGTAACACTTCATCTGTCTGCTATGATGCACTAATGCCTACGCATTGTAAAATATTTGTGTATGTTATGCCAATTTTGACTTATGCAGCTGAGACAAGGACCGGCAGAAAGTAGGTAGAGCAGAATTCAGCCAGCAGAAATGAAGTTCAAGAGGAGTATGCTGGGGAAAGACAAGAAGAGATAAAAAAATAATGTATTTTGTGAACAACTGGAAAGGACAGCCTGTTAAGGAGGGTTGGTTAAGCTGTGAGGTTTGATCATGTCAGTAGAATGGAGAAGAGAGGTGGAGAGAAAAAGACCAATAGTGAAGTGGATTATTTAAGTTTTGGATGAATTGCGGAAAAGATGCGATGCCAAAAGAGTAACATAGGAGAGATGGTTCACTGGTAGAGAAAGGTGTAGAGGAGTTCTGTTGTGCCTGACTTGAGGAAATTTGAAAGAGGAATAAGGATGATTATGATACTGTTTTTAATTCGAAAATCTGTTTTTTGTTTTGTTCTTCTGCCTTTCAAGGATTAGGCATCTCTGCCTGTTCCGAACCTCTCAAATCTGCCCATCTCTTTTTCGGGCGTCCTCGTTCTCTCCTGCCCTCCGGCTTATAACTCAGTGTCTGCTTAGGTATCATATCGTATGTTTTGTTTCTTAATGTTTTAATAATAATTTTGTTAGAGCCTTGTATAAACATGTTAAAGATTTTAAAACATATGTTCTCAGCGAAATAGAGGAAACACTTTCTATCAGAACAAATACATTTCCTTGGCTCTAGTTAGTGTGTTGTGCGGTGATTGTGCAACTGCTTTTTTACCATGATCTAGGCTATGTCTGATGTCTATTCATCTATAAACTTCCATCATCTGTATTAGTTTTTATATACATAACCATTGGACATAAAACCGAAAGAAATTTAGTTAGGGGCTAAACCCTTCATCTCGAGCTTGTAATATCTGGAGTTGGCTGTCAAGAGGTTTTTAATGTATTATACATATAATTTAAAAACAATTGTATATTGTATGTGATTTGTTTAGAGTATAGTCCTTCAATATGTTTGTCAATAGTAACAGAAGAGTTAAATTGTTGCCTAAATGGATTAATTTTCTCAAATAAGCTTTATCAAATGCTTCATATTAATGAAGCATTAATACAAGGTTCAGTCAGATGTAAACAGGATTTTTTTTATCAGTCCTATAGATACTGAAGTCACGAGATTGCCTTTTGCGTATTTATGGACTGTGAGGAAGGGAAGAGAAAATTTTACAGTGCTGCCAACCTCAACAGTCAGACACTACTCATACATTTCACTACCGTGCAGTTTCTGCATAAATTTTGTAAACTGTGGTTTATTCCGAGAAAATGTTTTCTTCATAAACCTTTTATAACAAATAAATGTGACCTGCAATAGTGCCTATTGTTTAATTACATGACGAGACATGTTTGTTTTACTGTAATTACCAGCTACCTTATTCCATTTAAATAAAATTTTCTATGAATGAATCACCTTCTTTAGTATTGCTGTCACTGGCATCTTTACTATTAGTCTGATTAGTATATACCTTACTTACCATTTCCTTTTTTACCAGATGTCAACAAAACTGTTGAAGAATAGCTTTTACGTCTTTAATTTCTTTATTTATTTTTCAAATTGTGGAAAGATGAACTTCACAGTAATTAGCCACTTGCTCATGGCTTTTGTTAAGAGGCAGGAAATGCATTTTTGTTTAGCTATAACTTCACAGCATTTTATTACACTGCACATTAGATTTCGTTCAGCACTATGAATAGTCTGTCTTCGTTTTTGAGAAACTAACATTTCTGTTTACGGTAACAAACAGTTTGTTGTAGTGAAATTAAAGCAGTCGCACATGCGCACTGATGCTTTCCCCCTTTACCCCTCGTTGCAAACAAGGGCAAACTCGTGAGTCAAGTAACTATAGTAGGAGAGTCAAAGGGTGTTGCTGCTTTTCCACAAATTCTGTCTGGGTTTCTCCTCGCTCCTCTTTTGTACCCTGCCAAGGTTATTCTCATTCAATTGATACTAAAGCTATGAATGAGCAAGAGGTTCGTACTTCCATTGCACAGTGTATTATTATAAAGTTTTTGATGAGAATAGGAGTGAGATCTTCAGAAATTTTAACTCATTTATGAGTACAATTCGAGGATGAAATTCTCTCTAAAACTTAAGTGGCATAAAAGTTTTCCGATATAGTGGAAATTCAATATCACAATCAGCATCCTCATACTTCCATCACAGAAGAAAACATCTGTACAATAAAAGGGAGCTTTTGGAAGAAGACTGATGCCTCACTGTTGATGAAATTGATTTATTAGTAGGTGTAAATTATGGGATGACAAAAAATGCATATCAAAGCAAAAGATGGTATTTCCCAATCATAAGTGTCATCCTCCTTCATGATAATGCAAGGCCTCGCACAGCGTGCATAACTCTGATAAAATTGGAAGAAATTCACTGGGATCAACTGTAATATACAAGCCAGATTTATCACTGTGTGATTACTCTTTCACAAACAAATTTTTGAAATACATCCTGCCAACCATTTATATAAATTACATTATAAATAAAATTTATCTTTACCTTTGGTTGCCTTTTAAGTTTAAAAAACTTAAGCACATTTCAGTGGTACCACCTTCTTCAGAGCAATATTAAGTAAAATAAAAATTGAGAATGGTGTTTCCATTCAGTCGTATAGAATAAAGAGTTTTATTCTATATGACTGAAGAAATACCATTCTAAATTTTAGTTAATATTTCTCTGAAGAAGGTGGTACCACTGAAATGTGTGTTAGTTTTTTAAACTTAAAAGGCAACCAAAGGTAAGGTAAAGATAAATTTCATTTATACTGTGTGATTAATATCTGTTTGGATTGTTGAAGGAAGCTTTAGGAGGTCAAAGGTTCAATAGTGACAAAGTGGTTAAACTCTTTGTGCACAGTTATTTAAACTCATCCTTCACCATTTTATAATGATGGAATCAAAAAACTTCTAAAACGCTCGGAAAAATGTGTTTCAGTATTAGGGAACTATGTAGAAAATTTTTAAAAATTGTTTTCAAATTTTATCATTTTTAGAAAAATTATTTAAAAAATAATCTTCTACAGTCAAATATATTTGACTGTCCCTTATAATTATTAGTACTGACAGTTTTTTCCACCAATCCACGTACATATACTTTTAAAATTTCATGTTTTGTTGTTTAGCATCACTTAAACCAAGATATGTTCGTGTCAACACTTTGAAAATCTCATTAGAAGATGCTATCAACAACTTTAAAGATGAAGGATGGACAGAGCTGCAATGCCCAGATAGTTATGATGAGTACTTACAGATTATTGAGAATCGTATGTTCAGTAAGGAATATATTTTTGTTAAAGATTATCATATCAACAATTTGTTGGTATTTCCTAACGGTGTAGTGTTTTACGACCATCCTGCATACTTGGAACGCTATATTATTCTACAGGATAAAGTATGTATTAAGTAATTATTTATTGTTGGTATTTTTTTTAATATTAATTATTTTTTCAACTTTTATTTTTTACTTTCTCTTGCCTACATGAATATATAGGACGGAAAGTATTGTTTTCGTATAGATTTTTCAAAATCGAGTATTCACCGGATCTACATGTTTTCAGACCCCCTGAACCCAAAAAAACATGTTTTTATTGATTGGTCTGTGTGTGTGTGAACAAAATATCTCAAGAACGGAACATTGTATAAACTTGCAACTTAAGTTAGGTACTACTAGAGGACCCGATTCAAACATTTTTATCAAAAACTGTCAACCAAAAGTAATAGTTTATTCCTGTCTTTTTCACTTTTTTGCAATTGTCTCAAAAACGGTACCTACCATATTTTTTTTAAATCGCCTCATTTACTACATTTTTCATGCCTTATAAGACAGGGTAGGTGCCATGTCTGCTGAAATTCTTGGGGAGGCTGTGCTCGCGTAGAAAAAAATGGTTTTTTTAAGATAGCGGCCTGAATATGCATTTTAGCGCAAAAATGTATGTAATTGTAATGAAAGTTGTCGAGAATTTAAAAACCTACAACTTTTATTTTAAACTTTTTGTATAACGCTTAGTTAAACTGTAATTAGCGATTTTCTGTTTTTTTCTCAAAAATGTGTAAAAAAAATTGAATTTTGAAGATTTCAGCATTAGTATGCACTTTACGAAAAAAGTGTATGTAATCAAATGTATTGGAAATTAAAAGATCTACAACTTATATTTTGAGAATTTTTCTCTATAGAGCCTAGTTTAGCGGGAAAGAGTGATTTTCCGTATTTTTACGCCAAACTGAGGTTGATTTTCATTTTGCGTTTTTCACTCATGATTATTATTAGGTTTTGTCTTTTGAGGTTAGTTTTTTGTTTATTACTAATGTTTTATTACTAATATTAGGTTATATTGTTCATTATTTGCATTGGCGGGAGAGAGTCGTGTGAGTGTTTCACATCAAATTTTTCTTCATAGTATACAAGTGTAAATAACTTTTGTTCATCCACAACATGTTGATTTTTTCTTAATGCCACTGGATTTCTCAATATGCATTTCAAAATTTGAAAAGAAACATTTATAGTGTTCTAGAGGGAACATAGAAAGCATCTTTACTGATCCAAAGAACTTTGAGACTGTCAGTTTATTTTGTAGAATTCATGATTGAATTTTCTTCACTTATGCAGAGACGTAAATTGCTTTTACCAACTTCAATTGGAGCCATTAGTCGCCATTGTTCCTCCATTTTTTTCACTGAATTCCAGCTAGTTAGAATTTTTTACAGTTCGTGCATTGCTTGGAAATGTTGATCTTCCCTTTGAAACTTGATAAAAAGTTGTGAATTGTAAATTTCTAAATAAATTTTTCCTGAAAGTAATTATCATTAATTTCTGATCTTTTATTGTTCTGATTTTAAGACCATTTTGATGAATTCTTCAAGGTGATTTATTTCTTGTTTCCTGCATTTCTTTAAAATTAATTAATTTAGTATTGTAGTCTCAACATTATCTTGTTGATTAACAATTATCTTGTTCTTGTATTGTCATTCTATCAGGATAGTGTTGTCTACAGATATTCTGGCTAATGGCTATATACACAGATAATAGATGTATAACTGGCTGAATATCACATGAAAATTATAACAAAACTGAAAAGTTTTAGATTCATTGTGTTTATATGAATTTATGAATAACTCAGCCTGCATGGATTAGCTATCTAATTTAATTTAAAATATTAATAATTTTTTATGCCCAAACAGGCAGGTGGAGTGTTAAATTTTTGACACTCAGTCTGTTAGTTGCAGGGCTAGAAAAAGTAGTTCTGTTTCTTACAACATGGTCAGTCAATTAAATGACTGAATCGTTTAAGAACAGAAGAGGTAGAGATGTAAAAAACACTAATCAGAGTTATCTCCTCTGAAAGTAATTAATTTTGTTATACAGCCAGACCGTGTGGTGAATGAAGATGACCCTGTGGTGTCATTTGCAAAGTGGAAAATTTGTGCTTTTCAGAGGGCATGGCATGCTGACAAGCATACTTTTCACTCAGTGAGGAAGGCAATGGTAAACCACCTCATTCCTCGTTTTACTTAGTCAAATCTACAGGTTCAAACCAGCCTTTCAGCTGATGACCTAAACAACAATAATTTTTTGATTGTTTTATTATTAAATTAAATTCCATTTTTTTTCTAGGCAAGTTGTCTCTCGACATGTTGTATTTCTTTAAAACCTGATTCAATCATTCTTGACATGTGTGCAGCTCCTGGTATGAAAACCACATTAATGGCAGCTTGTATCAACAATGAGGGGTATGTTTCTAATTCATTTTTCCTTTCCCTTGCCCCATATGAGTATATAGGGAAGGAAAGTATTGTTTTCATGTTGATTTTTGAAACTGAGTTTTCACCGGTTGTACACATTTTCAGCCTCCCTGATCCCAAAAACATGTTTTTTGAAGTTGGTGTATGAGAATGAACAAAATATCTCGAGAATGAAATATTGTATGAAGTTGAGACTTGGAACTTAAGTTAGTGATTTGAGGACCTGACATTTTTATCTAAATCAGTCAACTGGATGTAGTAGTTTATTCAAGTGATTTTTCACTTTTTTGCAATTTTTTTCATAAATTGTTTCTAAGATTTTTTTTAAATGCTTCATTTAAAGCATTTTTTATGCTCTACACAATAGGGGTAAGCACCATGTCTGCTGAAATTTTTGGGGGCTATGCTCTTGTGATAAAAAATGTTTTTGCAAGATCATTGGAAGTCATTGGCGGCCTTAAAACACATTTTAGAGCAAAAGTGTATAATTAAAGTTGTAGAAAACTGAAAAAACCAACAACTTCAATTTTAATGTACTTTTCTATAACACTTACGTTAGCCTCAATTAGTGATTGTCTATATTTTTCTCATAAAAATGGGTAAAAATGTGGAAGTTTTAAAGATTGCGACCTTAGTATGCATTTAACTACTAAATTTGCGTATTATCAAAGTTATTGAAAATTAAGAAACCAACAATTTTATTTCTAGCACCTTTTCTACAGAGCTTAGTTTAGTGTCGAGAGTTATTTTTCGTGTTCTTAAGTCGAACAGAGGTTTATTTTCATTTTTCGACATTAACTCCTCATTGAAATTAGATTATGTTTTTCATTTTACATTGTTCACTTGTGATTAAACATAGGTTATGTATTTCATTATTTGCATTGGCGAGAGAATGCCATGTGAGTGTTCATCAGATTGTTTTGTAAACTATGTAATAAAATTAGCATTCAACTGCAATACAGTGCATCTTGTATTAGCTAATAGCAGAACTTAACTGTGCAAACAACAGCAATTAATTATTTATAAAGTTAAAGAAAAGTCATTGGCGGCAAATTTGAAGATTGTAAAGAAAAAGTAAACCTTCAAGCCCATTGCTGCTGTAATTTTCATGCAGTATAAATCACAGATGTGTAGCAATTTTATTGGATTACAATAGATTTTCTTTGTGTGTCTAACAATGGGAAGACAGTTTTTGAATTTTTGATCCTATTCGCAAATTATATTCGATTATTTTAGAAATGATATTCGTGAAAGAATATACCGTATTTTTCGGACGATAAGACGCACCCTTGTTTTTCAAGGCATAAATTATCTAAAAATTATTTTGACTGATTTTAATTAGTTTTTTAATACGAGTAAATGTGATTTCTTTATTTGAAAAACAGCAAGTACAGAAGATACAATATATATAATTATTTTATAGTCATAAATTTACAAAAAAACATGGATATAGAATCTGTAAAAACGTAAATTACTACTATCGGTTTCATAATCATAGACACCCGAGTTTGAACCCTTGCATCTCCATAACTTTGAGTCGGATTTCAACATACTTTACATCTAAATTTAGCTCATTTTTTCTGCTTTGACTTATAATAGTCATTATTTTTAATGTTGTTTAAAAGTTGCCATATAGAGGTTGGAAGACAAAAAGACCCGGTTTTTTTGATACCGCAACAAATTTCATGCGTTTAGAGGCATGTAACTCGATAAATATTTAACCAAAAAGTTTGAAATTTTAACACGACATAGACAATTATATTATTACAGCGTGTACGAAATTTAATTCATACGTTATTTAAATTTTGATTTATTAACAGTATTCTTAACCCTTGCTATCTCGGTAACCACACGATCGTTCGGCTCGGGCAAACTATTGTTTTATTCAGCGTAAAAAACTTAGTACAGATATGTTAACATGAAATATCGATTGGCCAATGTTGTGGTATAAATTTTAGAATTTTGAAAAAAATAGATTGGTAATGCGGGGGGTGGGTGTTACTACCCATGTTGCTAGTTTGTGTACGTGACATCGTGTCAGACGGTCTACCTGAACTGACATACTGCATTGTCAAATCAGGTAGACAATCAGATTCAGGCAACATGGTTAGTCTAATAGTAATTGATAATCCAATTTTTCAATTGTGCTTCAAGTTGTGGCCATTTGACAGCATGAGTTCGAAATTTACCGGTATGTTTCTTATTATCTGCCTTGAGTAATAAATCTTCTTGTTTCCGCCATTCCCGAATCATTTTTTCTGCTGGAGGAGGTAAAAAATGCCTTTCTACTGCCCGAATGCCATTATCTTTTGCATATTGAACCACTTTTAATTTAAAAGCGAAAGAGTACGAAACTTGCTTCATATTTTAAAATGCTATGATATTTACCGTAAGTAATATCGATACAGAAACTACTGTGTATGCTTAGAATCTTCAAGACGATACAGTTTAAAAACTACGGTACATCCTATATCACTGTATGTTTTGTTTTGAAATCCCTAGTTATGGAACATGTTTAAGTAGAGTAAGGTAGTAATAAATATTATTATAGAAAGCATCTACCCTGAAATATAGCTAGCGTTCGGACCATAAGACGCATGGTAATTTTTAGGTCATTTTCCTTCGGAAAAAAGTGCGGCTTATCGTCCGGAAAATACGGTAGTTCTTTTATGTCAGTTTATTTAGTACGTAACCTCCAAATTTCTAAGTCTATTTGATTCTTGAATGACACTATTTCATCAGAATTTACAGATGAATTGGTTGAATACAAGGTCAAATGAATCTTTCATTTCAGATAATGTATTTATTTTTGTTTTATAGGAAAATTTATGCAGTTGAACAAAATGTGAAAAGGTTTAATGTAATGAAGGAGTTGTTGCATGAGTTTGGTGTTACTTGCGTTGAGTCAAAACAATGTGATGCGGGATCTGTAGGACCTGATTTTTGCAAAAATGTGAAATATATTCTTGTTGATCCTTCATGCTCTGGTTCTGGTAATTATTTTAAATTCGATTAATATTTGTTATCACTTGATAATATATTAACACGTTCACTGCGGCCCGGGTGAAGCGATGTTATTCGCTGTGGCTGAACCGGCGCCTGCCGCATTTATATGTTCCCCCGCACACAGAAGCACACAAGTCCACGGCGCTTCATATCCTCATATTCTCTCTACAATTACAATTTCTCGTGTGTATTTTCATTCAATACTTTTATTTTATATTTATACGTGTATGTTTATGTATTTTACTATAGATAAATGTATTGTTTTTCATTTTAAAAATACACACATAAAAGTATAAATACAAAACAAATGTAAAAGTCTGAATGTAACGGGTGATTCAAAAAGAGCGCCGGTTTTTAAACGGCTGGTAAATTTTTGTTTATCGGTTGGCAACATTGTTAGACCTCATTTCTATTTCGGAGAACATTCCGATTGACGATTCAGTTGTAGTTTCTCTTGTTCGCAGTGTAGTACTCTCGCAGTCTGTGTCTAACCATGGAGAAGTTTACTATTGCACAACGAGTGTTAATCGTCAAAACATTTTACCAGAGTGGAGAGAGTTATGCGGCTACTGTCAGGCGACTTCGCGGTACTCTAGGACGTAATGAAGCACCGAATGAATCAACAGTTCGCAGGCTCATGAAAAAGTTTTTGAGACGGGTTCAACAGTCGACCTTAAAAGTTCTGGACGTCGTCGTTCTGGCCGAACTGAGCAGAACGTTGCGTTGGTTCGTGACAGTGTGGCTGTTATCCCAGCAAAATCAATACGTCGCCGTTCTCAACAAATTGGGTTTACGATGTTCTTCTGTACGGAGAATTCTTCGGTACGATCTCCAATATCACCCGTATAAAATTCAGTTGACGCAACATTTGAAAGTGGCAGACCACCAGAAGAGACGGCAGTTTGTTGACTGGGTATTGAGAAAACGGCAGGATGATGACACCTTCGCAAACAAAATCATTTTCAGTGATGAGGCGCACTTCCACTTAAACGGTTTTGTTAATAAACAGAACTGCCGTATGTGGGGTTTAGAAAACCCTCGCATGGTTAATGAAAGGGAAATGTATGCACAGCGAGTTACAGTTTGGTGCGGCTTTTGGTCGGGCGGTGTCATCGGCCCTTACTTTTTTGAAAATCAAGAAGGACAAGCCGTGACAGTAAATGGAGACTGATACCGTACGATGATTAGGGAGTTTTTGTGGCGTCATTTGAATGGAATGGACATTGACGAGTTGTGGTTTCAGCAGGATGGTGCCACCTGTCACGCTGCACGAGAAACAATGTTGTTGCTCCGTGAACGGTTCCAGGATCGCATCATTTCTCGTAATTCCGACCATCAATGGCCACCAAGGTCGTGTGACTTGACGCCTTGTGACTTTCATCTTTGGGGTCATCTGAAGTCATTGGTGTATGCCAATAAACCCCGAAACATCAATGACTTGAAGGAGGAAATTCGGCGGGTTATCGGGCAAATGGAAGTCGAAACTTGTCGCGCAGTTATATCCAATTTCATGGACAGAGTTGATGCGCGCCAGCGCAGTAGAGGAGGACACATGCATGACATCATTTTTCATACATAAAATCGGAAGGTAAGATGAACTTGTTGATGTATTTATTTTCAGTTTTTCAATAAAAGAAATCTCTTAATTTGATATATCAAAACCGGCGCTCTTTTTGAATCACCCTATACAGGGTTGGGCAGGGAGGTATGGATGATTTGAACGGGGCGTCGTGCAAGGTGGGGATAACCTTGGCGGATAAAAATGGGGGTATCTGTTTGTTATGAGTTGCCGTTTTAGTAGCAATGGAGACGTGGTCGATAGAGCATCGCGTGTTTGTGTACAACACCTTTATTGAAACGGGCCGTTCTGTCATTCAAACTCACGAGACGGTTCCGGAATCATTTCAACGTTGGCCGTCATGATCGTGTTCCGAAGTTTGAAACAATAATGAAGTGGGTGAATAACTTTCAACGAACAGGTTCCTTGAGACCTGGAACTGCACGAGGTGGTGAACGAATGGTACGAACCCCGGAAAACATTGAAAGAGTGCGTCAAGCAGTTGAAGCAAGCCCTCGTCGTTCGGCTGTGCGACATGCTCATGCTCTTCGCATGTCGCACCGATCAGTTCGCCAGATTTTACACTTGGACCTGCATTTTCATCCATATAAGCTGATGGTTGTCCAACAATTGCAGCAAAACGACTACGGAAGACGATTCAGATTTGCAGAAACAATGTTGGAAAACATGACTGATGATATTGTTTTGATTATGAGTGACGAAGCCCATTTTCATTTGTCAGGAGTGGTAAACAAGCAGAACTTTAGGTATTGGGCTTCTGAAAATCCACGTCAACTCCATGAAAAACCTCTACACAGCGACAAATTGACTGTTTGGTGTGGCATTAGTCGAAACTTCATTATTGGCCCTTACTTTTTCCGAGAAAACGGTCGAACCGTCACTGTCAATACAGATCGTTACCTAACGATGCTACGTGAGTTTTTTCTGCCTCAATTGAGAAGACGACGTATCAACCTCAACACAGTATGGTTTCAACAAGATGGGGCGACATGCCATACATCGAGAGCAGCTATGGAATTTTTGAGGGAGACCTTCCCTGGGCGCCTCATTTCGTTGCGTGGAGATGTGGAGTGGCCTCCTCGGTCACCGGACCTGTCACCTTTTGACTATTTTTTATGGGGCTACCTAAAAGTACGTGTATAAATAAACAAACCACGTACACTTGAAGCCGTGAGTGAAACAATAACACAAGAAATTCGAGCGGTACCACGTGCAATGCTTCAGAGGAGTATGGACAACTTCTCACAACGTCTTCAGGAGTGTATGGACAAAAACGGACAGCATTTAACAGATGTTATTTTTCGTACATAATCAATGTTTTAATTTTTTCCTCTTTAATTTTTATAATGGCAACATCTAAGGTATACATTTAAAAAATAAATTTTGAGTTTCGTTTAAAAATGAGTGTGTAACTGTTATTTCAAATCATCCATACCTCCCTGCCCAACCCTGTACTTTGCTTTTATCACGTAAACCTATGAGAAAAATTTAAAAACTTATGGGAATAAAAGGATAATAAGAGTTCATTATGGCACTCTTAGCTGAATAACTGCAGTATGGCCATTGGTTTTTTAAAAGTTGAAAGTAAGTAATATTACGGTACAGACGTCAGACAGATATCGGTACCTGTGACGGCTTTACAATTTTTTCTTGCTTTCAACAATATTTTATTACCCTTTCTGTTCCCACAGCAGTAAGTCTTTCCGTGGACAGGTAAAAATGTAATTCCAAAAATGGGGTCACCTAAGAAAAGAATTGAATAAGCCTACTAGTATACTATTATAAGTAAATGACCCTGCCACTTTGTGTGACTGCGCACGCCTCGTAGGCTCCTAAAGTTATAAGTACTAATAAAATATTTCTATAACCAATTTTTAAATGAGGCAAACATTTAAAAATAAATTAATACCAACTAGTCTCTTTAAAAAAAGTTAACTTTAGGTCTGTATGTACAAAAAAATAGGCCTACTTAAATTTAAAGCATTTAGGTATTACATTCATATACACATATTTTTTTTATTTAGTTGCATTTTTGCCATACTTAATATTTACTAAGTATAGTAAATGTTGCGTAAGTGTAAGAAAAGTAATATAATGAAATAACATTTAATAACAAATAAAACAGCCCGTAAAACTTGAAACATAGAAGAAAATATATCAGGTTTTAAAACCACCAAAAAACACCGGTGATGATTCTTCAAAAGCTGAAGGTATACTGGCATAAAATGAACCTTTTTCTATGGCTGAACAATAAAAGAAATACAATTTACCCTAACTGAACGCAGAAAGAAGAGATTATAAAACTGTATAAACGGACCACATATTTGTGGCGGCCCGCACCCTGGGACTGTTCTATACGTCACATAAATGTGGCGGCCGCACTGAACGTGTTAATAAGACTTATATAACTGATAAATAATGTATCTTTTAATTAGTAATATTTATTTATGTAACTTATTATTTTTTTGCTATTATAGAGTGCTTTTTTAGCTCTGTTACCCAATTGTTATTGTCTGGTATTTTTTTTTTTAAGAAAGGGAAATTCTGTGACACAAAGTTGGTAGGCCTAGTCAACCGGTATAGATAGGGCAGTGTGAATTGATTCTCCTTGAGCTGTGTAAAATCTTGTGCCGTTTCCGGTCGTGTTACGAACAGAAAGTCTTTTACCCTAGAACTAAGGGTTTTCATTCTTGAACAATATTTTGCTACGATATCATAGAGGAGTGTAAAAGAATAATTTCAAATTAAATTTGTTGGTGTTTCTCCACCAGAAAAAATGTCAATTTCTAGGGCAACAAACCGATTTCAAGAAACCAGTAGTGTTTGCGACAGAAAACGTAGTGGTCGACCAAATCTCTTGACAGATGACGTTTTAGAGAATGTGAAAACAAGATTGTTCAATTCTCCACGGAAAAGTTTACAAAAACTTTCCTTGCAAGTAGGTTTGTCATATTCGAATGTTCAGAAAGCTACTAAAAAATTTAAATTTTATCCGTATCGCGTATGATTAGTCCAAGAGTTTCAGCCTCCAGATTTAAATAAGAGATTGTTCTGGGGTAAAAGACATTCTGTTTGTAACACAACCGGAAATGGCACAAAATTTTACACATTTAAAGGAGAATCAACTCACTCTGTCGCATCCATACCGGTTGAGTAGGACTACCAAATTGGTGTCACAAAACAAAGTTTCTCTTCTTAGAAAAAAATTACCAGACAAGAACAATTGGGTAACAGGACTAAAAAATCACTGTACTTGTGCTGCACACAAGCTAATTGCTAGAAACTGTTTGCCAATTTAATGTGGTTGTATCTGAGAAGTGGCCTACATGTTCAAGTGCTCATTTTGAAATATTGTTTTTGCTAATTTGTAATCCATTCACAAAAATTATTGCATTTTTAAAATGTATATAGTATATTTAAATGAAGTTCTTGACAGTGTATAGCATTGGTACACTTTCATAAAAATTTTTATTGTTTGGGATGTATGAAAGTCAGTATTTTAAAAAGATTCCAACTCAGTATCTTCTACAGTTTGGTAGCTCTGAATTTTTGAAGTCTCCTGAATTTAAAAGTTAATGTTTTGATGCGTTTGGCCATGACCACAACAGCGCCCCGCACCATGATCCTCACCACACATAGTGTTACATTGCACCTCTTCCAGAATAAAGGTTTGTATTTACATTATCATGGCCATAACGGAGCCTATCCCCACTCACTAACCTTCGCCCCTACCAGCCAACCTTTTATCAAGAAACTGAACTAAACAAAATTAGCTTATTGTAAATTTACTCAGTAATGTTGTTTAAATGTTAAGTTGGTTTTTCTAATTAACTATAACTATTGGATAATACAGTTCTGTTTTTTTATATTTTGTGTTAGTTGCTCTCTAAAATGTAAAATACGGTAGGTTTAAGCTACTATATTTGATAGAGGGTAAGTCAAATATAAACTGGACATTTTTTGTGTGCCTCATCAGGCTGTCCCGAGCGAGATGGCAGAAGGGTCATATTCAGAGTCAATAAATTAAAATTGCAGGAACTTAATCAGCACAATATACATCTTTGTTTTGTAGCCGTTACAACCATAAATGAAGTGATGAGGTCTCATCACTTGTTGCACAACAAATTTTTGTTAAGTTTTTGACTAATGAAGGTGTTAAACCAATAAATATTTTGACTCTGTTAAAAGCACAATTTGGTAATGGTATCCTTTCTTGAACCCATGTGTTTAATAGGACTAACAAGTTTAATGTTGGATGTGAAAGTAAAAAATCTAGGTCTTGATCAATGCCCAAAATCAAGTCTTACAGATGCCAAAACCTGTATCTTGTTGGAAAAGAGCTTGTGACTGTTTTTTTTTGTTTTTGGGACTGGAGGAAGTTTTACTCATTTACTTTATACCTGATCGATGAACAGTGAATTCCGCTTAATATTACCAGCTGTTGGAATTAGTTAAAGCTGCGTAAATAACCAAAAGATAGGTTATCCCAATCAGAGATATCATTTTTCTTCATGACAGCACCAAGCTTCACACGACAACTTTGACAAAGGACAAATTGGTCGTAATGAACTGGGAAACCCCTTGAACACCCTCTCTACAGTTCAGATTCATCCCCCTGTTACAATTTTTTGTTTAGGCCCTTGAAAGAAGCACTGGGAGGAGAATGGTTTGAAATTGGTCAAGTAGTAAAAGATTACGTGTGCAATTGGCTGATAAGTGAACCTCTAAACTTCTTTGAGGAAAGGGATCTTCAAACTTCCTGTACACTGGGGGAGGGTATAGAGCACAAAGGAGACTTTTTTGAAAAATATTAAAAACATTGTTTGTAATTTCTACCATAAATGAATTTATAACAAAAATCCGGTGTATATTTGACTCACCCTCATAATTCAAGTTTGCCAGTAAAAATAATTTATGGTGTTGGTTGTTTTTAATCTAGATAATTATAACAGTTTATTTTATTTCTCATGTAATTTAGAATAACAAGTTTAAATTTTTTTTAGGTATAACTTCACGTGTGGAAAGTATTACTAATCAAGAGAATAATATTGATAAACTGAGATTACAAAGACTATCAAATTTGCAAGGATATTTACTTCGTCATGCATTATCTAATTTTCCATCTGCAAAATATGTTATATATTCAACATGTTCTCTAGAAGAACAAGAGAATGAAATGGTTGTCGAGTCTGTTTTAGGGTGTGGTTACTTTCATGGATTTTCATTAATTAATATTAAGAAGAAAATAAACGGTTGGAAAAACTTTGGTTCCAGTAAATATGAGTGCGGGGAAAAATGTATTTATACTAGAACTGAATCTGACTTTACCAATGGCGGATTTTTAGCTGTTTTTAAAAGAAACCCCAAAAATGATCTTTCTGCATTTAAAATTAAGCAAGAAAAAAACCATGAAGATAATTCTTCAGAAAAAAAGAAACTTAAATTATCTGAACAATTTTTCGCTTATGTTAACACTTTGAAAATTACTGTTGAAGAAGCAATACAATATTTTGTTGATAATGGTTGGAATCATTTACCATCACCTGTCAATTATGATATATTTCTTTCTGGGTTACAAGAAGATGCCAACAGGGTCAAAGAGAAATTTTTTGAACAAGATTTTCATGTAAAAGAATTGTTGTTGTTTCCGATGGGTATTGTTGATCAATTGTCAGAAAAGTTTACTTATGAACGCAAATTTATTTTACTTGATAAGGTAGATTTTACTTGATATTTTATTATAGATTATAAAATTTATATAATTATGTGTATAGGGTCCATTATGAAAGTAATGCGCATGATTTTATTGTGACGTGACTATCCATCCCAGCCCAGTAAAACTGGTCGAAAAAATTAGTGGGGGCGGTCTGCCCTTCCAATGCAATCAGTCGCCAATTTGCTCCGAAGTGTCTGAGCAGAAATACGTGTCTCCGCGTGAAGTGTGTTTTTGACTTTATAACACGGTGAAATGGAGCGTTTGCTTGAACAGCGATACACCATCAAGTTTTGCGTGTGGCTTGGAGAGAATACAACTAAAACATTCCAGATGCTTCAAGAAGCATTCTAGGATGACTGCATTTCAAAATCACAGTCCGGGAGGTGGCTCAAGGTGTTCATGGAGGGCTAGGAGGAGGTCGCTGACTAACCCCGTTCTAGACGCCCAACAACGGCCAGAACCGATAACAACGTGAATCGTGTGAATAAGTTTTGTGTTCCGATCGTTGTTTGAGCATCCAGCACACCGCTGACATCCTAAACATGTCCACATTTGCGGTGCATGGGTTAGTGATCGAGAATCTGCAAATGCGCAAGGTCAGCTTGTTCCGTAAGTGTTGATGGAAGACTAACTTCCTGGCCCAAAGCAATACGTCGGTGGTCCCCTAGCCCCCTTACAGTCTCGACTTGGCTCCGTGTGATTTTTATTTGTTTCCCCGACTGAAGAGAGCTGAAAAGAAAGCATTGGGTGTCCGTGGAAAACATCCAAATGTATGTTACAAGGTTCCTAACAGACATTCCAGTTGAGGAGTTTCAGGGTACCTTCCAGGCGTGGCAGACACATCTCCACGAGTGTATTGATGCAGAGGGAGAGTATTTTGAAGAATTTTAAGCGTTTGTACCAGTACGATCAATAAATTCATTTTTCATAGAAAATGCGCATTACTTTCATAAAAATTTTTGTGTTTACTTTAAATTTTTTACTATAATGGGCTTAAATTTCAATTTAGCAGAAAAATTTATAAAACATGTTTTGTAGACAAAAGTTTGCTGGAATAAATGTTGGTTTTTTAAAATTTCCGTAAGTATTTGACGAAGTTACAAAACGTTCAACATGAGTCCATTTTCACATCACAGGGAAGCATAAAGGGATGGTATTTTACAATCTTTATGGTGATGTCACAGAGCCACTATTATATTTAGGTTACAGTTGTAAGCAAAGCAATGTAGAGAATTCTTTTCCCTACAACCATGTGTTTTGAAAAATTGTGTAGGTGCGGTTAGAAGGAAAACGTTACACGTCCTTTGCAACCCTGCAAAGTGTCAAATTTTTTGCCTCTGTGATGGTAAACCCCCTCCTGAACAGTAAAATGGACTCGTCTTCCTTTTTCAAGGATAAATTCCGTTATAGAAATGTTGTAGCTTCAACACAAACTAAAGTACATGCATGTACATTGACTTACACACGAGCTGGACGAACTTCCATTCAAAACAAACAGTTCCCAAACCATCAATGTTACCTACACACTATAGAGGGAATAAAAATTTTCCCTTTTATGATATTCTATTTCTGTAAACACTATCAGATGCGCTAAAGAATTCCATACTAGAAAAGAACAATATTTACCAGTTTCCGACTTGTACTTAACTAGCTGCTGCACGTTTCGTCGCCTCCCCCACCATCAATTTGTGCATGGCCTAAAATTAGATCAATAGTTTGAACTGGGATAATACAGTGCGTTCATTAAGTCCCACACATGAAAAAGGTTGTGAAGTAATGTATTTTATTTGGTATTATGTATTTCTTATTGCTATAACTTTTATACACATATATATTTAGTACTTACATATATACTTATTTCCAACATTTTATGTCTTATAACATATGTTCAAAATGGCTGCCTTGTTCATTAATACACGCACGAATTCGTTTAACCACGTTTGTTGACACTTTGTGGAGTACGCCTACACTAATATTGTTAATCTCTGTTGTAATGTTCATTTTCAGTTCATTCAGTGTATGAGGCCTATTTTTATAAACCCTTCATTTGAGATAACCCCACAGGAAAAAATCTGGAGGCGTTAAATCGGGAGACCGTGGGGGCCATAACCCTTTAGAGATTATACGCTCGCCAAAAACATCATGTAAGAAACTCATTGTTTCATTCGACGTGTGACATGTGGCACTGTCCTGCTGGAACCATACATCACGCTCATCGGTTTCCAACAACGAAATAAACTGTGTAATTATGTCTTTGTATACACCACTGTTCACTGTAGTTTCAAAGAAAATAGGCCCCACTATTCGACGACGTGACACGGCACACCACACTCCAATTTTCAGACAGTGCAGTGGACTTTCATGAAAAACATGAGGATTTTCAGTCGACCAGATTCTTGTGCTTTGGCTATTCACATATCCACTAAGGTGGAACCAAGCCTCATCACTGAAGAAAACACGGTCTAGCTCTTCGATTCCATGGTTGTCGACAATGGACCGAAACCATCTACAGTAAACAAGGCGCTTTTCTTTGTCTGGATCTTTCAATTCTTGAACACTACGAAAACGATATGCACGAAATTTTAACTTTTTCATAGCTTTATGAGCACTACCCAATGAAATTTGTGATTGTGTTGATAGTCTTCATAGGCTTTTTGAAGGTGACTGCTGCATAACATTTCTAACCTCAGCCAGTTTAGCGTCAGTTAAAATGACTGGTCTCCCTTATCTCTTCTTGTCTGCAACTGTTCCGGTTTCACGGAAACGTCAAATTAATCTGGTTAAGGTCGACTTGTTAGGCACACTTACATCCGGATATGTCACACGAAATTGCTCAATAACAATTTCATATGAATGACTGGTAAAATACTGTTCAAGAAGGAACACTCGTTGCTCTTGGGAAAACGACATGTTTACCTTATCGTAATCTAAACAATACTGCAGGCCTGTTGTAACATGTACACACAATAATGTGCTTCACATCTGTTGTTTATATTACCAGTGGTGCTATCTTGCGGTAGCCACTAGAACTTATATAAAAACCTGCTGTTTACAGACTCGTTTATTTGGATGTGCGCGACTTAATGAACGCACTGTATATAACACAGACTTTATGGTTAATTGTGTACCAGTTTGTTTTATTTGCCTCTTTGTAACCATTTTTGTTACAATCATTATATCTTAATTATTTTTGGATATGATCTTAAAATAATTTTTGAATTATGTTTGGAGAAGGCTTTCACATTAGTTTTAGAGCAAAATATCAAAATAGTCAATGGTTTATTTTGTGTACATGATTCTGTATGCTTTAAGTTGTAAGCAATAGAAAAAGATATCATTGTATTAAGCTTTTAATTGACCTAAGAAGTTTTTTGTTAAAAATTTGAACTGATCCAAATCCAATTGAATCAGTCATTTCAGAAAGCCCATAAGTCAAAATTTTACTTTATTTCTTTAGTGCATTTTAGAACAAACAATGTCCATACCAACAAAAATCACATAAGTCTGGCTTTCCTTAAGTAATATATAACAGTAAACTATTTTTCAGGGCTGATGAGCTCTGAACGTACGCATTACCCCCTACCCATTTCATACCTAGTTAATAACTTGCCAGCAACAATGCCAATACTTTCTCTCAGAGCTCTGTTTTATATTTCATCAGCCATTTTTATGGTCTTTCATTAAAAATTATAACCTATGAACATACAATCAGCTGATAATATTATAAAGTATTGTGTGTTAACGCGTTCTATAATCGATGTGTTCAGTATGAGGTGCAAGACATGAGTGAACTACTGTGGTTCTTATATGTATGCACGCGTAATATTTGTCAGGCTGAAACATTTGTTCAATCTGACAATGCTGGCAAATGTTTTAATTGGTCTAAACACATGGGAAAGCAGAGCTTATCAACTGTGAAAAGCAGTATAAGAAAAGGCTTATCCTTAAGGATATGATTTGTTTTCCTTCTAACTAAAAAATAAAAGTGATTGTTCTTTTGAAGCTTAAGCTCTACTTTCTAGTGGAAGAGGCCATACAAAGATTTTGTGCAAAAATTTTTTTAAGCTGTTGTTTATGACAACAATAAAGAACGTGTAAAGCCCTGAAAATCAAAATTGTTTTTCTTTGTTTATTTAACGTTGCATCAACTACTGTGGTCATTAGCGACGACGTTGGGTTGTAACTGTGAAGGATGAAATGGTTTTTGTAATTTATGAAAATATGCCGTGCCTGAGTGGGATTCGAACTTAAGACTGCACAATGAGAGACGAACATGTTACCAACTACGCCAATTCGGCCGGCCAACTTCTTTCAACATTTTTATTTCTTTAAGTTTAAAATTTCAATTTTTATTATTGCAAAAAGCTATTTTAAGTCATAATGTAAACTACTGAAATAAATAAATGAATACTGTTGAACAACACTATTTTCTTCTGGTCTAAAATAAAAGGCAATCAGCCAGTTTAGTATTTTACAGAAAACAACATAAGTTAGCATTTTACTCCAATTTATTTCAGAAACACTTGTCTAAATTTTCTATTTTTTTTTAACAAGTTGTGGCTTGTCTTTAAAAGAAAAAAGTATGTTTTATATTAAAGGGGATATCCCTCTGAACAATTTATATTTTTTTAATTGAAAGTAATAAATTACGAGTTTTTTAATTTTTCCAAAAGTTAGTTTTTTTGACTTATAAGCTTTCTGAAATGACCGATTTAATTACTTTTAAAGGCCAAGCCAATTGCTGTGAGCGCTGGGCTACGCATGCGCATACTTGACTTAGACCTTGCATACCCCTCCGACCTACAATTAGATGTATAGTCAGTGTTGTTGAAAATTGACAACACCCATTATATTCTGTAGGCATGCTGTTCCATTGTTGATTAAATACGCTGCACTAAATTGCAGTACATACAAGACTATATTAATGCTGCCGCACGTTTTGCCCAACATTTTTTTACGAAAATCTGGCTATAGTACTGCTTTCGACGGTGTCACAAAAATTTAAATTAAAATACATTGTTATTTTCTAGGTTAGTTGTCTTGCAGTTCATTTGCTGAACCCAACACCTGGTACTACTGTTTTGGATATGAGTGCTGGTATAGAGAAGATGTCTCTGTGTATTGCTGCTCGCATGAATAATGAGGGGTATGTGTGATTAATGCTTGTAGCATAAATTTATATTCCTAGATTGTACTTTAGTGTTAATTTGTTAGATATTAGAACATGTTTTGTGAATGATTTTGTACATGAGTTTTTGATTGCTTTAACTTTTAATGGATTAAGGAAGATAAATTTTGGTTGTATTACTTTCACAATAATCTAAAACATGGGTATCTGGTTTACTTAATAATATTAATTGTTACTAAAATAATGAATAACTATTCTAATGATCTGACATGAAGTTCATATGTGCCTGAAAAATTAGTCAATATTACAATTATTAACCCTTTCGAGACGACAACCGTACGTGATACGGCCGTGATGATATACACCGAGTGATGGCAAACGTATGTCATATGGGCATGGCAATATACATCCCTAGAGAGCAAACGTACCTCATACGTTTGCTACTTTCACATTGTTATAAATGTGGCTACCCATACGCTATCAGTTTCCCATTTTTACTGTTATTTAGTTCACTTTGTTCTCAGTTTACCTACAGCGATAGTTGACCGAATCAATTAGTATTTTCTGATATATCGATGAAACTATCGACCGCTACTTAATGCACAAGATCGAACCGTAGCATCTATTACCGAGTACTGACATAGCGTGTTACAAGGCTACGTTGTTTGCAGTGTATGTGTTTTACTGTTATTGTGCTATTGTACATTTCATGAAACGATGTCTAGAGATGCATTAGATTGTTTTGCAGAAGATTTTGGGTCGGAAAATAGCTGACACGGACATTGATGAATCATACGACCCTGCGGAGAATGAAAGCAATATTGATATAAGGTTCATATAAAATTTTTCGGAAATGTGTAAATTAGAGTGATTGTAAATAGTATTATTTTATAAATAACTTAATAATTGACTTAAACTAAATATATGGTTAAAAAGAGCAAATTTCAAACTTTATTTTCATATAATACCCTTGTTGATAAGAACTGAAGTGACTGCACACTGATTTTTTGAAAAAGTTGAAAACACGTCAGTCTACAGTGCAAGATACGTTAAATTTACTTTAGTCTGTAGTGCATAGTCGTGAAAAAAATGGTAGACTGGAAAGTGTTAAAGGAGCTAAGAATATACTTTAATTTTTTAATGCTTTTCATGGTTGATAAGCTCTCTTGTTCCATGTGTTTAGGCCAATTAAAACGTTTGCCAGCATTGTCAGATTGTACGAATGTTTCAGCTTGACAAACGTTACGCATGCATGCGCACAAGAGCTGCAGTAGTCACTCGTGTCTTGCATCTTGTACTCAACACATCGATTATAGAGTGCGTTAACATGCAATACTTTATAATTTAATCAGCTGATTGTATGTTCATAGGTTATAATTGTATTGAAAGACCAAAAAATGGCTGACAAAATATATATCAGAGCTACGAGAGCAATTGTTGGCAATGTTGCTGGCAATTTATTGGCTAGCTATGAAGTGGGTAGGGGGCATTGCGTACGTTTAGAGCTCATCAGCCCTAAAAAAATAGTAGTATAGATATTGTAATCAAATAACCGATTTTAAAAGGAAACATTGTTCAGCTGTTGTCCTTTTAGAAAACTGCTTTCATTTCAAACAACTTTGTTGTTGGATTAACAAAGCTGGGGTAGTTCGGCCATGTCAGTAGGATGGAGGGGAGATAAGCCTGTCAAAAGGGATGTTGTACTTGGAGATGGAGGCAAAAAGACGAAGAGTGTAGTGGATAGGTTCATTTATGGATGAATTTGTAAAAAGTTGTGATGCCAAAAGAGCAATGGTGGAGAAGTGAAGAGGAGTTGTGTCAGACCCAACCGAGGAAACTTGGAAGAGGTATAAAAATGACGATGATTATTAAGGTTCATCTGGTGATTCTTTTTAAACAAAAGGTTATTTTTGGTGTATTTCATTTCATAATAATTAAGGGCATTTCTTACTTCCAAAGAGGATTCATGTAACTTATCACCTATGTTATTGATGAACACTTTGTATTATATTTACTATCTTTCTGTATCAGCCCAAAACCCAGCATTATAAGTAAACATAAATGGCTTTCAAAACTGGAAAGTTATATTTAACTGGAAACAGTTTCAATAATACATTTACAGAA
Organism: Catonia carolina; assembly: GCA_035578175.1. Lineage (NCBI taxonomy): Eukaryota > Metazoa > Arthropoda > Insecta > Hemiptera > Achilidae > Catonia > Catonia carolina. The sequence goes on from JAQMRL010000001.1 coordinate 187,541,388, forward strand.
ATTAATTTCAACTAAATCAATGCATACAACATTGACTTTTGAATCCAAAATTTTTTTATTGTATACTCTTAAGTATACTTTAATTCTTAAGATAAAATTTCTTAATCAGTACACAAATTACTGAGATTACTTTGAAAATCCTGATGACAATTGAAAAAAGGACTTATAAATCAATTTTATCTACTTTATTTTATTATGCTAAATGTGAGTGTTAACAAATTGTTAAGACTCAAACCAAATTCTTTTGCCCATTTTGTACACATATACTTGTAGAATTATTATTATTATGATTATTGAAAAACCTGTTGTGGTATTTCTTATGTGCTTGGTTTTCTTATTGCACATAATTTAATGAAAAATCCTTTTTAGAAATCATGATTATTTCATACTTCTGACTTCATTCATTTGTGATAATTTTGTATAATAATAATCCCTGCCTTGTCAAGGAGGTAACAAAATTGTAAAAAATATAACTTAAAAAAAACTTGGTTTTTAAACTAATATCACAAAACTGACAGTATATTAACCTTTTACTTTTTTTTTAAATTTATAAAATAATGCTCTGTTTCTTTATGTACTTTTAATTAAAAACTAAGTTTATTTGCTACTTAGGCATAAGTGAGGTCTCAGGTTTGAATCCCATTCAGGCACGGCATATTTTCATACGTTACAAAAAATCATTTCATCCTTCACCGTCTGCATTAGCAGTAATTGCAGAACGGTCTGACGTAAAAAAAAAAAAAATAGGCCTAAGTGCATCATCTTTTAATATCATTTTTAATTAGTTATCATAATTAAATTTATTAATTTGGTATATTTTTCTTTGTTTGTGGTTAAATTTATGTTTATTTTTCAGAATAATTTATGCTTATGAACCTCATTACCGTTCACACAAAGAGCTTACTTATGAATTACAAGTGTGTGGGGTCTCATGTGTTCAAACAAAATTTGATTCTGCCGTTTACTCTAGTTCTACTGATTGCCCTGGTGTTAAACTCATTTTAGTTAATCCTCCTTGTTCTGGATCTGGCTCAGGTAACTAAAATTTAAAGTATAGGTAGATAAAAGATGACTTTTAAATGCAACCAGACATACCAGTTTTCAGACTTGCTGAGTACCAACTTTTGGGTTACATGTTTTTTAGTACATTAGATATTTATATAGCTGAATATTAATGTACTGTTTTTTTATGTTTATATAAAACAACTTTTAATATTTTACTGCTTCTTTTAATTTGATTTTACAAGTACTTTCTTCAGGTAATAAAACCCTAAATAAATACTATTAAGAAAAATAAGAATTATAAAAATACTCCATAAAATCTGCAATTTTTAATTTAAATAATGCATAAAAGTCAGTTGAAACGTCAACTCTCTTGAATTTGTGAAAAAAATCTGTTGAGATGAAGTGAAAATTAAATAAATTTAATAATTATCTCTTAGATGCGAATAAGTTGCATGAATTTATGAAAAAAGGGCAAAACAACAGTAACTGTATATGATGTAAAAGATTGGTTTAAAGATAGCGACAGTAATAATTGTTATCAGATAATAATTAAAGATGATGAAATAATTGACTAAATAATAAAAAACTTTACCGATTTCGATAATTCAGAAGATAAGCATGAGCCATTAGCACAGAAACTCAGACTTTCTAGCGTACATGACGCTATTGATACGGTGATTTTGTTAATGGATTTATTGGAAGAACAAGATGTTCAATAATTTTATGAACATTTTAGGCAATTTAACATGTTCAATGCTGCCCGGGTGAAGCGAGGTTATTCACTGTGGCTGAACCGTATTTTAATGTTAAACTCGCCTGCCACATTTTTGTGGTCCCCGCACACAAAAAGCGCACAAGTCTCGCGGCACATCATATCCTCTTATTCTCTCTACAATTACTGTACAACTTTTTGGGTGTATTTTCATGCATACTATTATTTTATATTTTTTATTTATACTTGTATGTTTATGTATTGTTACAACTCGTTATAGTTAAGTAAAATTGTAAACTTTAATTTAATTAATTCACATAAATTTATTTAACAAAATTATTTGACAAGAATAAGCTAACCTTTACAAACGACAACAATGAATATAATGAGTTTATGAAAATAAGTTATTAAACATTTAAAACAATGCAATTCACGCAGTTTATTAACAATAAAATAAAATAAACAATATCCCTTGCCAAATTAAACATTAAATACAATGTCTGTTGACAAAAAAACAAACTTCACCGTAACGAAGAATCCCGTACAATTTAGACCACTAACACGTCAGCCATTCCAACCACAGCCGCGTCCCAACAATGGAATCCTTCGTTTTTATATTTGATCAGTCAGCTGTTTATGAACAGGTAATTTCATTTTCTGCCGCTTCATTATAACAGTATTTTAATATAGATAAATGTATTTTTTTGTAATTTTAAAAATACACGTAAAAGTATAAATACAAAACAAATGTAAAAGTCTGATTGTACTTTGCTGTTATCACATAAAACTATAAGAAAAAATTTAAAACTTATACGAATAATAGGATAATTATAGTTCATTATGGCACTCTTAGTTGAATAACTTCGGTGTGGCCCAAGGTTTTTGAAAAGTTGAAAGTAGGTGGTAATACGGTACAGACAGATATCGGTACCTTTGACGGCTTTACAATTTTCACTTGTTTTCAATATTTTATTACTTTTTTAGTTCCCACAGCAGTAAGTCATTCCGTGGACAGGTAAAAATGCAATTCCGAAAATGGGGTCACCTTAGAAAAGAGTTGAATAAGCCTACTATTATACTATTATAGGTAAATGACCCTGCCGCTTTGTGTGACTGTGAATGCCTCGTAGGCTCCTAAAATTATAAGTACTAATAAAATATTTCTATTACCAATTTTTAAATGAGGCAAACTTTAAAAAAAAATGTACCTACTATTTCTTTAAAAAAAAGGTAACTTTAGGTCTGTATGTACGAAAAAATAGGCCTACTTAATTTGAACGAAAGTATACAATATACCTAGGTGTACCTTTATACAATGATTTTCTATTCAAATATCTGCATAAGCTTGTTTATAGGAAATCACTTGTTCACATGTAGACTTGAATAGGTAACGTAATAAGTAACTTACACACATTTTTTACTTACACTGCAGATATAATTCTCATGATATAAATTTTTAAGAATTAAAAATTAAATTAAATGCCTGGTAATAATTATAAATTATACAAAAATGTTAATAATATATAGGATGCCTTGTTCTTTCCGTAAATTTAAATGAATTGGACAACTACAATGCTTATGAAAATGTTTAAAAAATATGAAACTTTTCATATTTTGATATTTCATATTTTATTTTGATGTTTCATATTTTTAAATATTTAAAGCATTTAGGTATTACATTCGTATACACATATTTATTTATTTAGTGACATTTTTGCCACACGTAATATTTACTAGGTATAGTAAATGTTGTGTAATTGTAACAAAAGTAATGTAATGAAATAACATTTTATAGCATTATTACTGTGACTAAAAAAAGAAAATTCATGCAAAAAATTAAGGTTTCTTGCCTGATTATAAGAGTATAGATGAAATAATCACTAAAACTGAATAATAAAAATAATATAATAAAATAATACAGAACAATAATAAATAAAAATACTTTATTTTAAACTAATATGTCACTAATAACAAATAAAACAGCCTGTAAAATTCGAAACTTAGAAGAAAATATATCAGTTTTTAAAATTCCGCCAAAAAAACTGGTGACGTTTCTTCAAAAGCTGAAGGTATAGTGGTATAGAATGAACCTTTTTCTACGACTAAACAATAAAAAAAATAAAATTTACTTTAGCTGAACGCAGAAGAAGAGATTATAAAACTGTATAGGCGGACCATATTTTTGTGGCGGCTCGCACCCTGGAAGTGTTCAATATGCCACATAAATGTGGTGGCTGCACTGAACGTGATAAAGAAGTCATTAGAAAGCAACATCAGTCCAGCACTCAGTTAAAATTAACAGCTACAACTAAAAGTGCTGTTTTTCGTGGCTGTATTTCAATATAACAGACATTCGTGACAATGGATTGAGACCCTCCCCCATTTAGTCCGTTATAACGAGGACCTTCTGTATTTATAAACCTCGAAAGAGGTTAAGATTGAAAGTCATTTAAAGCTGAATGCTGAAAATAGGTTACTAGAAAATATTTAGTGCTCAGTTGTAATGTTTAAACATTTAATAAGATAGTGGATAGAGCGAACGCTAAATAAGCTTGCCAGTGTAGCTGCGCGAACAATTCAGATTCAATCGGTAGATTTCATTTCTTAGCACTGAACTGCCTATTAAATCACAGGCGCTGAATGATGTAAATTATCATCTATTAGCAATGTTAAAAACATTCAATTGTAAACATTGTATACAACAATTAACGTCTACCACATACAACACATTACAGACTTATGTTTTCAGGTTAGCTGATATACATAACATATACATGTTAGCTGATATGTATATAACATTGCGAGAGCGACATGTCTCTGATCACAGATGGTACAGCACTGACCCCCCTCCACTCGCTTAGGCAACCGAGCACGCCATTACCAAAATAAACCTTCTGCGCACTTCAGAAAACCAGCAAGCTTATTTGGCGTTCGCTCTAATGATTATAGAATGTACTGTTATCTACATCATAAGCACGTAATTAGTATTTAGAACACCTTGGAGTAATTTAGGCTGAGAATAACGGATTATTGCTACCTACCTCTGCCTCAAATGTTACAACATTTTTAGATGTAAAATAAACCATTTGTATAATCCTAGAGCAGGTTAATTGTTAGTAGTTACAACTGCAACCTGTGTTCAATGGCTAGTTAGAATGTATAATAGAACTTTATTCCTTTTGTTATTTTTCATTAAGTAGTTAGATTTCTTTATAGTCTATACTTACTTACTCTTACTCTTACTCCCATGGCCATCTATATCGGAGTTGATATTTAGCCGCACCAACAAAAAGCCTCCATGTGGCTCGATCTTCAGCATCTACTTCTGTAGCTCCAAGTCTCTCCATGTCGGTCTTAACCTGCTTCCACCATCTTTGTCTAGGTCTTCCCCGGGGGCGCCTTCCTGTGGGGTTGGGGTCTAATATTTTCTTCCTAATTTTATCTTAATAGTCTTCAATTTTCTTTAGTCTACTATTTTCTTCCTAATATTATCTTAATAGTCTTCAATTTTATTTGTTTTTTTTCAGATTTATGTGCTGCAAAAAAGACCCAGTACTCTGTTCAAAATAAAGTAATTTCTCACAGTAATAGCTCAGATAAAGAATTAATTTTGCGTAACTATGTTGTTACTCAGTTTTCTCTTTTGAGGCATGCTTTGACAGAGTTTCCTGAAGCTGTCCGTGTGGTGTACAGTACCCGCTCCGTCCATCCAGAAGAAAATGAAGACATAATAAATGCTTTATTGGTTTTGGCAAAATTTAATGGTTTTAGTTTAATTAATGTAGCCAACAGAATTGAAGGTTGGAAAAATGAATGTTCTGTTAAATACTCTTTTGTTTCAAAATGTCTAGTTGCGCGGGATAACACATCGATTACAAAAGGATTCTTTATTGCAGTTTTTGAACGCAATCTTAATCAACAGTCAAAGTGTAATATTGATTCATCTTTCACTACGGTTAATGCAAATAATAATTTTACTGATAATGATTATAATTACAATTGTTTAAAAGAAAAAGAAGCTTCTTCAGAGGAACAAAATAGTTCGTTAAAATTAGGTGATGATCTTGGTAATGAAAATTCCGATACTAATAATTACAGTAATTATAATGTGGAAGAAGCTTTATGTACTGAAAGTATGAGCCAAAAGAGTAAGAAGAAAAATAAAAAAGTTACAAAGAAAGATAGAAATCAAATCATAAATAATGATGAAACTTTTGTCCTCGAGAAAACTAAAAAGTCTAAGAAACATAACTTATCTGAAGAAAGTGAGAAAAAATTAGATACTGAAAATTCTTCAGGGAGTAAAGAAAATTATTCCCATCGTGACAAGAAACATGCCTCAAAAATGAAAAGGAAAATGTGTGATGATTCACTTGATAATTCTTCTAAAAAGAGTAAAAAGCAGAAAAAAGATGAAGTTGGAGAAAGTGAAAAAGAATCTGTTGTAAACGAAGAAGATAATATCGGACTTGAAGACACTAATGACACTGAATGTAACAGTCAATTAGAAATGGTTAAAAAAAGACATAAAAAGAAGAAAAAGAGTTACACAAATGAAACAGAAATTCCAAACGATGAAATTGTTAAATCAGATGAACTGCATAATGATGAGGTTTGTAGTGAAACAAGAAAAAAGAAAAAGAAAAAGAAGGATAAGTAATGTTTAAACAAACAACAAAGTTGGGTGAAAGTCGATTCCGTGGCACCAGGGTAAAGAGTTAAAGAAAACAAAGATTAAAGTTTGGATTTAACAATAAAAAAAACTTGCTCAGAATTTTTATTTTATTTCATTAGGAATTATATAACAGAAAAGATTTTTAAAAGTAAAAATTAAAATATTTATAATATTACTGTAAAAATGATTAAATAAAATTTGGATAAACCTCCAATTTAACACTGTTTACTTTGAACTTACACAAAGACATAATGCCATTTCAATATTTCTCTGGAGAAACCTCTCTGCTGAACTATGAATGGACATTAATTTTGCTTGTCGCACACAATACATCCAGTCATGTGAATGGAAAATTTTCGCTGGTTTATCATTTTCTGCATTTCCTTTCAGTAAAGACACTAGCTATGTAACACTCTAATGTTTCCAGCAATCAGAAAATTTTGATCCAATATTTTTAAGCTTCTTCTGTTTTTCAAAATGAGAGTAATCTTCCATCTACCTGTTCTGCTTTTGACTGCCACAAAAGTAACATTTTTAGAAGAAATATAGGACGCTGAGCAAACTGGTATGCTCCTCTACCACCAATATTCTCATACTGCATGTAGTTGCATTTGTTCCTTATTTCACAAATAGCTTCATGATCAAATGAATAAATGATAGACATAACAAATTGAACTTTTACTCTAAGAAAGGTCAAGGATAAGGTTGAAACCATTGTTCATCCTACACCTCTTTTCGGCTCTCTTTAAATTTTTTATACCACTTAAAACACTTGTTCTGTTCTTGGCTTCATCCCTGAAAGCCATCTGAAGCATTTACAGAGTATCAGTGGGGGTTTAGTTGAGTTTAATGCAAAACTTAAAAAGCATAATGCGGCACAAAGTTTCATTGCATCTTTATTGCTAACGAGTGATGACAAAAAGGGTTCACATCTCGCACGATTTACACATTCTGGAGCCTCAGAGGTAACCGATTCAGGTCTTTCTCTCTGCTTGCCTGACATCCCCACTACCAATCCTGCACATAGTAATAATTGTCCTCTGCCAGTTTTCAGCTAGAGGGAAAATATCAATACATTTATTATTGGCAAACCCTGAACAACTCTTTACCCTGGAGCCACAAAATTTAAAAAAATTATTGACTTCATTATTTTTTTGTCGAGGTACATTTAAATTTTTATAGTACAGTTTAAGTTTAGTAATAAGTTATATGCATTACAGTTTATTTTATGTTGCTTACCACAATAAATTTTTTAATTTTTGCAAAGATACGGTATGAAATATTATTTATACTCTGCTCTATGAATATATGAACTTGGCTATTCACTGTGAAGGACATTGTACTATACCAAGCGCCAAGTCAATAGACACTTTTTGTGGTATACAAACATACATCCTTTCTCTCCACTTTTTTTATCTCACTTGTTCCCCTCCACTGACACAACATGTACAGTGATTGTCTATACAGTACAATCTTAGATAGTATGTATATTAAATATAGTCATTACAGTATGTACTATATCCATATGCCAATATAACAGACTTTTACAACAATGGACATTGGTATCCTGTAAGTAGTCCATTGAAGTGGGCGCCAACTGTATTTTTGTGCAACCCCAGGGAATGCTGCCTACTGCTCTACACATAGCAGGTAGTACAGTTTGATCTATCACAATCACTATTTTGATATTGGCATTATGTTTCAAGGTCTTACCTTTCCATGAGAGATCTTGGGTTCAAATCCTAACACGGGTTTAGATAATTTTTAAATGTTAAAGCCAACGGATATTGCTCGTTGAACGACTGGTCAATGTGGAACAAGCCATTAAATTGACTTTAAATAATTAACCCTTTGACCTACGAATTGTTTTGTACTGTTGGTGGCCTTACAGTTGGTTTTAATTTTGCATAAAATGACACTATATAGTAAATAGACAATAACTTTATTTCTTTTAACCAATTCTCTTAATTTTTTTTCATTTTTTCAGAATTTAGTAACTATTTAGACCAAAGAATTACTTTTATTATTTTTGAAATAATTTTTTTTCTGGTAAATTAAATTTCTTTTTAAGTTTCTTAATTGTAACTTAAAAATTTATAATTTTCTACAAAAGTTTATATTAGGGCTGTCTAGAGAATTCTTTTTTCTACAAACTATTTCAAATTTTTTAAAATTGAAAAAAAATTTATTTATTTTTAAAAAATTTATAAAAAAAGTTCTGCCCTATTTTCTATTCACCGGTCATTGCCATTTTCACTTATTTAGACATCAATATCCTGTCGATAATGAAATTAATATTTTAGCATGCAGAGAATTTATTTAATACTTAACAATTATTGAATTAATGGAATTAATAATATTGAATGTTATGACTTGAAATAAAACACCAAAAAATACAATAAATAACTTAAAAACTCTCAACAAACAAGCACTTACAGAAAGTAAACAAACGCCATTTTTCAACACATAATATAGGTTATTTTCATCACCAAATTATAACTGAACACTTGCACGAACTCTATTGGTAGATATTTGTAAATAAAGCAAAAATTATGTAGTTTTCGTTAGTGCTGCTACATCAAGAAGTTTTTAAAAACTACATAGACAGGACTAAATAAAGTACAAGGATGTTGAATCGCCGTCATTGTATACAACGGCCCAAATATGGTGGACGGCACTTCGCCATCATTACATGCCAATGGGTTAAAGGAAGAGAAAATAAATTAAACACTATATTACACAAAGAATTGACCAAAATACATTTATTACAAAACACCACTAATCGAAAAAAAACCTTACAAAAAATTATTATTCTAATACAGTACACTTGACAGGTTAATACTTACAAACATCTGCAAGAAAACTTAAAAACTCAGCTCTATTATAATTCTTGTTCTTGCCAAATTAAAAAAACATTTTTATAAAAAAAGAAAAGTGCCAAATTCCAATTTTAATTATATAAAAAACATCGTTTTTATCTTAATATAATAAATTTAAAAAAAATTGATACTTGTTTAACACATTGACTACTATGTCTGTGACATTAATTTTTTAGCTTTTTGCCAAAATAAAAACTTTCTTCATAAACTAAAAATTTGTTAAGCCATTTCAACATGCTTTATGCTGTTTAGTGAGGGTTAGTTTTTTAACAGTACAAATCGTTTATAGAAACCTTGAAAGGACCAACCAATTTAGATTACTATAACAAACACTTACTCCTTTTTTTTCTAAACTATCACTAAACCTATCAGAGCCCCCATTTTCAATACATTAGTCATTATCAATATCACTGGATTTAATATTTCTATAAACAGCTAACAATTTATTATACATTATGTAAATACAAAAAATAGCTTAAACATATAACAAAAATTAACAGTAAATCACTTATGAAGCTAAATGAAAACAAGATGATGCCAAACCAAACATATAGAACACACGTTTTAACAACATTCAGCTTCTTACCTGGAAACTGAATTCATACAACATAGGGAAATAGCCATTGATTTTTATTAGTTTGTTAATATTTTCTTCCCACAAATAAAAAAAGACTTGTTACAATTGTTTATAGTAATCAGGAATCATTAGAAAATGTTTGGACCTTTTAAAACATATCAATTTTGAAACATTTTAAGCTGTATTTTAGCTTAAAAAACAGAAATAAATCTTTATAATGCATCCTGCAGTTTGAAATTAATTCTATTTTATATAATGAATTTCACTAACCTTCCTTTGTAACTACGTCAACTTTTATTTTCACTTACACGTGTTTCGGTGGATCCACCATCATCAGAGTAAATAACATATAATTAAAAGTAAAAACTAATTATTAAAAATCTATAGAAGATGATACATCTTCAGTCATTTGTATAAAACTGACTTAAATGTAAGTCAGTTTTATACAATCTTCAGTCTGTCAATACATCTTCTACAGATTTTTAATAAATAAAGTTTTTAGTTTCAATTATATGTTATTTACTCTGATGATGGTGGATCCACCGAAACACGTGTAAGTGAAAATAAAAGTTGACGCAGTTAAAAAGGAAGGTTAGTGAAATTCATTATATAAAATAGAATTAAAATACAGAAATACATAAATCTGTAACTGTTTTCCATTTAAGTATTGTAAATTTTATCAACTTGTTGCATTGAATGTTTGGAGTAATGGTAACGTTCCGGTGCCGAGATGTAAAGATAAGTGGGTTGAATCAATCACCACTTGCAATAAAAAATTTTTATTGTTTTATCATTTAAAATTATTGCAACAATCAGCTGTGAAAATTAAATGTTGCTGAAGGAAATACATTATATTATTAGGTATTTAAAATAATACTGAATTTTCTTCCAAAAATAAAAACAAATTTTTAAGTAAATAATTTTAGATCATAAACGAAATTGTCAAAATTTAAAAAATAAATATATTTTTTTAATATTTCAAATAAAATTCTTTTACCGCAGATGGATTCAACCCACATATCTTACATCTCCACACCATTACTCCAAACATACAATACAACAGGTTGATAAAATTTACAATACTTAAATAGAAAACAGTTGCAAATTTAGGTATTTCTGCATTTTAGGCTAAAATACAGTTTAAAATGTTTCAAAATTGATATTTGTTAAAAGGTCTAAACATTTTCTAATGATTCCTCCTATAACAAGTCTTCATTTATTCGTGGGAAGAAAATATTAACAAACTAATGAAAATAAATGCTATTTCCCTATAGTTCAAATTTCGTGGGACACCTGTATATATGGTATTCTGATGTAATGTGTATGGCAGTGACCTTGAATACGTCACAAATTTGTTACACCCGTAGTCAATGTAATACTTCAAACCACCATAAAATAAATTGTTTTTTAGTAATGAATTGATTAATAAACTGATACTAGTTAAATACTAGTCTTTAAACAATTATTTAAAAAAAATTGATATTTGCTACTACTTATAGATTAATGTAATTATTTTAAACGATGATATAGTTCATATTGAAACATTTTAATGTTTTCAATTATAAATAATTCAAAAACATACAATGCTTTAATGTTAATATTACTTACTTGAATGAAAAACTAATACTTGTTTATTTACAATGATATAATAATTCAACAACCGAGTTTTCTTTACATTTCATCAAAATATTATGTTTATTAATATAATAATGTATATGAACAAAAACAAATTATCAAGCTCTCACAAGTTCTGAATAAATAACAGCAAAATATTATTAATTAATATTACTGAGCAGGTAGATTTTCTTGATATTCTGTTTACTTTTATTACACAACATAATTATTTTACTGAAGTTTAAATTTCACAAAATTAAACCAATTCACTGAATTAAATCATCTTTGAACCTTACGGAAATAAGATTTAAAGATGAACTTGATCATAATTTTTTTCATTGCTTATGAAAAATTCTGGGCCTCGCCAAAGTAATCACTATCATAATCTACGTCTTCATCACTATCAAAGTCCAAATCATCTATGTCGAAAAACAAATCCTCAATATCATCAGCGCTGTGACTCATATCATCGTCTCCTAATGCAATACAGCACTGGCAATCTAAAAAAAAAATTTGGTGTGAAACACTCACACAACTTTCCAATGCAAATAATTAACAATATAACCTAACATTAGTAATAAAACATTATAAATAAACAAAAAAACTAACTCCAATAAGCATAACTAATTTTAATCATGAGTGCAAGACGCAAAATGAAAATTAACTTCAGTTTGGCTTAAAAATACAGAAAATCACTATTTCACGCTAAACTAGGCTCTGTAGAGAAAAATGCTCTCAATAAAAGTTGGAGATCTTTTAATTTCCTATAAAATTTGATTATATTATACACTTTTGTCGTAAAATGCTAAGGCTACAATCTTTAAAAAAATCAACTTTTTACACGATTTCATGAGAGAAAAAAAACAGAAAATCGCTAATTACCACTAAATTAAGCGTTTTACAAAAAAATGTTATAAATAAAAGTTGTAGAATTTTAAATTCTCTGCAACTTTTATTATATACATTTTTGTGCTAAAAAGCATATTAAAGCCACAATCTTAAAAAAACAATTTTAAGATTTCGATATTCTTCAAACTGCAGCAATGATTACATATCACTGCTGGGATATTCTGTAGATTAATCATTCATAAAACAAAAAGCTTTCCCATAACATGTAGGTGGAGTGTTAAATTGGAGTGTAAAACATTGCACTCGATCTGTTGGTTTCAGGGCTACAAAAAACATTCTGTATCTCATCACTAAGTCAGCCACTTATACGACTGATTATTTCAGAACAGAAGAGATAGAGAAGTGTAAAAGACACTAGTGAAAATTATTTCCTCCGAGAGTAATGAATTTCATCATTACACAGCCAGACCCTGTGGTGAATAAAGTGAAGGTGTCATTTGCAGAGTGGAAAGTGGGTGTTTTTCAGAGGGTCTGGCAAACTGATAAGCATACTCTTTTAAATCAGTGAGGAAGGCAAAAGTAAACCACCTCACTTCTCATTTTCACTTAGTAAAACCTCTAGAGGTTCAAACCAGCCTTTCGGCTGTTGACCTAAACAACAAAAAAACAAAAACACATACTTACCTAATCTACCATGAAAAGAATGGCCCTCACCACATTCCAATATGAACTGGTTAAATAGATTTATATGACGCATACTAGTTGTATCTGAAAAATCTAATTTCAACAATGGATGCTGATATGATGATTCATCTTTAAGAGACACATTTGTACCTAAAACATTATATTAATAAATGATGAATGATTACCATGAAATTAATTCTACAGAGTGATTTTTTAGTCCTGTTACCCAATTGTTAATGTCTGGTAATATTTTTCTAAAAAAAATAAATTTTGTTTTGTGACACTAAGTTGGTAGCCCTACTCAACCAGTATGGATATGGCAGGGTGAGTTGATTCTCCTTGAGCTGTGTAAAAGTTTGTGCCATTTCCAGTCGTGCTACGAACAGAATGTCTTTTATCCTAAAACAATCTCTTGTTTAAATCTGGAGGCTGAAGCTCTAGAACTAATCGTATGTGATACGGATACAATTTAAATTTTTTAGCAGCTTTCTGAGCACTCGAACATGACAAATCAACATGCGAGGAAAGTTTTTGTAAACTTTTCCATGGAGAATTGAGCAATCTTGTTTTCACATTCTCTTAACGTCATCTGTCAAGAGAGTTGGTCGACCACTACGTTTTCTGCTGCAAACAATACCTGCCTCTAAAAATCAGTTAGCCTAGAAATTGACTAGAATAGAGTGGAGGAACACCAAAAAATTTAATTTGAAATGATTCTTTTACACTCGCATACGATTTTGTAGCAAAATATTGTTCAAGAATGAAAACCCGTTGTTCAAGGGTAAAAGACATTCTGTTCATAACACAACTGGAAACAGCACAAAATTTTACGCAACTCAAGGAGAATCAACTCAAACTGTCATATCTATACCGTTTGAGTAGGGCTACCAACTTTGTGTCACAAAACAAAATATCCCTTTCTTAGAAAAAAATTACCAGACATTAACAATTGGGTAACAGGACTAAAAAATCACCCGGTATTATTGTTGCCATGAACTGTATCTCGCTCATCTATTCAAGCAACAAGGTTTTAAGAATAAGTTACAAAAATCCTTTAAATATTTTCCTCAGCTGTTGGTTCTTTTCATGTTAATGGATCAATCCATATTACATGGTCCAGAAATGAACAGAAATAGCAAATCACTTAAAAGTCATAACAGAGTACACATATAGCAATAAGATCGAAACAAAAGATATAGCCATTTTGTATGGATTTAAAACAAAAACAAACTTTTAAAATAATATTACACCTGCTCTCAAACAGAAATAATGAAATAAGATAAATAAAATAAATAAGCTAATGAAATAAAATGTTTATAGATGCAAGCAAAAATCAGAAGTCATGAACACAATAAAGATTAGGAAGCTCAAGTATTCGGGACATATAATGTGCAACAAGAAAAGATATGGGTTGCTGCAATCTATATTGCATGGAAAAATAGCAGGAAAATGCAACATGGGGAGAAGATGTATTTTCTGGTCTAAAAATCTGTAAGTGTGGTAATCAAAAACGACAACACAGCTGTGGAGCAGCAGTGGATAAGGTTCAGATTGTTAATATGGTGGCCAACATCCGGAAAGAATAGAAACCTTAAGAAGAAGAAGAAAGATATTTATCACAATTACAACTTGTTTGTCTGAAGTGAAACGCACACAACTTTCTTTTTCCAGTGTTAATAATGGAAAATACAACCTACTTTAATCATGAGTAAATTGTGCAAAATGAAAATAAGCCTCTGTAGTACTTAAAAATACATAAAATCACTAAAATTGATGCTAAACAAAGCTCTGAAAAAAAACATTCTTGAAATAAAAGTTGTACATTTTTTAATTTCGATAACTTAGTTTATATACCGTATACATCTGTCGATAAATGCATACTAAGGCCGCAATCTTAAAAATCCTGTTTTTTACCAATTCTTTACACAAAAATACAGAAAATTACTAATTGTGCAGCATTAAGCATTGTAGAAAAAATCTGGTGTGAAACATTCACACAACTTTCGCTTGCCAATGCAAAAATTAACAATATAACCTAATATTATTGATAAAACATTAGGAATAAACAAAAAAACTAACCTCAATAAACATAACCTAATTTAATCATGAGTGAAAGACATGAAATGAAAATCAACCTTAATTTGGCTTTAAAATACGGAAAATCACTTTTTCACGCTAAACTAGGCTCTGTAGAGAAAACTTCTCTAAATAAAAGTTGTAAATCTATTAATTTCCTATAAATTTGATTATACACTTTTGTTGTAAAATGCATACCAAGGCTAAAATCTTAAAAAAATTTTTTTACACTTTTTGTGAAAAAAAAACAGAAAATCGCTAGTTACTGCTAAACTAAGCATTATACAAAACAATGTTTAAAATAAAAGATGAAGGTTTTTAAATTCTCTACAACATTTATAATACACATTTTTGTGCTAAAATGCATATTAAAGCCACAATCTCACGCATAGTTGGTAACGTGCTCGCCTCTCATCATGCGGTCCTGGGTTCGAATCCCACTCAGGCACGGCATATTTTCATGCGTTACAAAAAATCATTTTATCCTCACACAGTTGCACCCCAACATCGTCGCTAATGAACTTGCAGTTTATACAACATTAATTAAATAAATAAAAAAAACTAATAAAAAAAAGCCACAATCAAAAAAACCTTTTTTTTACAAGAAAACAGCCTCCCCAAGAATTTCAGCAGACATGGCGCCTACCCTATCTCGTAGAGCATAAAAATTTAGCAAATGAGGCAATTAAAAAAAAAATAATACGAGCCATTTTTGAGAAAATCACAAAAAAGGGAAAAATGACATGAATAAACTACTACTTCCGGTTGACCAATTTTGATGAAAATGTTCGTGTCTGATCCAATAGTAGTATCTAACTTAAGTTTCAAGTTTCAATTTCCAAGTCCGTACAATGTTCTGTTCTTGAGATATTCTGTTCACACACAAGCACGCACACACACACACACACACACAGACCAATCGCTAAAAACATGTTTTTTTTTTGGGTTCAGGGGGTCTGAAAACATGTAGATCCGGTGAAAATTTGATTTTAAGAAATCAACATGAAAACAATACTTTCCTTCCTATATATTCATATAGGCAAGAGAAAGTAAAAAATTGTAGGAACTGTTTTTGAGAAAATTGCAAAAAAATAAACAACTGTGTGAATAAACTACTGCTACTGGTTAACAGATTTTGATGAAAATGTTTGTGTCCGCACCTATTTTAAGTTTCAACTTTGTACCATATTCTGTTCTTGAGATATTTTGTTCACACACAATCGAATCACTAAAAACATGCTTTTTGGGTTAATGGGGCCTGAAAACGTGTATTTACAGTGAAAACTCAATTTTAAAAAAATCAACATACAATTCATACAGGGCAAGAGAAAGTAAAAATGAAATAACTTTAACAAATTCCTTACAACATGTTCTATAAATAAAATACATATTAACAACTAACTTTGTTATTTTTTTCAAAAAATAGCTTACCATATAACATAAGCGTAAGTACTACATTATTATCTCGCTTTTTAACAACGGCCAGTGCTTTATCTATAGTTTCATTAGTAATTAATGAACATTCACTAAGATCAAGTAATTCTAATTCCAGACATGACGAAAGAATGCTGAAATAAATAAAGAAAAGGTTAAATTAAAACAATATTGAAAAACAATTTTTCTGTTTACATTCAAAAAGCCCTAACCTATATAAAACTAAAAATAAGCTACTTGCTAGAACTGCCAACTTGTGCAAAGTTTTTGCGCTAAACTTTCAGTAGAACACAAACATTATTATCAGTATACACATTTTAATCCAAAAGTGTTCTTAACCCAGAAATAAAAATGACAATTATTTTTAATTTTTTTCATATTTTGGGGGCTCCCAAACTCCCCTACACTCCACCATCTTCACCCACTACTACAGCGGGTTTCAAGGATGCAAGGTGGTACAGTAGAACAGGAATAGAATTGCTTTGGTATACCACCATTATATTCTTTTTTTGCCTTTAAAAGACACAAGATAATATAAACACTACGTAATAATTACAGCCTTCTTTTACAGTATTTTGTATAATTTCTCCGTAATTCTGTCAACTCAGTGAAACAAATCTACCACTCTATTTCTATCATTTGCTGTTACTATGCATCTGTTAATTGTAGCTACATTACTTCTTACAGCACCAGCAAACAATTTGAAATTTCTTAGTCGTACAAGGTACCCTCAGAAATATCTTTGAGATTATTTTCTACAAGAGTACAGGCCCTCCAAGAATTTCAGGAAACATGGCGCTTACCTTACCTCGTAGAGCATAAAAAAATGTAGTAAATGAGGCATTTTTTAAAAAATTGTAGAAGCCGTTTTTGAGAAAATTTCAAAAAATAAAAAACCGCATGAATAAACTACTTCATCTGGTTGACCGATTTTGATTAAAATGTTCATGTTGGGTCTGGTAGTGGTATCGTAACTTAAAGTTTTAGCTTCGTACTATGTTCTTTTCTTAATATTTTGTTCACACACACACCGATCGCTAAAAACATGGGTGTTTTGGGTTTAGGTGGCCTGAAAACGAGATTTCGAAAAATCGACATGAAAACAATACTTTCCTTCTCATATATTCATACAGGCAAGAGAAAGTAAAAAAATTGATAACATGAAAATATTAATTAGTAAGCACTTTTATTCAATGCAACATTATAAAATTCAATATGAATGACAAGAAAACTATCATTGTCTTCACCAATCAAATTTGATGAGAACAGGCAACGACTTAAAAAACATTCAGAAGCTGTTACTATGCATCTCTACTAACTTAACTTAGTTTAGAAAAGTTGTAGATCTCTTAAAGAAAATATTCAGAAATTGACAATAGTAATGAAAAATCTGGTGTGAAAATCTGGTTCAAGAAAATCGCAAAAAAGTGAAAAATGACATGAATAAACTTCCAATTGACCAATTTTGATGAAAATGTTCATGTTGGGTCCGGTGATAGTAGGTTTATTACTACCTAACTTAAGTTTCAAGTTTCAACTTTGTACGATGTTTTGTTCAATCACACAAAGACACACAGACCAATCCCTAAAAACATGTTTTTTCGGTTCAGGGGTCTGAAAACATGTAGATCTGGTGAAAACTCATCATGAAAACAATACTTTCCTTCCTATATATTCATACAGGTAAGAAAAAGTAGAAATTAAAACAATAAAATTTCTCTTCAATTTTTAACAAGTATTTAGTTAAAATATATTACAAACCATGATACTCCTTTATCTCCCAAATTTATACAGTTAAAACACACAAATTTTTTTATTCTATTTTTCTGTGAGATTTTCAATGTTAGTAATTTAAATCCGTCATCATCTACCCCCTCTTGACAGCTGATATTCAGTTCCTCCAAATTTTCTAATTTACTTAACTCTATAATACCGGTTCTTGTAATGCCATTATCATGGTTTTGTTGACCTGAAAATAAAAAAAAATTAAAAAATCACTCGAGTAAATGTATCCAGCATATTTAAAAAATAAATTAAAAAATCTGGTGTGAAACACCCACACGACTTTCTCTTGCCAATGCAAATAATAAACATAATTTTAATCATGAGTGAATGATGCAAAATGAAAACAAACTTTAGTTTGGCTTAATAATATGGAAAATCACTCTTCCACGCCAAACTCTCTGAAGAGCTTCCTTTGTAGAGAAAAATACTTAAGTAAAAGTTGTAGATCTTTAATTCCTATAAATTTAATTATATAGAATTTTGTTATAAAATGCATACTAAGGCTGAAATCTTAAACAATTCATTTTTTTACAGATTTTCATAACAGAAAACATCACAGATTTTCATACAGAAAATCACTAATTACCGCTAAACTAAGCGTTATAACAAAAAAATGTTTGAAATAAAAGTTGCAGACTTTCAAATTGTCTACAACTTTTATTACATACTCTTGTATGCCCTAAATGCAAATTAAAGGTGCAATCTTAAAAAAAAGAACATTTTTTTCTACGAGAGAACAGCCTCCCTAAGAATTTCAGCAGACCTGGCACCTACCCTATCTTGTAGAGCATAAAAAATTTAGTAAATGAGGCAATTTAGTAAATGAGGTAAATTTAGTAATGAGGCTATGATTTTAAAAAAAAATCATAGGAGCCGTTTTTGGAAAAATCGCAAAAAAGTGAAAATGCTCGTGTCGGATCCTCTAGTGATACCTAATTTAAGTTTCAAGTTTTAACTTCGTATGATGTTCTGTTCTTGAAATATTTTGTACACACACGCACGCACGCGGGCGCATGCACACACACAGGCCAATCGCTAAAAACATGTTTTTTGGGTTCAGGGGGCTGAAAACGTATTTATCCGATAACCACTAGATTTTGAAAAATCAACATGAAAACAATACTTTCCTGCCTATATATTCATATAGGCAAGAAAAAGTAAAAAAAAACAAGGAGTACTTCCGAATTAATATTAAACTTTGCATATTTTTTCTTTTATTTTTTTATTTCTGGAATACAAGGTATTTTACAACACTTTTTTTCTTATTATTAATGCAACACATGCCTTTATTGTTAACCTCCATTTGTGGTGTTTTTGTAAGGTTTATTTATAGCTGAGTTACTAAAATAATATATTAGAAATCTCATATATTAATTATATATGAGATAACATCCAATGAGAAAACATCCAAGTACTTTTCTTGACTTTATGGTGCGAAACATTACTCTATGTTTTTGATTTTCGGTGCATACAATCTTTGTACCTATTTTAAGGGACAGAAATTATTTCCCAGTTTTTAGTTCACAAATAAACATTAAAACCGATACATTTGTTTGGAATTGATGCATGAAAAAAGTAGAAAATTTTTTCAGCTATTTCAAATTAATAGTTCTAACAAAAAAATTTGGGTATGGCTAGATGGTTCATAAGCCAAAATGTGTAACTAATTGTGCTCTACAAATAAGCTAATAACCTATTTTCCAAAGAATAAATTCCTAACAAGATAAATACAGTTATATTATTATTTTTTTAATTAATTTATTTAACGTTGCATCAACTACAATGGTCATTAGCGACGACGTTGGGGTAAAACTATTGTACAATGGAGGATGAAATGATTTTTTGTAATGTATGAAAATATGCATTGCCTGAGTGGGATTCGAACCCAGGACCGTGTGATGAGAGGTGAGCACATTACCAACTGCGCCAATGCGACTGGCTTATATTTTGAAACAGTTACATTCTGCCCATAACAGACAGGTGGAGTGTCAAATTATCTACTCTCAATCTGTTCGTTGCAGGGCTAAAATAAATAGTTCTGTTTCTTATCACATGGTCAGCCAAATAATTGACTCAATCATTTAACAACAGAAGAGGTAGAGGTGTAAAAGACACTAATCAGAGTTATCTCCTCTGAAAGTAATGAATTTCATTATACAGCCAGACCCTGTGGTGAATGAAGTGAAGATGTCATTAGCAGACTGGAAAATATGTGCTTTTCAGAGGGCCCGACATGCTGATAAGCATATTTTTCCATTCAGTGAGGAAGGCAATTGTAAACCACCACACTCCTCGTTTTACTTAATAAAACCTCTACAGATTCAAACCAGCTTTTCAGCTGATGACCTAAACAACAAATTTTAAATGACAATTATTTTTGAAAATTTTGATTTTTGAAAATTCTGATCTTTTGAAAATCAAAATTTTAATTGTTGAAAATGAAAATAACTTTGTTTCGATTCCCACTATCAATGTTAAAATAAAGGCAACATTATCACACTTTTTGTATCATTTTTCAATATTTAAAATGGCTGAATAAAAATGATTTTACCTCTGCATTGCATTTATGTAAATGTAGACTAAAAATAAGCCAGCCATTTGAAGAGGGATAAAAACTTACTCAACATAAGTATAAAATAATATACTAATTTACTTACCAACAAGAATAAGTGTTTTAAGTTTTTTACAACTATTAACTAAATGTGTGAGAGAAACATCACATAGTAAGAAATTGTTTGATAAGTCAAGATACTCTAGTTCAGTAAGAAGACCTAAAGGCATTAAAGTTGAACTTCCCCCTGCACCAAGTGGATAAATATCAGTTACAGTTAATTTATTTAAATTAGGTAGAATTTCAGCAATACGTTCAAAACTGTAACCCCATTTTGCCATACAATTTTTTAACTTGAGATCTACTAATGAGTTATTAACCTTTTGCAATCCCTGTAATAAAAAAAAGGTTAAATTAATAAATATATAATAATGATCCAGTAGTTAGATAATCAATGGCGTTAAAAAAAATCTGGTGTGAAACACTCACACAAACTTCTCTTGCCAATGCAAATAATAAACAATAATAACCTAAGTAATAAAACATTAAAAATAAACAAAAAAATAACCTCAAATAAACCTTACCTTATTTTAGTCATGATTGAAAAAATCAAAATGAAAATCGACATTAGATTGGCTTAAAATACGGAAAGTCACTCTTTCACGCTAAACTAGGCTCTGTAGAGAAAAATTCTTTAAATAAAAGTTGTAGATCTTTTAATTTCCTATAAATTTTAATATAACACTTTTGTTGTAAATAAAATGCATACTAAGGCTAAAATCTTAAAAAAATCGATTTTTTACTTGTTTTCGTGAGAAAAATACAGAAAACCACTAATTACTGCTAAACTAAGCGTTATAAAAAAAAAAAATATTTGAAATAAAAGTTGTAGGATATTAAATTTTCTACAACTTTTATTAGTACAATTTTGCGCTAAATTGCATATTAAAGCAGCAATCTTAAAAGAATATTTTTTTACGTGAAAACAGCCTCTCTAAGAATTTCAGCAGACATGACGCCTACCCTATCTTGTAAAGCATAAAAAATTTAGTAAACGTGGCAATTTTTAAAAAAATTGTAGGACCAGTTTTTGAGAAAATCACAAAAAAGTGAAAAATGACACAAATAAACTACTACTTCCGGTTGACATTCTTAACTGCATAAATATTAGGTTGGGAGTAACAGGTGATCATTATCAGCTGTTACTCCCAACCTACATATTAGTTAATATTTTATGCAGTTAAGAATGTCTGTTTTGATTTTAAATAAAGCGAAATTTCAATATCTATTATTAATTTTTTCCCAGAGTAATTCACATGAATTAAATTTTCTACAAATTTATTTAAGAAAAATACACCTTTATTTACCCTTTATGGAAGTAATCTTACGTTAAACACAAAAATGTGTTATTTCTTTGCACCAATTCTTGTGTTTTATGTAAGATATCTCTGAAAGTATTGCATTTACAGCTCTGGAACTAATTTTATTCAATTTTTCAGATTAAAAAACATAAGAAACAATCGTATTTGTATCTCTGTAACTACCTTTAACATTTTTATACGGCCTTACTTCACCGAGGGTACAGAGTTCTAGGTGAAATTTTTCGCTAGTCGTAACTCGCTAACTAAGCATTTTCAGAAATATGTTTATATGAACTTTTTTTCTTATTTTTAGCTATAGAATAAGATCCCAAGATATTGCAGTACAGTTTTGAATCACCCTGTATATAAAATCAAGAAAAATTCCTCTCCACGTATTGAATTATCTCTAATTTCGCAAAAATTAAATAATTAAACTATGTGGTTTCAACTATAACAAAATTAAAATTACTACTTTTCTACTGATACATGGTCCATGATGCTCGTCCATCTATCCATGATAGTCTCATTACAGTATTACACAACTGCATGTTCACTTCATTTAATCTTTTTTTAACACTATTTAACCATATCAGTTTAGTTCTTTCCACAAATTTCTACTGAAATACATACAAAGATTACTTGAAAACACCTTTAAATGTATTGGACACCAAAGTTGTCCACATTTTAAAGAGTTTTTACATCCTATAATAGTCAATACTGCCCATAACAGACAGGTGGAGTGTCAAATTATTTACACTCAATCTGTTCGTTGCAGGGCTAAAATAAATAGTTCTGTTTCTTATCACATGGTCAGCCAATTTAATGACTGGACCATTTAAGAACAGAAGAGGTAGAGGTGTAAAAGACACTAATCAGAGTTATCTCCTCTGAAAGTAATGAACTTCATTATACAGCCAGACCCTGTGGTGAATGAAGTGAAGGTGTCATTTGCAGAGTGGAAAATGCCCTTTTCAGAGGGCCCGGCATGCTGATAAGCATACTTTTCCACTCAGTGAGGAAGGCAATGATAAACCACCTCACTCCTTGTTTTACTTAGTAAAACCTCTAGAGGTTCAAACCAGCCTTTTGGCTGATGATTTAAACAACAATAGTCAATAGTTAAGTTTCAGAGATTATAAATTAAACACTGAATATCACAACTAAGTCTGAAAAATTTAAATCTTTAAAAACAAACCATAAGGAGTTCAATATTTAAAAATAGAATTAAATTTGTATTAACTCACCAACATAAGAAGTTCTGGTTTAATGTTGTTGCACATATCAATGGATAAATATTTTACACTTGGTTTTAAACTTGTAAAACATTTTCCACGTAATTCTGATGCTTTCTTCAATGTTATAGATTCTAATTTAATGTTGTGATTACCAAAAAGATTCATTAATTCAATATCTGTTAACTGGATACAAGCTGTAAAAGAAAAACTAATAGTGAAAAATGGTTTACTGATAATTTATAAAATTTGTAAGAATATTTCATAAGTAAAGCCTCGCAACAAAAATGTGAACTATATCTCAGTTACAAAGAGAAAAAAATCTGGTGTGAAACACTCACACAACTTTCTCTTGCCAATGCAAATAATTAATAATAAACCTAACTTTATAAATAAAATATTAGAAATAAACAAAAACTAACCTCAAAAACATAACCTTATTTTAATCATGAGTGAATGACGCAAAATGACAATCTAACTTAGTTTGGCTTAAAAATACGGAAAATCACGCTTTCACGCTAAACTAGGCTCTGTAGAGAAAAATGCTCTAAACAAAAGTTGTAGATCTTTTAATTTTCTATAAATTTAATTATATACACTTTTGTCGTAAAATGCATACTAAGACCGAAATGTTAAAAAAATCGATTTTTCTCACGTTTTCGTGAGAAAAAAAACAGAAAATCGCAAATTACCGCTAAACTAAGCGTTATACAAAAAAATGTTTGAAATAAAAGTTGTAGAATTTTACATTCTCTACAACTTTTATTATATAACGTTTTGCGCTAAAATGCATATTAAAGCCGCAATCTTAAAAAGAAAATGTTTTTACGTAAAAACAGCCTCACGCAGAATTTCAGCAAACATGGCGCCTATCTTATATTGTAGAGCATAAAAAAAGGCGATTTTAAAAAAAATCGTAGGACTAGTTTTTGAGAAAATCACAAAAAAGTGAAAAATTATACGAATAAACTACTACTTCCGGTTGACCGATTTTGATGAAAATGTTCGTGTCGCGTCCGGTAGTGGTATGTAACTTAAGTTTCAAGTTTCAAGTTCGTACGATGTTCCGTTCTTGAGATATTCTGTTCACACACAGACACACACACACACACACAGACCAATCGCTAAAAACATGTTTTTTGGGTTCAGGGGGTCTGAAAACGTATAGATCCGGTGAAAACTCGATTTCGAAAAATCGACATGAAAACAATACTTTCCTTCCTATATATTCATATAGGCAAGAGAAAGTAAAAATAAGGGGAGTCAGGAGTCCGAAAAAAATTTTTTTTGACTTTTTTGGGTTTTTACATTTAAATTTCAAAGAAGTCAAATTTTATTGCAGTAACTTTAATTTTATTGCATGATGATTTTTGTTTTGAATTGTTTAGAACTTCCATATAGTGCCCCAGTAGTTATTAAGACAAAGGAACATTTTCACACCAACCACTCAACCCATTTTGATGAAAATTTCAGGGTAGTTAACCTTCATAAAGATGCGTAGTTTCTGTATATAACATGTAAAATGTTCTCTAAATTAATTTACAGCTACAAATGTTTCAAAATTTCATAGGTCTGAAAGGTGAATCGAATTTAATTTTTTATCTTTGTTAAAAATCAAAATATTACAAAACTGTTACTTTCAAAAGGTATATTAAAAGCATAATATTGTTGTAAGAAAAAATGAATAATGTTTTAAGCAGTACAAGCTGAGAAAATGTTTCTTAAGTAAGTATGGTGAAGTATAGGACTCCTGAATTAATTGATTTAATTAAACATAATTTTTTTAAACTTTGTGTTTGTTTATTATTGGCTTATTTTACATCATTCTCTTCAGAAGTAAAATCTCTACAAGGTTTGCTAAATAAATTTACACATTTATTAGCCATTTGACACAGTTATTGTTCTTCAAACCTAAAAAACGTATTTTTATGCACAGATTTGTCTGTTTTTCATTGGATATTACAAAAACTACTGGAGATATGGTTCTGAAATTTATTTTATTCAATTTTTCGGGTTGAAATACATGAACCATCAAATCTACTCATAAAATTGGGTTCCTAGACCTCTAGGATGACTTTATTTAGGCATATGTTCTGAACCCAGAGTGAAATCTTTCGCTAGCCGTAACTCGCTAACGAAGCGTTTCCGGACCCATGTTTATATAAACTTTTTTCATTATTTTGATGAGAGAAAACCACTTTAAAAGTTTGTCAGGTTACTCGTGAGACACCCTGTATAATAAAATTTATAAAAAAATTAAAAGAACTACAATTTTTGTTTTAAGCATTTTTCTCTACTGAGCCTAGTTTAGCATCAAAGAGTGATTTTTCACATTTTTAAGGCTAACTGAGGTTGGTTTTTACTTTGCATCATATACTCATGATTAAAATGAGGTAATGTTTTTTGAGATTATTTTTTTTTGTTATTTCTAATGTTTTATTACTAATATTATGTTATAATGTTCATTACTTGCATTGGCAAGAGAAAATTGTGTGAGTTTCACACCCTAAATTTGTTTCGTTGTATGCCAACAAAAAACTTCTAGATTAGCCAGGAAATTAATTCTGCTAATTGAAGCATAACACTTCAATGAATAAACCTAACTGAGTCAACGAAACATCCAAATTCGTTTTCAACTCTTCTCCTTGACTAAGATACTTCAGACTTTGCTTGTACGGTTACATAATAATTTGGTTCATGTAAATGCTTTATTACCAAAATAAGCACTAAAACATTTTACTAAATTAATGTTTATGGTATTAAATGATACTTACAGGTAAATGAAACACTCCGTAATTTAGTACACTGTTTTGCCAAGAATTGAAAACTACGACTAGCAATATTGACATTGGTTATATCCAATACTTCTAAATTTCTGCAATATCTTGCAACTAATAACAAACAGAAAACATTACTACTTAGAATTCATAAAAAGAATAAAATTACACTAACACAATAATTAATGATAGAAAATGAAATATAACAACTTCTTAATATGAAAAACAACTCACCATGTTAATCAACTGTCCAAAAATTTTAAAAATACAGTGCCAATTTTTATTAAAAATGATTACATCACCTTTGCTTATTCATTAACAAAATAAATAACTAATATACATCTCAGTGGATGTTTTTGTCAACTGTTCGAAGGACTTTTAAAGCAAAATTTATAAACAAAACTGTAAAGAATAATGAAACCATACAACAAAAACAACGTTGAAATAGACTACAACAACGAACAATGATCTTCATAAACATGTCTATTTGAATTATGATCTTAATATTATTTGAATAATTCGCTATTTAAAGCTTTAAAAACCATTTAATTTTGAAATTAGCTGTGAAGTTACAGGAATATGTAGATCTAATGCTAAAATGACATTGATACATATTAATGAAATAATGTATTCATACGCGTTGAATAATATCTTATAATAAAATATACACTGTACAGAATCAGATTAAATGTAACAACATTACAAAGTAATTAATTCAATTTATTTTTAATTCCACGTGGCTGTTAAACTGCAATCAAGTTTTAATGCGATAAAAAGAATTTAATTTTAATCTTAAAACTATGTACAAATTGAAATTTTTATTACTACTTTGTTTTACAATATACTACGTTTAAAACAATTCAATTTTTTGACTCTTAGAAATAAAATTAATTGCACAATCAGTTATGTAAACTAACAGAAGTATAGAAGAAAAAACCAATTACTACTGCAGTGTGATACAGACTGACAAATATTATGGAACTTATCATTACTTAAGTGATACTAACAGTATCTTCCCGACATATAATTAACACCTTTATTGACTTCATATTCTATTCAACTAGCTAGCCTTTGCAAATAAACTGAAAATATGAATCTTGAATGACATCATTTTCACACATTAGAGCATTATCACAGACTAGAACAGATTTTGGCTGTGATAAAAATGCGTAGGGCTTGTATCATTAGATTTATACCAAAACTACACAACATTTTTTTCTGTCAATAAATTAAAAATTCTAAACCTTAAATATTTTTCATGGTTGCAACAGAAATTAAATGCCAATGTTACAGTAAAGAAGGACGATTTTCAAAAAATTGGTTGTAAATCGGGGTGATTGCTGGATAAAGTTGGTCGTTTAAAGAAGTTTAACTATAATTAGATTGCATGTTGACTGCTTAGCAGAAGTACGGAAACAGGTTGCGTGCCAAATCTAATGTTGCCACCAGAGTAGCAGAACTATACACGGTTACTTTACTAGACAATAGGGACCATCCTCTGACGTCACTGGTCACCAGCGAGAGCCGACGCATGATATGTACCATGTCGGTCTGTGATGTTTACTAGTCTTAATATGGTCTGTAATACTTTACTAGTCTTTAATAATGGTGTGTTGGGCGATTAACGGGTGTTCTAATCACGATAGACTCCAAAAGGAGTTGGGCATTATAAGTTTTACAGTTTTCCACAGGCCATTAAAACTAGATTAACATGGATAAATGCTTGCAAGCGGGCCGATTCATTTTCTGCTGATAGTGGTCGCGTGTGTTTAGTACATTTCGATGCCACCACTTTATACATAATCCGATTGGATTATGTACGCGATTTAAAGTCCGAGTTGTTACGTATTCCATTAAAACGTGTCTTAAAGACGAATTCAGTCCCACATTTAAATTTACCAACTTTTAGTGCTGTTCTATGACCGGTAAACCCGACTTGTAGTGAACGTAAAAATCAAGCAGAAAAATGATA
This sequence comes from Catonia carolina, assembly GCA_035578175.1. NCBI lineage: Eukaryota > Metazoa > Arthropoda > Insecta > Hemiptera > Achilidae > Catonia > Catonia carolina. The sequence continues at coordinate 187,569,571 of JAQMRL010000001.1, forward strand.
CGCTTGTAAGAAAGTTTATGATATTTTAAACTCATCATCCAATTACAACACAGGCAGTTCACACAATGAAGGGGTAGCGGTAGATCCTCGTTTTAATGAAGAACTGCCAAATTTGAATGTTGCGCAGTCAGAGGAAACTGATCTCTTAAAACGAAAAAAAAAGATTTACAGTACTTTAATACATTTTAGCAGATAAGTGCGGTGTAAGGAATTTATTTGATTAATTTTGTTTAGTACCATGAATACTTTTATTTTGTACAGACACATATTTTATATCTGATTATGTGAACTTATGTGGTAATTTAGGTCCACATTTCTCCTGAATTGCTAACAAAAAAAAGATCTAACATTTGCAATTAATATTTTTTTTAAATCCCTTTTTTCTCGAAAATAAATTACATTAAATACTCACCAATAGACACAAAAGACTTATCGATATACATATACCCATCTCCAACATCACAATTTAATACTTTCAAATTAGGTCCAATATATTCAAGTAAAGACTGCAGCATATCCATTTGAATAGGTTTATTCGAAAAGTGTTCTTTAAAATTTAAGCATTCTATTTTTCGACACATACTTAAAACAACTGAGTGCCACCTTCTGCAAACTGAAACAAAAATACATTGATACACAATTTCAGATAAAGTAAAGAAACAGACAGAATACATGAAAAACTTCAGCTTAACACCATCTAACACACACTGAATCATTGCTGACCGTAACACATTTTACAAAAAAATATTTAAATTCCATGTAATTAGATGAAACACTAAGTACTAAAAATTCTATAATTAACTACAGTAAGCCCGCCAGCTCATGATCCATGCGAAGAATTTCTATAACGGCAGGCAATGAAAGATTATAATTACTATTTATTTAAAAAAACATTATTATAATGTTCCCGTCATTATAAAGTAACCTTTTCTTTTATTATTTCAATTTATTCTATAATATAGTTACTTGTTACTTTTCTTTCAATTTTTTAAACGGGATGCAGGTATGCTCCTTTACGCATTCTTTGTCACAGTTTTCTACAACTGATGCAACTTTCTTATTCCGAGAAGACAAATTGGATTGAAACGAAACATATCATAAATACATGTTAAAATTTAGTTAACACAAATCACACAAAACACATAACTTATGGCATGTTAACGCACTTTCAATTTCAAAATAAAAATCACTTCAGCCAGACACATCTGTGACGCACAAGCACAAATGTACAACTGTATATTGTAACACATTTATCCTTTGTGAAAAGCAATAATACATCAGCCTATAATAAATGATGAGTAAATTTTTTTGTACTGGACGATAAGACAAGTGTATCACTTGCCCCACTTCTCCAGGCGACAGTGATCATGAGCTGGTGCACGTACAGTACATTTAACAGCAAAGTGTGCTAATTTCTGATGAAACTTCTACTAATACTGAACTTTACTTAATTTTGAAGGTATACCCCTCAACAAAAAAAATTATGAAAGTTGTTTTTGAAAATTACGTTGGCAACAACAAAAATTACGTGAATTTATTTATGATAAAATTAAATCAATTTAAAATAAAATAGATTCCTGATAAACAAACCATTGAACAATAAAATATTAAATACAAACTTTGTAGCATTTTTTATAGGTTTTTTTTTATATTTTATTATTACATCGGCCTGTATAACATGAATATAAGAGTTGAAATATATATTTTCTAACCACCAGAATACGGTAACATAAAACACTTATCAATGTTTATAGCGCTTTCGTGTATCTTGTACACATCTTCAGTAAATTAACATTTATTACAAGTCAAAATTTAAAACTTCCTGCTCCTACCATGGTAGATAAGGATGGTAGGAGCAGGAAGTTTTAAATTTTGACTTGTAATAAATGTTAATTTACTGAAGATGTGTACAAGATACACGAAAGCGCTATAAACATTGGTAAGTGTTTTATGTTACCGTATTCTGGTGGTTAGAAAATATATTTTTCAATTTTAAATAATACGGCTGTTTAAAAATCCTACATAGGATGTTTAATAAAATAATATAAGAGTATAGTAGATAAACGCCAGCAACATGCAATAAAAATATTTACGTCTACACTCATATTATAGGGATATAGATGCTTTACAAAGACTGTCAACAATATTTAAATTGCTACATAAAAATCACTACAGAAACAAAATCCATTGCTTTAATCAATCACAAAAATGTTAATACTTCCATATTAACTAGCCCGATCTGATGCTTAGTTTTATTTAGCTAAATATCAGCAAATCAAAGAATTTTATACATCAGCTTTAATAACTTCATTTTTGTTTTAAATTCAGTAACTAATATGTATTATAAAACTCATTTCAATTTCATTACCTCCATTATCTACAGATTTGGCCCAGAAATAAATACATGATTGTAATTCTACATACCATTGGGTTAAACAAAATTCTGTAACTCTAATTTCTAATGCATTAAAAAAATATAAAATGTTTGAGCTAAGTTGCGGTAGCAACTGAAAAAAACCATATGTGACCCAGTGCACGAAAAAGGACCTAAAGTAGAAAACTATACATTTTTAGTTTGATACAGAGAGATATAAAGCACAAAATTTTGAACTTTTTTACATAAAAATCATTTATTTAAGTTCAAAATAACATGAGTTAAGTGCTGTGGAAGTTTAATCTTGAAAAATGTATTGTCGCCAATTGCCCCTTTAGTATCGTCGCCTACAGACGGTCCCGGAGCCTGCCACAGAGAGCACTTCCAATACGCAGCAAGCAGTGCCCCCCCTTCCAACTTGAAGTGGACTCGCTGGCGGGGTATATAAACAGGTCTGTTTAACCGCAAGCGTCATTTACTCGCCAGCTCCCGACCAGGAAGGAACAACAGAAGAAGAGGAAGCCCAGCCCAGCCGAGTGGAACAGCCCAGCAGAGACAAGACCGGACGCAACCATCCTTGGTCGACGGTAATAGTGGCGGATGCCTCATTCCTACCCCAGTCAGCCGAAGAAAGCCCATCCATGTCGGCAGGCACCACGGTGAAGAGTGAGTCCGGCGCAGGTCCGGAGGGAACCACCTTGGCAGCGCTATCGGCTGACCCAACACTGCAGGGCTCTGGGGGCCACCACTGCCACGCTGCAGTGGGGACCCAACTGCCGCTGAGGGAAGGCTTGGCCTGAGCCTGGTAGCCGAGCCGTCACCCTTCAGACACCGCACTGCACACACCGGCTAGATGCGTCCGGCTACCACCAACAGCAACACCGTTTACAGAAGAAACAGCCCTTTTCAGGGCCAACCATCCTGCAAGGCGAGGCTTGGCCACGTGCCGTCAGCCCCGGTCGGCGACAAGATTTTACGCAAAAACATGTTTAAAGTTTTCTTTAGTATATTCCAATTCAGAGAAGACCTACACAATCTGTAACTCATTGGATAGTTGGCCACAGGATGGATAATCACTTAATATTTTTAAAATAATTTCTTCCTTCGACATTTTCTAAAATAATAATAATAATCTACATTATAAACACACAACACTGATGACTGAATGCACAATGTAAACAACATCGCAAACAAACACAACAGGTCATGGTCAAAGATTATGTACAGTAATGCATAGAATTTGTATACAAACGTAATCTGAAAGATCGTAGTAAAAAGCATTTAAAAGTGAAAAATTAAATATCTATAGGTAAAAGTAATAAGCAGTTTGCTAACTATGTTTGATGTGTTCTACAAAATGGTACCGAGAGTCAGCAACGTATAACTCATATAAGCGACTTTAGATCCCTTTTCTCCATGATTACAAGGATTAAGAAAATGACCATTTTGTCCACGCATTCTGTGGACAAAATATTTAACTAACTCCTCTAATCATTCTAAAAGACTTCAGAGAGCAATAAAAATTTAAAAATCATAACTTTTGACATGCTAAAGCTCGTAGCCCGAAATGATACTCGCAGACTTTAGGGCCATTTTCCTACAACGCGCCACATATGGAAATTTTTAATAATTTAGAATATAATTTGCCAAAATTTAAAAAATATTGTATCAAACCTTTAAAAATCTAAACTATAGTTCAAAACAACAACAAATGAAAAGACATAATTTTTTAAAATCCTTTTCACTTTTTAATTTTATGTTATTTTCGAGTCTAAAAGAAGGTGACAAGGTAAAAATTCACGTAATTTGAAATGGCTATGAAAATATCTATAAAATTTACAACCACAAAAATCTACAAAAAGGCACGTTAAAACAGAAATGAATGATTGTTTTTAGTTTTTGGAACTAATAGCTCTATTTCAGGTACAATCTATATTTTCTAGACACCAATGTTAAAAATTCATTATTATTACCTTTCCCAACAATGATTTGTTCATCAATTGGTAATTTTGAAAATATGTGCCATAGGCAATCATCATTCAACCTGCTAATTGGACATGATTCTGCTTCCTGAGACGATACAGTAGAGACTACAAGACCTCCAACGGCACCAGCAATGTCATCCTCATCTAGTACATCATTCGAGTCTTTTTCATCTTTCTCCGTTTCCTGGACAAAAAAATATAACTCATTAAAGTTACAAAAGTTACATAGTTTCCAAATATAGTTTACCTTCAAGCAAGAATACAGTAAAAATTGAAGGCTTAATAATTTTAACCCTTGAATCTGTAAGGCTTTGATTCAAATTTGTGCTAAAACACACTGGCCATTTTTAACAAAAACATACATTTAGTTGTTTTTTTGAACCACTACCAAAATAAATACTCATTTTTAATTTACAAAAATGACAAAATTGACATTTATCACAAAACTTCTGAAGATTCTCACAATATCTTTAAAAATCTGGTATGAAACACTCACGCGACTTCATTTTGTCAATGTACATAATGAGCAATATAATCTAACGTTAATAAACAACTTAAATTAAAAAATGGTCGCCTCCATGACGTAGTGGATAACATGTAGCCTATTAAGCGACGGTCCCGGGTTCAATTCCCGGCTGGGGTCTGGAATGTATTATGTGTTAAAACCCATCATTACAGTTTCTTAACCCACGGTAGTCGCTAATGATCAAGCTGCCGATGCATCTTTAAACAAATACAAAAAACAACCAAACTTTAATCATGAGTGAATAATGCAAAATGAAAACCAACCTCAATTTGGCTTAATAAAACGGAAGCTCTTAGATACTAAACTAGGGTCTGTAGAGAAAAATGCTTAAAATAAAAATTGTAGATCTTTTAATTTCCTATAAATTTGATTATATACACTTTTGTTATAAAATGCATACTTAGGCCAGAATCTTAAAAATCCAATATTTTTACAGATTTTTATGAAAAAAAAACAGAAAATTACTAATTATCGCTAAACTAAGCGTTATGCAAAAAATGTACAAATAAAACTGATAGGTTTTTAAATGCTCTACAACTTTTATTATAAACACTTTTCTAAAATGCACACTACAGCTGAAATCTTAAAAACTATTTTTTTCTACAAGAGCACAAGAAAAATGACAACCATATTTTGGTATAAAGAAAGTACTGATAAATCATTACCCTACGCATTTTAGCAGAATAGTACGGTATGTAATGGTATGTGCATTAAATAGTTAATTGGGCACTGTAATATCAGTCACTATTCTCAGGACCTATGGTCCTATAAAACACTTCTCAGTTGTTTAAGAGACTCAAGAGCTAAGAAAGGGGTACTAGCCACAAGGAGCTTCCATGCAGAAGAGCGTATCAAGTAATTTAAAATGTGTAACGAGTCCAATTATATCTGTTAGAAGTACTTTATTTTAGCCCTACCTACAGTCACTATACTAGATGGTAGCGATCATGCACAGCTGCTGCTGCTGTGAGATATAATACGAGTGATGACGTAGTGGTTTCCAAAACTCGGCTGGTGCGTAGTGACAGTAGGATTATTGGATCGTTTTTATAAACATAGCTGTTCAGGTATGTTTACACAGGAAATCAATTTTTATTTTAATAATTCTTCATTGGCGGCCTGAAGTTTTTTTTTAAGTAACTTGTTTTCTTCTTTCAATTCGGCGTTATAATGTTTTAAGAGATCTGTTTCCTTTGACTGCGTAACATTCAAATTTGACGGTTCCTCATTAAAATGAGGCTTAGCTTCCTCTACGGCTATCCTTTCATTTTGTGAACTGTATTGTATTGTAATTCAATGATGAGTTTTCAATATCATAAACTTCCTTAAAAGCGTATCGTTTCTCTGCTTGATTTTTATGTTAACTATAAGTTCGGTTTACCGAACATAGAACAGTACTACAAATCAGCAAATTTAAAAGGTGAACGGAATTCGTCTGATGCTGAATTCTTATAAATTATTATCTTCTTCTATGAATTATTATCTTATGCTGAATTCGTTCGTGTCTTAGGACACGTTTTAATGGAAGAAGTAGCAACTCGGACTTTAAATCGCGTACATAATCCGATTCCTCAAAATGTACTGAACACACTTGACCACTATCAGCAGAAAATGAATCGGCCCGCTTGCAAGCATTTATCCACTTCATCTAGTTTCACTGGCCTTTAAAAACAGTGAAATTTAATGCCCAACTCCTTTTGGTGTCTATCGTGATTAGAACACCCAGCAATCACACAACACACCATGATTAAAGACTAGTAAAGTACTACAGACCACATTAAGACAAATAAACATCTCAGACCGACACCATACACATCGTGCGTCGGCAGTTGCTGGTGACCAGATGACGTCAGGGGGCGGGGCTTGTCACTGCGCATATTGTTGATGATCCCTTTTTTTTTCCCGGGGTTCCTACGGCCGGTGCCGCTTCCCGCACTTCAATCTCCACTCTCCTCTATCCTCCCAATCACCCTCATCCATCCCTCTCTCCCTCATGGCTTCCTGTATTCCCTTTTTCCACGTTTTCCTTGGTCTACCTTTCTTCCTTCTGTTGGTTGGGACATAAGACAACATTCTTTTTGGCCACCTCTCATCACCCATTCTCTGCACATGGCCATACCATATCAGTTGTCGTCTCTCTATCCTATCCACAATGGTATCTTCTACATGAGCTCTTTTCCTGATGTCGTCATTCCGGATATGGTCCAACCTGGACACTCTACATGAACGGCGCAGAAAGTCCATTTCAATTGCTTTAAGCTGGCTGTCTATTTTTGATGTTATTTGCCAGCACTCTGCCCCATAAGTTGTTATTGGCTCCACAATAGTGTGGTACAACTGGACTTTTGTATTCATGTGCATTTTTGCAGACCATAAAATCGGGTTCAATTTCCGGATTGCTATTCTCCCTTGCACAATCCTATTTTTAACATCCTTCCTAGTTGAACCGTCTGATGATATGTAGGTCCCCAAGTACTTGAATTCCTTTGTGCTCTTGATAATTTTGTTGTCGACTTGAAGATCATTGGACTCTTCCCCTATAACCAAGTATTCGGTTTTGCTAATATTAATATTCAACCCCCATTCACAGTATTCATCCAAGAGTTTCCTTGTCATATAAGCAATGTCCTCTTCATCGTTAGCTATGAGCACTTATGATCCCTACCGTCTAATAAAGTAACCGTAGTCCTACCACATTTTCACCCTAATGGGTGACCACCCTAATGTGGCCCTACCACATTAGGGCCCTAATGTGGTAGGGCCCTTTATGAATGTATAGGAAGGAAAGTATTGTTTTCATGTCGATTTATCGAAATCAAGTTTTCACCGGATATACATATTTTTAGACTCCTGAACCCAAAAAAACCAGTTTTTAGCGATGGGTGTGTGCGTGTGTGTGAGAACAAAATCTCAAGAACAGAACATTGTACAAAGTTGAAACTTGAAACTTAAGATAGGTACCACTAGAGGACCCAACTCAAACATTTTCATCAAAATCGGTCAACCAGAAGTAGTGGTTTATTCTTGTAATTTTTGCACTTTTTTGCAATTTTCTAAAAAAATATGGCTCATAAGTTTTTTTAAACTGCCTCATTTACTACATTTTTATTACTCTACAAGACCGGGTAAGCACCATATCAGCTGAAATTCTTGGGGAGGCTGTGCTCTCATAGAAAAAAAATGGTTTTTTAAGACAGCAGCTTTAAAATGCATTTCAAGGCAAAAATTTATACAATTAAAAATGTAGAACATTTAAAAACCTACAACTATTAAATAGTTGTAATATTAATAGTTGTACTATTAATAGTTGTTCCAAATTTTGGAATATTTTTTTTTGTACAATGCTTAGTAATTTTCTGGGGTTTTCCCCATGAAAATCTGTAAAAAAGGGATTTCTTCAAGATTGCGGCTTCAGTAGTACGCATTTTATTAAAAAAATTGTATAAAACTAAAGTTATAGAATATTAAAATATCTACAACTTTTACTTCCAGCATTTTTTTTACAGAGTCTAGTTTAGCGTCAATTAGAGATTTCCCATATTTTTAAGCTGGAGGTTGATTTTCATTTTGAGTCATTCACTCATGATTAAAATTACGTTATGTTTTTCATATTACATTGTTTATCCATAATAGAGCATAGTTTATATTGTTCTTTATATAAATTGGCAAGAAAAATTTGTTTGTTTCACTCCAGTTTTTTTTTGTTTTTAAATCAGACAGTTTTGCATTTTAATGCAAACACATGCAGTAAAGGGTGACAATTTATTTACTCTTGATTGATTGATGGTGGATCCACCGAAACATGTAAGTATAAGATAAAATCGTATCGTAACAAGGTAAAAACAAAAATATAGCAGTTACATCTTTATAAAACAGAATTAATTGTAGACTGCAGTATGCATTATAATGATCTATTTGTAAATGAATTCATCATAAAAATAGCACATAAATACCAAAAATTAATTACACAAATATAAATATATAATATTTTCTGATACTTACTTTATTTTTATTATTCTTATCGTATAAAAATGAGGCACCAAATTCAACAGTTCCATCTGGATTTACAATAGGCTGATGCCAACTGTCAGCAGGATTACAAGTTAAAACTCTGTTATTCATCACTAATGGTTGGGTACATGACAAAGCTCTGTAACATTAGTTAAGAAACAAAACTTAATGATTTAATTCTACACTTTATAAATAATCATTTAGTATTTATAATGTGTCCACAGCTCTGTGGAACCTAAATCATAAAGTGACCCTTACACTATGCGCACAGCACCCCTATCTTATCTATGCGTGCAGCACCTGCCTAGCAGTGTTTCACATTCTTCATTAATGAGTCACCTACTAGACACTCAACTGCAGTACTACCATTTTGGTTGTAATTGTCTTCATCAAAATTGTATAATAATTTTTAAAATCTACATATTATTCCTTGAAAAATGAGTCCAAACATGGAAGAAACAACTGATGATCGCTTCCATACACTTCAAAAAGACGTATGACTGTATACACCTAACATCAATGCTCAAAAACTTGAGAAATATGGGACTGGATCTGAAGTTAGTCCGATTAATTGAGCTGACACTATCAAGCACAAGAACTCAGGTAAAATTTCGTGGAAAGTATTCAGAGGATTTTCAGATTAAAACAGGACTCAGACAGGGGGACGGTCTGTCACTGCTATTGTTCAACTGTGCCTTAGAATACATCATCAGAAAATGGAAACTGGAAAATCCAGAAATTGTTAAATGCGGAAGAAAACAGAAGAGCCACATCAAAGTGAATTGCCTGGGTTTTGCAGACGATCTGGCACTGCTGGGGGGAAGCATGGCAGAGCTACGGTAGCAAATTGCATCGCTAGAGGATTTTGCTGCAAAACTTGGTTTAAAGATCTCACATGAAAAAACCAAAATCATGGCTATCGATCCTCTGGTAGTCAGCAAAGTACAAGTGAATGACAACTGGGTAGAAATCGTAGAAAACTTTAAGTATCTCGGAGAAACCATAAACCATAATGGAAACGAACGTTCTGGATAGAGGGAACGTATCAGGCAATTCACATCAAAGTGAATTGCCTGGGTTTTGCAGACGATCTGGCACTGCTGGGGGGAAGCATGGCAGAGCTACGGTAGCAAATTGCATCGCTAGAGGATTTTGCTGCAAAACTTGGTTTAAAGATCTCACATGAAAAAACCAAAATCATGGCTATCGATCCTCTGGTAGTCAGCAAAGTACAAGTGAATGACAACTGGGTAGAAATCGTAGAAAACTTTAAGTATCTCGGAGAAACCATAAACCATAATGGAAACGAACGTTCTGGATAGAGGGAACGTATCAACAAGTTCCTTAAAGCTCAGAAATGCACCCAAGATACCTACAACAAAAGGTGCATTGGAAAACGAGTGTTCAGAGATGGTATCTGGCTGGTTTTACCAACCAGAGAAGTTTACAGAGACACTGAACCTGTAACAGACACAATGCGCAAAAAAACGGATCTTTTTCCTTGGACACATCATAAGAACTCCACAAACAAGAATCCTCAGACAACTAATAGAATATATGTGGGACCTTAAGTCGGGGCTGGCTTGGATTCGTGAAGTGAAGAAGGACTTAGTGGAGCTGAACCTAACATTGGAGGACCTTGAAAAAAAATCCGATAACCTAAACGCGATCAAACACACAAATATCAGGTTCAAAGAAACGGTTAGAAAAATACAGAACCCTAGAGTTTTTTCAGATGCTGAACGAGCTGCTAGATGCCAGAGAATGAAGAACCACAGGGAGAGGATTAGGAGGAAATTGAGGAACTGATATTATTTGACTAAAGTGGTCCAATGGGCATTACAAGTAAAAAAAAAAATGTAATAATGAATATTATTATTTTTGATACATGTAACAATTATTACATTTATTATCTATTATTATTATTCTATTAATCTTATCAAAACATAATATTTGATTAACACTGTCAGTTTTATAAAATTAAAAGCACTGCATTTATAATAATAATGATAGTTAAATTTATCATGACATTTATTAATTTATTATAATAATATTATTGAAAAATGGAAGTCAGAATGAAATCCGACATCAAAAATGCTTAAGATTATCGCAATGACACCATGTTCAGACTAATTTTTCAACGAATAATACGTCGATTTTGAAAATTATTATACAATTTTAATAAAAATAATTACAACTAAAATGGTAGTATTGCAGTCAAGCGTCTAGTACGTGACTCGCTACTGAATAATGTAGAACGCAGGTAAGGCAGGCTACGACAGGTAAGGGGTTGCGTAAGGGTCAGTTTATGATCTAGGTTTCATAGAGCTGTGGACATAATATTCTAGACACAGTAAAGAGAGGATGTGTAGTTAGTACAGTACATGGAGTAAATAAAGATAGAGAGGGAACTAGTAATTTTATTTTGCCAAGATCTGCAGTTTACAATGTGAGCAAGAAGATGGTGTTGACAACTGCTGAACTTTCAATATTAATGAATTTCAAAACACGCGAAATGCTGGCTGTTAAACTGTTGCCGGCTGTTACACAAATTGTGTTTACTAATTCAATCCCCTTCCGTGTCTACAAAGCATATGCTACAGTACTGGCACATGTCTAACTGCATTTTGTATTCAACAAGTTGGCCGGTCAGCATTTGTACATTCCAAAGATCCAGAAAATCTACGAAAGGTTAAGGATAGGTTTTGAGAAAAATGCTATTCTGTTGTATTCTTTTACAAAAAAAAAAAAACCACCTGTACTTACCGTGCAGCTGCTTCTGTAGATTTGAAAGTAACGAAGCCATATGTCGTGTCTCTATATCTTTCAGACACATGCTGTTTACGTATCTGGATATTAACTATTTCACCGAATTCCTTGAAAATATTGTAAACATGACAGTTACGTGCCTGAAAAAATTTACAACATGTAAACTATTTTATTGTTAAAAAGCTAGAAGTAAAAGAAAAATCATAAAGGAAGAGCTTAACAACTTAAATAATATCAAAATTTTTAACATGCTATCTATTTTCTCTGTCTAAAAATATTCACTGGATAATACTGATTTCATTAACAAAGTTAAAGGCAGTTTATCAGAGCTCTTCAAATTTTTAGTGGAATAAAAATTACGCAAAATTTTTTACAAGATACTATTTATATTTTTTTATATTTAAAACATTAGGAATAAAATTATGAAATTGTACCACAAACAATATATCATCACACAAACATGAGTTTTTTTAACTCACATGTTTATCAATATTTGAAACAAATAACTTTCTGACAGGAACACCATCAATTTTTCTTTCTAAAATCATCTTCTTTTCCAAGATTTGAGAATCTGAAACACAAAGCATACATAAAATACCAACAGACAAAAGAACAAATGACAACTAAAAATTTAAAACTTTTTTTATAACAGGCCTTATGTTTTTAGGAAGTTCCTTAATAATTTTCTCTGCCTTAAGAATTTGAAGCTACAGTTGAGGTAACATGGTGTATGATTGAGGAGTGAGGAAGACTATTAAATGTCTTGCTGAAAATAAAATTAACCTAAATACATGTAAGCAGTCAATAAGAGCCAGAGGTGGGTTACTGTCTAGGAAGACAGACAGTGCACCTACAAAATGACACAATGTCGAAAAGGACTCTATGACATAGGAATTATTGGCCCAGCCAATAAGTTTAAGGGAATTAAGTTCCCAGCAAGACTACCAGTAAATAATATGCAGTAGCGAAAGAGGACAACGATCCCAACGGTAGTGTGCAGGAAGGAACTTTGCAGAAAGTATAAAATGTCTTTTCAGTAATGAAAACTCATTAATATTTGAGAACTGGCCAGGTCTAAAATATCATGGAATATTTTACCATAAATAAAAACATTTCCCATTAAAAATTACACGAAAACAAAAGAAACATATTACATAAATAAATTACTGTTATTATTACGCCTAGTACAATTAATATTTACATAAACTCAAAATTACGGCGCGGGGGAAATCAACCTAGGGCTACCCAACTATGGCAGAAGCATGTTCTACGATAAATTTGATGAATGCTTCCTGTTAGGGCAAAAGTCTTGTTTATTATGGCAAAAATGTACCAGTTAAGGATTATGAGTCAACGTCTAGTGGATTTTGTACCTGACCTGACTAAGCAACCTCAGAATGAATACCTTTTTAAACATAATGATAATCAGATTTCTGACATCAGTATCCATTTAAAAATTTAAGAGCTAAATAACTTGATTGCCTTTGGTGTAATTTGGTGGAAATTCTGTGGAATGGAACCACATGACTATTTCGGGTATTGCAGTGACGAGTTGTTGAGAGCAGGGTGTCCTTGTTTTTAAATACCTGAATAAGAACTTCTCTAAAGAATTTCTAAAGCTGTTTTACACGTAGAAATTCAAAGTCCCTAGAAAGCTCATCAGATGAAAAGCATGGTGTTTTTTGCTTATTACTTTAAATATTGTTTCCTCTTGAGCGGCATGTGAACATCATATGCTCCTCCCCAAGCAAATAATGACGCACAAAATCACTTATTGAGTACCGAGTGTTAAAACCATTTTTAATGTTTTTACTTTCTCTTGCCTATATGAATATTTTTTTTTTTTTTGTCATCAGTCTCTCGAATGGTTTGATGCAGTTCTCCAACCTGTTCTATCTTGCGCAAGTCGTTTCATATCTACATACCTGTAACACCCTACATCTTTTGTAATTTGCTTTATATATTCTAATCTTTGCCTCCCTCTACAATTTACTCCCTCAATGTTACCCTCCATTATTGATAGCCCAATACCTGGATGTCTTAGGATATGCCCCACTAGCCTATCCCTTCTTTTGGTAAGATGCTTCCATATACTTCTTTTTTCATCCACTCGCCTAAGAACCTCTAAATTACTTATTTTGTCCACCCACCTAATCTTTAACATTTTCCTATAACACCACATTTCAAAAGCTTCTATCCTCTTCCGTTCTACAGCCCCTATCACCCACGTTTCACTTCCGTATAATGCTACACTCCAAACATAATGTTTTAAGAAATTTTTCCTAATCTGTAAATCAATGTTTGTAGTCAGTAAGCTGTTTTTCATTTCAAAGGCTTTTCTAGCTTGAGCAATTCTACTCTTGATATCACTCGTGCTTCTACCATCCTTTGTTATTTTACTCCCTAGATAGCAGAATTCCCCAACTTCCTGTATGTTTTCGTTGCCTACTTTTAAATTTCCCATCTCTTCTAAACCACTCTTGCTGCTGCACAACACTTTCGTTTTGTTCTTATTAATTTTCATGAAGTAATCCTTCCTCAAGATCTCATCCATTCCATTTAAGGCATCCTCTAGTTCATTCTTTGCCTCGGCTAATACTACTATATCATCGGCGAATCTCAACATTTTTATTGTTTCTCCTTGAATTTTTATTCCTACGTCAAATTTCTCCTTCACTTCATTTATAGCCTCTTCTATATACAAGTTAAAAAGTAGTGGTGACAAAGAACAACCTTGTCGTACACCTTTTCTTACAGCAGCCTCTTTTTCGTACCCCTCAAAACAGCCGTTTGATTCTTATACAGACTGTAGATAACTTTCCTTTCTTTGTATTTAATTCCTAGCCTTTTCAAAGTTTTAAACATTTTACTCCAGTCCAGATTGTCAAATGCTTTCTCTAAATCTACAAATGCCATAAAAGTAGTTTTATTTTTCTGTATCCTTTTCTCAATAATCAGTCTCAGAGCCAATATTGCATCTCGAGTTCCCATTCTCCTTCTAAATCCAAATTGGTCATCGTCCAATACTTCTTCTACTCGGTGTTCTATTCTCCTGTATATAATTCTTGTCAGTATCTTAGATGCATGGCATGTTAGGCTGATGGTTCTGTAATGTTCACACTTCTCCGCTCCTGACTTTTTTGGTATTGGAATCATAATATTTTTTTTAAAGTCCGATGGTACCTCTCCACTCTCATACATTCTGCACACAAGTTTGTATAATTTGTTTTGAGCAACTTTGCCACATCGTAATAATAATTCCGATGGTATGTTATCTATTCCTGGTGTCTTATTCATATTCATATCCTTAAGTGCCCGATCGAATTCTTCTCGTAGTATAGGGTCCCCTTTTTGATCTTCTTCAACATCAGTTTCTTGTTCTATCGCATCATATTCTAATTCTTTTCCCATGTAGAGTTGATTTACGTATTCCTTCCATCTTTCAGCTCTCTCTTGGCCATTCAACAATGGTTTACCACCTGCGCTTTGTAAATTAACAGCTTTCATCTTTCGTTCTCCAAAGTTTTCCCTTATTTTTCTATAAGCTGCGTCCACTTTACCAACTGCCATTTTACTTTCAATGTCCGTACATTTCGCTCTGATCCACTCTTCCTTCGCTTTCTTACACCTTTTGTTTATGGTATTTCTCAAGTAGCTATATTGCCTTTTACCTCTCTCGTCCTTTGCGTTTTTATATTTTCTTCGCTCATCCATCAGTTCTAAAATATCATTAGTAATCCACGGTTTCCTACCTCTTCTTTTAGTATGTCCTATCCATTCTTCCGCTGCTTTCACTACCACCTCCTTGAAGTTTATCCACTCCTCCTCTACACTTCTTGTGTCATTACCTCTTTCTTCTATCCCTTTTTGAATACTCTCCTGGAAACCTACCTGGTTGTCTTGTTCTCTTAGTTTGTCTACATCCCACCTAGCATTTCCCTGTCCCTTCTTCAGTTTTTTTAAGTTTAAGCCTGCTATCCATTACTACTAAGTTATGATCACTCCCTATGTCTGCACCTGGATAGGCTTTACAGTTCATAATCTGGTTTCTGAATCTTTGTCTAACCATTATGTAATCTATTTGGTATCTTCCCTTGTCACCTGGCATCATCCAAGTGTATAACCTCCTTTTGTGATTCTTAAAAAGTGTATTGCCTATCACTAAATTATATTTGGAGCAGAAATCTACCAGCCGCCTCCCTCTGTCATTTCTCTTCCCTAGACCATATTCTCCGACTATCTTTCCTTCTTTTCCTTCTCCAACTACTGCATTCCAGTCTCCCATAACTATCAAATTTTCATCACCCTTGACATATTTTATTACTTCATCTAATTCCTCATATACTTGTTCTATTTCTTCCTCTCTGTGTGAAGACGTAGGCATGTAGACCTGCACTATAGTGGTAGACTTTGGTTTCGTATCTACTCTAACCATGATAATCCTATCACTACACTGCTTATAGTAAGTCACTCTTTGTCCAATTTTTTTATTCATTACTAGACCCACTCCGCCCTGCCCTCCGATGGCTTTAGTGTTAATAACCCTATAATCCCCGGACCAAAAGTCTTGATCATCATCCCAGCGTACCTCACCAATGCCTACAATATCTAACTTCAACCTATCCATTTCCCTTTTTAAATTCTCTAACCTACCAGTTTGTTTTAAACTCCTAACATTCCATGTTCCAACTCGCAGAATTTCAGAAACTTTTATTTTTTTGATGAAGTCCCCTCTGATAGTCCTCGCCCGGAGATCCGAATGGAGGACTAGTTTATCTCCGGAATGTTTTACCAGAGAGGACGCCATCATAAATTTTTCATATTTTGAAGTTCTCGAAGTTCTTGAAGATCTGCATATACTAAGTAAGCCTGACCAGAATCATACATGAAGGAGTTTCCTTACGATAATTCTAGTCCGACAGAAAAAGCTGTAGTTTACTGTTGCTTTCAGCTTTTTGGTTGGCAGACTGAGTGCCCCAAGCCACCGTCTGCCAGGGTGGGATGGGCAGCCCTTCCAGTTCCGTTCACCATGAGCCGGTTATCGTGCTGATGAGCGGTCACATGGTTACTAACAGGCCACACAACGTGAATGTATGGATAGGACACTAGCCTTCTATCCCGGCTGGTTCCCTTAAGCCTTTTGTAAAAGGAATTAAGGGGTCTCCTTCCAGTTGACGACAGAAGCCCTTTATAGCCCCTATATGAATATATAAGAAGGAAAGTATTGTTTTCATGTCCATTTTTCAAAATTGAGTTTTCACTGGATATACACGTTTTCAGACCCCCTGAACCCAAAAAACATGTTTTAAGTGATTGATCTGTGTGTGTGTGTGTGTAAGAACAGAATATCTCAAGAACGGAAGATTGTACAAAATTGAAACTTAAGTTAGATACTACTACCGGACCCAACACTAACATTTTCATCAAAACTGGTCAACCGGAAATAATAATTTATTCGTGCCATTTTTCACTTTTTGCAATTTTTTCAAAAATGGCACCTACGATTTTTTTTCAAAATCGCCTCTTTACTAAATTTGTTATGCTTTACAAGATAGGGTAGGTGCCATGTCTGCTGAAATTCTTGGAACGGCTGTTTTTTAAAAATTGCAGCTTTGTATTTTAGTGCAAAAATGTATACCATAAAAGTTGTACAGAATTTAAAATCCTACAACTTTTATTTCGAACATTTTTTTGTATAACGCTTAGTTTAGCGGTAATTAGTGATTTTCTTTTTTTTTCATAAAAATCTGTAAAAAAATCGATTTTTTAAGATTTCAGCCTTAGTATGCATTTTACGACAAAAGTGTGTATAATCAAATTTACAGGAAATTAAAAGATTTACAACTTATATTTTGAGCATTTTCTCTACAGAGCCTAGTTTAGCGTGAAAGAGTGATTTTCCATATTTTTAAGCCAAACTGAGGTTGATTTTCATTTTGGATCATCCACTCATGATTAAAATAAGGTTATGTTTTTTGAGGTTAATTTTTTTGTTTATTTCTAATGTTTTATTACTGATGTTAGGTTATATTGTTCATTATTTGCATTGGCACAGTAAAGTCGTGTTTCACACCAGATTTTTAAATCCAAAAATTGCCTGAATACACTCAAAGCTTTTAAAATACACTGGAGATAACAAACAAGTAGGCCTACATAATATGTGTGTGTCCACAACAAAGCATCATCCAAATTCAGTTAATTCATAGTCGGGCTGATTTTTATTCAGGTCTCAAAGAAGCCTAAAGTAAATGGAATATTTGGTCGAATATTTATATTTTACAGGCAGAAGAAATAGGGCCTACGCAAGGAAAGATGGCTGCTATGCTCTGAAGAACTCAACCTGTATAATAAGAAAGCACAGGTCACACATTGTAATACTGGGATAAACCTTAAGGTCAGTATATGAGTGAATGCCTTCAAATGACAGGGAAGGCCAGTATAAGAGAAGTAGAGAAATTTAAGAGAAAAAAGATCCTCTGCCAGATAATGGGTCCGAAGATAGACGGACAGAACAGGTTATAAAGAAGAGATGATCTGTACAAAAAAAAAAACAAACAATTAATGGAAACTATCCGACAGCAAAGACACTACGGACACTTGTCCGTAGAATTAAATAGAGGATATTGGTTGGCAAAACGAATTTTTAAGACCTCATTCACAAACAAAATGTAATACCAATCTGCATTTTAATTTAATATTACCCTGAAGATTGTGGTATCATCGAAATGTATGCAATTTTTTTTAACTAAAGGGCAAATAAAGACAAAGTAAGCGATAAATTCATTTATATTGTGATTTATACATCTTTAAGACAATAAACAATAGACCTAAAGGAAAAAGATTTAAAGAAGTAACCAAATATATTTAGAACACTGGAATAAACTGAGAAATCATAATGGATTGAAACATTATGTTGAGTCAGTTGACTAAAAGATTCATGAGTTTCCTTGTAGAACACCAGATTGATGGGAGAAAGGAGAAATACCTACAGTTAACTAATGCTAAGAATGTAAGCTGTAGCAAGAGTTTCCAGAAATGCCAAAATAGTTACTTGATGTTGTCTAAAATTCATCCTACAAAGACAAGAAAGATAGAATCCATCAAGTGCCAAAAAAACTTTAATTTTCTTTTACAGATGATCACAAAAAACTATTGACTAATCACTAGTGAGACATGATCAAAAATGACAGAACAAAGAGAAAGTAATCATTTATTGAACACAGTGCAAAAATACAATTGAATCGCTAAATGCAGGAAGGCCTCATCATATTCAATTTTTTTGAAAAATTACTTTTTTATGTGTCTGTTTCTTTATATGAAAACACACATTTCTGTACAAAAAAGCCTCATCTACACTCAATAGTAACGTTATAATTTAACTGAAAAATTTTCATTAATTGCAGAAGGGCCTCATATCCACCAGGAGATGTGACCTTTCTGCAGTCAACTGAGATCAGCTGATCTGAACAGTTGATTTGTTATATAAGCTCCTTTGTGGTTAGTAGTGTGCTTTGTGGCTTGCTTTTTCTATTCTTGTTTTATTAAAAGACTATTTCTTTTAAATTGAAAAAAATGAGTTCAAGTAATGAAAAAATCCAGAGAAAAGGAAGAAAGGAATTAGGTGTGTAGATATGTTCCAAAGAAACACTAATGGACCTAAAGAAACAGTTTTAGTCAAAATATTATTATTTTGAATTTAATCATGCTCATTCAAGAATCGTTACTGTTTCATAACTTATTGATGGGTTTGTTAGTTTTAATTTTAATTTAAAAAAAGCTAATGCTCCCCAGTTGAATTTACCTACTGAGCCAGCATATTGTGCTGAGATATCAATATTAGAAAGCAAGATGAATGATCTTAAAAAACTGTACAGGTTCATACCAGAAAACGAACGCCGTTTTTGGGATGAAATTTTTAATCTTCCTACGGAAAAGCGGTCATCCACCGAAGAGAAGCAGCAGAAGTTTAGTAAATTAAAAATCGTAAAATAATTAGTAAATAGACTTTATAATAATAACTAAGTAGTTTTTAATAAATAAAAATATCATTAATTATGTAACAATGAGTTATATTAAAGGATTTTTGCACAAAAAGTGTTGAGAATAATATTGAAATAAACCATTAATTGTAGAAAGGCCTCATCTCCATGAAATAATTTCAGCCACTGCAACTAATGTTTAGTATTTTCAAACTTTCTTATAGCCAAAATTTTAGCTATAGTATGTATTAGGATCACAATTTTTTTTAATTTTTTGTCTTGCATTTATAAAAAATTAAACAGTTTTTTCATCTCCTGAAAAATTCTGTAGAATGGAGATGAGACCTTCCTGCATTTAGCGATTCAATTATATTTCACACACACTACTGAAGCCAAAAGCTAGTGAAACCTCCCAGTGCTTTCTTAAAAGAACTTTGGCCATGTTGAACGCAATTCCACCACATATAGTCAGCAGCTATCCAACATTTTTAAATGAGTGCCAAATGGTAACTAAAAGGAGAAGACTACAAGATATCAGTGTTCAGGACTGTACAACTGCTACAAAAGTTACAGTTTTATAAGCAGCTAACAGATTAAACAACCAGTTTCATTTTTAATTTTATAAACTGTAACTGAAATCAATAACAAATGTTACTGAAAACTACATTTTTATTAAACAAAGTGGAATAAGCAACAATGAATTGCTTTTCAGTAAATCTTCAAAAGTTAAACAGATTCTGCACCTAACCTTTACACCTGACTTGGAATTACAAGAATTGAATAAGTTTTCCTTCATAAATAATGTTTAAATTAAGTTAACGGTCAGTTTTTCATGACAAAATTCTCAAGATAAGATTTTTTTTTCTCTTTAATTCTTTATTTACAACTGTAAAATTTTACAAGCAAATGTGATGATTATGATAATAATGTAAATGACATGATAGGCATGCGAGGGGTAGGCCTTCATTGGTGCCTCCCCAAGAATGAAATTTGTATATCAAATTAGCAGGTCTCTACCCCAGCATCTTTTAAGGTGTCTAGAGGGATTATCAGGTAAATGGATGGTGGAAAGTGAACACACCCGGGGGTTCTCGTGTTCGTGTGACTTGTCATGAAAGCGTTTGTATAGGTATTCAATGGAATTTTGTACAAGCGGTGTTTTTAAATCTGTTTGTAAGGTTTTTGTTGCTAACGTAAAGAGGTGCATTTGCTATAAGGCATAATGTTTTTGACTGGAATGCTTGAATTTGTTACAAGTTAGAGGGTTTGGTTGAACCGTAAATTTGGGATCCGTAGGTCTACATAAGTTTCAAAAGAGAACAATATATGCGTAATTTTTGTGCCATTGGTAATTTTGATCGTTTGTGAAGTAGGGAATATAGAAGTTTAAGTCGGGAATTCAGTAATAAACGTTTCCGTTTGATATGTGTGCTCCAAGTTAGTCGTTAAGATAAGATATAACCTGCTTCATTTGTCTGCAAAGAAATTACCAACTAGGTCTACTTATTTGAATACCTACTTACTGTTATTTAGATATTTATATTTTGAACATTGCAGAATGATATGAAAAAAGTACAACGTAAACGTGAAATTTAGTTCTATAGGGTATACATTAAAAGTTAACACTTGATTTTCCACAAATGCTGCAAAAACAGACAACACACATTTAACATTAAAGGGCAACTTAACCTGGAATTTTGTGTTAGGACCGAAACACTGTACTACAAAGTGATCTACTTTGAGTCTCTTATACTTATAGGACAAAGATTACCATATAACATGCAGTTCTGGTATCACTAAATAGAATTATTTTGTTTATAAATCAGAACTGAAAACTCAAGAGGAATTCACAAAACCTTATGGAAAGAACACCTACCTTGGGCCATATTTTCATTATTTGCAAAACTGAAACCAGGATATTGCTCGTCATTGCTTCCAAACGAAATTACTGTGAAAGGTCCAACGGGGTCATAGAGCCCATAACAAATCCCACTCACTCCACGTTCCCACTCATCCATAATTTACACACACTTCAAAAATTATTAACTTTTATTTAAATGTCGGTCTCTGTGGAACCGTGTTTGTTAAGTAATTTACGTTTTCAGTGTAATCGTTGATTGTGGAAGTGACTTAATTTTTCCATTAACAGAAATTAATACGGTAAACTTTAACGAACAACCCGAATACATAAATAACTTGAATTAATTCGAAGTGCTCGAACGATACCACAACACTACGACATTAAATAGAACCATACGTAACGATTCTCTTGTGAAAGGTATGTTTATCAAGAAACGTGATGAAATCCTACCAATAATGAACTGTCAGTCCTGCAATCTGTAGTCAGTTTTCTCAATTAGGTTTTGAAGCGGGCTAAAAATGACGTTATAAACTTATATTCCGTTATCAAAATGAAGTACTATCATAAAAGAAGACCTCCAATTTTATTTTAAAACCTAAGTTTTTTTATACTTGCAACTTATTGATTAGACTTCACCGTGATTAAAAAAATGTAAAAATATTCATCTGAAGCTCAAAGTATAACGTGAATTTGACTGGTACCGAGCGCCTCGATTATGTAAGAGTAAAATGTAAAAGGTATGACTTGTTGTGGTTCGTGAGTTTGACTGGCGTGAATTAAATTTTTGATAAAAACAATCATTTCGAACCACTCTAGAGAAGAAGCCCTAGTGACATTTTGCCACTCACAGCCGAGGGTGAGAAATTACAACAATAACCTAAACGATTCATGCCATGCCTGCGACATAAGAGCTGGGAACAAAGAACATCGTACTTTAATAGCACACAATGTTTTTAGAAGCCTTTTTATCCTTGAGTAGCGTTATCGAATACCATGACATATAATATGCATACCTAATGATGAGTATACGTTTGTCGATTCTCGTCATTTCTCAAATCCCTTGCTGCTATTTCTTGTTGTAAACGATTCGTTCATAATGTACCAGGATATATTTCTACATAGATTTTTTAAACTTGGTAACGTAGCGATGAAGTTTACTGCGTTCTTTGAAACTGGCTCCGTTCAGTAAATTGGAACTGGCCCCATGATGATCAGTGTGATTTTTATTTACCGAAATATTCGTCTGCAAAATTATTATTTTCTTGCATTTTGTTTATCTTTAACTTAGGTTATCGAATTTCAACCAGTGAAGTTTGCATGGTTTATATAACTTCTGGTTTTCGTAAAACTATCTCAACTAAAATCTGTTATATTCGTCCACTTTTTTATATTTTACAAATTACGTTAACTTCCTTCGTCGACGAATTTTTAAAAATCGTGTTTCAGTTTTGCACGGGCATTTTTTACATCTTTTCCATTTTCCCTCAAAAACATTTTTTTATTTTAGTACATAATTTTACCCTTTAATAGCAATCATAACCGAAAGCCGCCATCGTCGTATCTTTAGCAAAATGATAAATCGATGTTTTAACTGGATCCACTGAGATTGTTTTGACGTACCTACTAGGCACATTATTTTATACTTTCTCATTAATATTGTCGTATTGTTAATACAAAATATGCTTGAAATTATCGATTTTATTCACGATTATAATCATTGAAACGATTTTTCAACGTTCCTATCTTGAATGGTAGAGATATATTTACTCTATCCGTTGCTGAAATTCTTAGAAGCTTTGAAATCAGTGTTCCAATGTTTGATACTGTCTTCGCAACTCTTACAAACATACGGTAAACCAATACGCCGTAACAAGTAGATAATTAACACCGTTTAGTATTATCAGATATTCCAAACCGTGCTTGTAAATTGTAAATACGTAGAATGATCTTTTGTTTGTAGTCTAAAGTCAGATAATTGGTGTCGAATCTTTAACAACTGCCCATATTTAACAGCTACCCATAACGGACAGGCGGAGTGTCAAATTATTTACTCTCACTCTGTTCGTTGCCGGGCTAAAATAAATAGTTCTGTTTCTTATCACATGGTCAACCAAATAATTGACTCAATCATTTAAGAACAGAAGAGGAAGATGTGTAAAAGACACTAATCAGAGTGAAGCACATTGAAGTTAAAGGTACAAATTATATTGGGGAAAACTACATTAAAATTGCAACCTTGAAGTACATTTTATGGCAAAAGTACAATAAAAATCTGGTGTGAAACACTCACACAACTTTCTCTTGCCAATGCAAATAATTCACAATAAACCTAACATTATTAACAAAATATTAGAAATAAACAAAAAACTAACCTCAAAAACATAACATTATTTTAATCATGAGTGAATGATGCAAAATGAAAATCAACCTCAGTTTGGCTTAGGAATACGGAAAATCACTCTTTCTCTCTAAACTAGGCTCTGTAGAGAAAAATGCTTTAAATAAAAGTTGTAGATCTTTTAATTTTCTATAAATTAAATTATATACACTTTTGTCGTAAAATGCATACTAAGGCCGAAATCTTAAAAAAATCAATTTTTCACACATTTTCGTGGGAAAAAAAAGAAAATCGCAAATTACCGCTAAACTAAGCGTTAAACAAAAAAATGTTTGAAACAAAAGTTGTAGGTTTTTAAATTCTCTACAACTTTTATTATATAAATTTTTGCGCTAAATTGCATATTAAAGCCGTAATCTTAAAAAAAACTATGTTTTTACGTCAAAACAGCCTCACCCAGAATTTCAGCCAACATGGCGCCTACCCTATCTTGTAGAGAATAAAAAATTGAGTAAATGAGGCGATTTAAAAAAAAATCGTAGGACCAGTTTTTGAGAAAATCGCAAAAAAGTGAAAAATTACACGAATAAACTACTACTTCCGGTTGACCGATTTTGATGAAAATGTTCGTGTCGGGTCCGGTAGTGGTATGTAAGTTAAGTTTCAAGTTTCAAGTTCGTAGGATGTTCCGTTCTTGAGATATTCTGTTCACACACACACACACACACACACACACACACACACACACACACACACACACACACAGACCAATCGCTAAAAACATGTTTTTTGGGTTCAGGGGGTCTGAAAACGTATAGATCCGGTGAAAACTCGATTTCGAAAAATCGACATGAAAACAATACTTTCCTTCCTATATATTCATATAGGCAAGAGAAAGTAAAAATGAAATAAAGTAGGCTGTAAAAAATTTTATGGGTTACGTCTGAATTTTTTTTTTACACATTGCTGACTACATTATATAATGTTAACTGTTTTAATAATTTATTTCATACAAAACATTTGCTCAGTTTCTTTATATGGCGTTTTGTTTTGCATAGATACAGTATCAGTTGACGAATGAGTAAAATATTGTACTGCTCAAAGATTTATAGGAAAGTTAATAGGGCTACCATACTATTTATTATAATGAAATTTGTTTCAAAACTTCTAATTTATATTGTTATACCCATGGAAAATCAGTCTACAAAATGAAAAGACACTTTCCAAACATTTCTTAATAAAAAAATCTGGTGTGAAACACTCAAACAACATTCTCTTGCCAATGCAAATAATGACCAATATAACCTAACGTTAGTAATAAAACATTAGAAATAAACAAAAAACTAACCTCAAAAAACATAACCTTATTTTAATCATGAGTGAAAGCCGCAAAATGAAAATCGACCTGTTTGGCTTAAAAATACGAAAAATCACGCTTTTACGCTAAACTAGGCTCTGTAGAGAAAAATGCTTTAAATAAAAATTGTAGATCTTTTAATTTTCTATAAATTTGATTATGTACATTTTTGTCATAAAATGCATACTAAGGCCAAAATCTAAAAAAAAATCGATTTTTCACACGTTTTCGTGAGAAAAAACAGAAAATCGCTTATTACTGCTAAACTAAGCGTTGTAAAAAAATATGTTTGAAATAAAAGTTGTAGGATTTTAAATTCTCTACATTTTTCATTATATACATTTTGTGCTAAAATGCATATTAAAGCCGCAATTATAAAAAAAACACTTTTTTACGTGAAAACAGCCTTACCAAAAATTTCAGCAAACATGGCGCCTACGCTATCGTGTAGAGCATAAAATATTTAGTAAACCAGGCGATTTTTAAAAAAAATCGTAGGACTAGTTTTTGAGAAAATCGCAAAAAAGTGACAAATTACACGAATAAACTACTACTTCCGGTTGACCGATTTTGATGAAAATGTTCGTGTCGGGTCCGGTAGTGGTACGTGACTTAAGTTTCAAGTTTCAAATTCGTACAATGTTCCGTTTTTGAGATATTCTGTTCACGCACACACATTGGTGTGTGGGTCTGAAAACGTGTAGATCCGGTGAAAACTCGATTTCGAAAAATTGACATGAAAACAATACTTTCCTTCCTATATATTCACATAGGCAAGAGAAAGTAAAAACTAACTTCAAAAAAATAATATTATTTTAATCTTGAGTAAAAGATGTAAAGTGAAAATCAACCTCAGTTTAGCTTAGAAATACTGAAAATCACTTTTTCACACTAAACTAGGCTCAGTAGAGAAAAATGCTCTAAATAAATGTTGTACATCTTTTAATTTCCTATAATTTGATTAAACTTTTTGTAGTAAAATGCATAATAAGGCTGAAATCTTTAAATATTCGATTTTTTACACGTTTTCGTGAGAAGAAAACAGAAAAAATCGCTAATTAGGCCTACCGCTAAACTAAGCATTATACAAAAATGTTTGAAATAAAAGTTGTAGGATTTTAAATTGTCTATAACTTTTACTATAAAAAAATAGATACATTTTTACACTAAAATGCATATTAAAGTCGTAATCTTGAAAATACAATATTTTTATGAGAAAACAATCTCACCAAGAATTCAAATTCAAGAATTTCAGCAGACATGGCGCCTACCCTATCATGTAGAGCATAAAAAATGTAGAAAATTAGTAAATGAGGCGGTTTTTTTAAAAAATTGTAGAAGCCGTTTTAGAAAAAATCGCAAAAAAGTGAAAAATTACACGAATAAACTACTACTTTCGGTCGACCGGTTTTGATGAAAATGTTCGTGTCGGGTCCTCTGGTGGTATCTAACTTAAGTTTCAAGTTCGTACGATGTTCCTTTCTTAAGATATTTTGCACACACACACAGACCAATCGCTAAAAACATGCTTTTTGGGTTCAGGGGAGTCTGAAAACGTGTAGGGGTACATCCGGTGAAAACTCGATTTCGAAAAATTGACATGAAAACAATACTTTCCTTTCTATACATTCATATAGGCAAGAGAAAGTAAAAATTACTACATTATTCTACTACCTAAACCAAGCATCAAACAGAAAACGTTAAATGCACACATTTTTGTTCTTCTTCTTTCACTACAGGTAGGCCTATAATGGTATACTTAGACAATTCGAATTGGCACGAGCAGCTTCCGTGTTTATTTACTCCACTCTTCGCCCCTCGCCATGCAACGATGGTTCAGTCACAAATGTATACAATCGCTACTGTAATGTGCAAGACTCACGCTCGGTCACTACGCTTTGTTTTCACCGTTGTTATTAATAAATCTGTTAGACATGATGATGTGACTAATTTGTTTTCATATATGATTTTCTATTCATTATTTATATTTTTACCAATTTGTTTAGTTAGCTGCGTGCGTCTGTAGAGTATAGTTTAGTGAGTTTTTGCAGTTTAGTTCTTGTAATTTATAACTTAAATTTTTACTGGGACAAATAAAATACATAATTATTTTAAAATGAAATAATTATTGTATGTTTGTACATTGAAATAAGGTTGCAGGCATTTGCGCACATTAAAATTTGTAGACCTTGTTAAAAGAATGGTTATACTTTACGCGGAACTGTGTGTACACGTAGAGCAAGAGTTGTGCGAGTTTAAATTGTCCACATTTAACGAACTATGGTGGCGTGCGGGCCGCACATGCGCAGTAAGGAGATTCCCCACCACAGCGTCGTAGTCTGATACCTCTATACCCTAACGAACTAAAGACTGCAGATGAGATCTAGCCAATAACAGCCAAGGTTGTGTGTGAGGTTGCCCCTTCGCTAATCACACTCTGTTCCACCGAACTCCAGCCGACTTTTTGTTAAGCTGTTATCCACAGTGGGACAACAACGTAACAACGCAGGATGCGAATAACGAAAGTCAATTGACTCTGTGCTGTGATCTAGGCAGCCCCGGCCCTAGTACTTTTGCCGCCCCAAGCGAAATTCACGAGTGCCCCCTCCACCCACTCATCAACCATTAAATTAATCCGCACAAAAATAAATAGAACCCCTCTTCAAACGTATGCTTCTATGCTTTAAAATAGATAGACCTATTGTCAAGTTTTGCATTTTGTAGTTGTTGTTGGGTTTATAGTTTTTCGGACCATGATTGTAAAGTCGTATATTTATAAAATTTTAAAATAAAACATGAAAATTTGCCGCCCCCAAAATCTGCCGCCCTAGGCGGCGGCACTGGTCGCCTACCCCTAGAGCCGGGGCTGGATCTAGGTCACTAAGCTCCCCCTTCATCTGCAGTCTCTAGTTCGTTAAGCTATAAAGTAGTACTCACTACTCGTGTTGTGTTCGTGCGGTTATCGTTTTGACATTTTGTGTCGCTGTCGAAAACCGATTAGTTGCGCGCGCACAAAATTCGGGGAAAATGTCTGCGATTTAATTATTTGTGGTAATAGGCAATAAGGTTTTTTGTAAAGATGTACCATACGTTTTGACAGGCTCGAAAGAGAGGGACGTCATACCCTCTTTCTGTTATATTATTTACTTTGAGGTTATTTTTCTTAAAATTTCATTCAACTGATATTGTGCGTGTGTAGTGGATTTCTAAAAATTGACGTATATTTGGTATAAAGTTCACAACAGTGAAAAATGATTCAGCTTCTTGGAATACTAATAGGAATGAGACACCAGACACGACTATCTATCTTTGACTTCCCTTCAAAGAGTGATTTTTTCAAGCTAGTTTATTATTTATGTTTCCACCCAACATATGACTCGACATTTATATCAAATTACAGATAAAATTTTATATTTTATAAAAAAATAATAAAACGCATATTAGGTCGTCCCGGAAAAAAGTATATTACGTGATACGCAAAAAAGTGATGAGATTTAAAAGTCTAACTTTGTACGAGCGTATCTTATCTAAATATTACAGTATAATAATCACATTTATAGCGTAATAAAATAAGATTCATTTGAAAGAAAAAGTAATTTTTTCAGAATTTTTTTGATGAAAAATGAGCTTGTTAAAGTGTAGTGAACGAAACTGGCCAGCTGAGTGCCTTACTGATCGCGTAGTTACAATTCCGCTTGAATACCATGCACTGATTGAAATGAGTTGAGGGGAACGGCGGACGCAACATATTTCTCTGTATCTCTACCCTCTCTACACGCCAATATAATTGGCGAACATTATAGCCCCGAACATGCCTATTCCTGTCTACACTGATAAAAAATACAGACTGACTATCTTGTCCAAGGCCTACCCACACCCCTATTTTTTGGATCTGTACTACCTCAGTTCTTCAAGGGGGAGTCCTACCTGCCAGCATGCATTGAAGATGATCATTTCCTTCTGTTTTCAGTGATTACTCTGCTCTGCTCAAAGATTTTTATTTCAAAGCCAGTTTACTCTGGAACAACCTTTGAGAGCTCAAAGGAATCTCATTTCTGCCGCCTTCAGTCTGCTTCCTCTCTTAAACCTGTCGTCCAGATTAACTTTCATAAACCAATAAATATGGTATAAGCCAAAGGCATTGAGATAGGGATGCAGCTTGTCCCCGACTAAAGGGGGTCCAGGCAGGGACTGACCCTGGAGCTTCAAGACCAAGGGGAAAATTGGCCCCTCATGGCACGTGAGAACTTGTACCGCGAGGTGCATAGCGCTCCGGTGTGGGAGTTCCTTGACGAGGTAGCTTCATTCTACCGGCGTCATGTAGTTTAATAAGGGTGTTATCCTGAAAGGTCTAATTCTCTGGTGCCGTTCACTAAATTTTTCCCAGCCGGGAACAAATTAATGGTGTCGAGCACTTGCTGGTACAAATATATTATGGCGACTGGTCCTAACTAAATTTTAAATTTGTATTTTTACTTCTGACCCTTTTCTCTTAGACTGTTAGGACTTCCTTAATTCTTAATGTTTTTGATGATGGGCGCCTTGTGCCTCAAGAGGCTTCCCTGATAAGAGAGCGAGTAAAACGCATCCCCCTGGTTGCCGACCAGACTCACACTCGCTCTCGAAATCTTAGTTTAGTTATAATATTAGATATGTGACAGTCGCCAGTTACGGAATAATAAGAGTTCTTCGGAACGGCTTCCAGGTCTATGCTTTTGGGCGACCAATCGGTGGGGAGGTGGCGGGAGAAATGCCAGCAAACCAATTACCAATTGTCCTCGACTTTGTTCAGTATTTATTTGAATGAGATAATTAACTGTGGGAAGGAGAAAGGAGTAAATTGGCCAAACTTTATATTAAGTTTTTCAAACAGAAACACACTTGCATTTTTCAGGCGCACTCACAAAGGGAATCAACATCCTTCCAAATATTTTTTTTTAGTTTAGTTTATTTCAAGTTGCATCAACTCCTTGGTTATTAACGACTACAGTGGGTTATGTATCTAGAACAGTGGGTTTTAACTTAAGAAAATTTCCAGATCTTAACTGGGAATTTTGAAACCCTACCTATGCATTGTAAGCTAGCGTGCTAACCACTTTTAAAGAAACAGATAAAAATAATATTTTTTAAAGTTGCATCTATAGTTGTTACAGTTTCTATATAACTGCTACTGCAGACGATGGAGGGTGAGTAGATGAAAATGAGTGCTGAAAAAAACCAGATCTGACCAGGACCCGAGGCTCAGAAGCCACTTGGGCTGACTAATGGGTGATGGTGTAGCATCAGTGATTTTACATATAATTTTCAAGACCTTAAGTGGGAATCAAAATTGAGACCTACAGCTATGCTGTTCAGTATGATTTAATGCGCTTAACCACCACGTCAACATTTTGTTATAATTAGGTACTGTCGCACAAAATGTTAAATTATTGAAGATTCTGTTGAATTGCTACAAGTCATTAAATTCATGAAATCTTGAAGGAAGAATGCTACCAAATATGCAATAAAAGTACAATTTTCATTATCTTCTATTCATCAGATTTTTATTTTACACATCAGACCACATGTTTATTTAACAATAAGAAATTATAAAAATGAAATCAACAAGCAGAATTGCCAACCACACTAACAAAATTTATTACTTAACAAATGATAAACATAAAAACTTAAAAAGTAACCTATTTATAAAGTATAACTAATATTGGAAATCAACAACGAAAATGAAATTCGTAATTGCACCAAATTTCATAATTTATTATTGCACAAAATTTATTACACAACTAAGTAATAAAAAAACAGAACAACTGAATAATTTGAAAAACAAAATTGATAATTCAGTTGAAAAGTAGTTTTTAATTTGTATGTAATCATAAACTTAACAAATACAAATAAACAGATAAATTTGTGATTGTCTTGAAATATATTTCAGTGAATACACAAATAATAAATAAACAATTCAATGTAGCTGAAATGTATTCCAAGCTTATATCACATATTAAAAACAGCTCAAATTAAATTAAAAAACTTATACAACTTAGTATTCAAAACTGGTAACTAAACGAGTTTGGTACATAAAGGCGCATTTACACGTGCAATGATTTGCTGGTGCCAGTATTGATGCCAGTTTAATTTGCATGCCAGTAGAGGTTTACACATTAAATGCTTTTTGTCATGCCAGTTCCATTTTATTTTGCTGTTGTGTAGTGTCAAGTTCGTGAAAGCTTCCAGAACAGTGATTTGTTACATTGGTATTGATAGTTTGGAGGTCTGTATTTATAAGACAAACAATGTACATTCCACAAATAAGGAAGTCGTTCATTTTTTCCCCAAAATTTAATGTTTTCATCACTACTTCACTTCTTATTTTTCAAAATTTAGCTCATTTTAGTTACCGTTTAAAGATAACAGCAAAATAAAAAGCTATCTATATTGAAATAGATATTGGTGATAGTGAAAAATCAATTCGAAATTAAACCACCTTCTGTATGCCAATAGCCTACTGGCGAGGTGAAATTTTATAAGTGCAAATGATTATTTGGTGGCGCGCCAGTCACTTACTGGCGAACAAAATTTCAGAAGTCTGCAGAAAATTCCATGCAAGTTTCTTTCTGTGCATGCATGTTCAAACTTGCGTGCCAACAATGGTTTACACATGCATGCATTGTTTTACTGGTGCACCAGTTCTCACTGGTGCCAGCAAATCATTGCACGTGTAAATGCTCTTTATTAAATTAAAAAAAAAACATTCATTAGGCTACTGTTTCTCACTTCTTTGCAACTACACTATATACTATTGTAATAATATTAATATTTATATAACTCTGTGTGTGTTTACAAACACACACATTAGGTAATGTATTTTAATGTTATAACTTAATGTGGAATGAGATTCTCCCAAAATGAAAGCAGCCAGTATAAATACAAGAAGTAGAGTAATTTTATTTATAATATTTTACCCATAAATTAATTTTTCTGTAGATTACTACGTATTTTGAATAATGGAATGGTGTATGTATTGTACACCAGGCAATTGTTCTAATCTTCTGCATATTATTACATATTTTTAAACTTTGTCATAAAATCCGTTTACTCATTCTGTCACACCCGATTATTTACTTCAGGGCTATAACATATTTAAGAGAAAGGGAAAATTAAATGTTATTAACAAGAAAATTGCATTATTCAGCTTTCGGTGGCAAAGTGAAACTGCATACAATTCATAATAGTATTTGTTAAAAATAGCCATAAA
Source organism: Catonia carolina (assembly GCA_035578175.1). Taxonomy (NCBI): domain Eukaryota; kingdom Metazoa; phylum Arthropoda; class Insecta; order Hemiptera; family Achilidae; genus Catonia; species Catonia carolina. Next base: position 187,602,020 of record JAQMRL010000001.1, read on the forward strand.
AATAGTAGTAGTAATAGTAAAAATAGTCATAATAGTATTTGTTAGTCATATATAATTTTGTTAAAAGTGACATAATATGAGGTGTAAATAAAGTAATGAGACTGGAAATTAGCATTTGATGTCGTAATACTGAGGACTCTCAATTTAGGAAGGGAGTAGACCAACATGTGATATGCAATCAGTACAACTTTGAACTCCATAGAGTCATTTGGGTAATCTTTTTTGTTAACTGTTTTTCTCTATTTTGTTCTGAAAATAAGAGTGACCAATTTTGAGCAACTTTGTGTTATCAGGTTTTTGCCTTTGTGAAAATGTAACAGAAACTTACGAAAACAAGGCTATTGAGACCCTTGACAAAACATTGGTTTTTGTCAAGGGTCAAGGTTTTCAAATCCTTTGTCATATTAGAAAGAAAATAAGAGATGGAAGATGAATCTTGCAATGGAAGACCTACTACTGTAAATCTGACAAAAATATTGCCATAATCCAGGATCTTGGGTATTCTGATCATTGATTTACAGTGATGATCAAGAAACAGTCAAACTTGACTCAAATCATTTATCTGAGACCAAGCAACAAGAATAACAGGGTGCTCTCTCACCACTGCACCTTTTCACATCGCATTTTAAATAAATAATTCTTTTAAAAATCAATAGCTCCTTAGCGCCCTTATTCTCCTGACTTGAGTCCTTGTGACATTTTATATTCCCAAGTGAGAAAAATTATCTCATTTTGGGACAGTAAACGAGATGAAAATTTCCACAACCAACAGCTGAATGCTGCTTCAATACCCGACCTTCCAACACTACTATGAAGAGTAGCTTTCAAAGTCAGTTACTTTGAAGAAGACAATAACTATGGAACTATAATTTTAATTTAATAAAAATATTATTGAACATCATTCTCATTACGTTATTTACATAATATCTTTAATAGAAAGAAAAATATTAATGTAATTCAAAATCAATGCAAAATGTAAACCTGTAAAATATGAAAGAGGGACATTGCAAAAATTCATCTTAGTTTACTTGAACAAAAATAATACAATTTATTTTTGTATAAGGATTACTTGATTTTTGAGTTTCCTTGACTTATTGAGTACAGCGTCTGAAATTTCATTGTGTTAATTTTTACTCATCACAATAAATATTATCTGAAAATTTAACAGAAAAACCATTAAATCTCTCTCAAAAAGATATCACGTAAAAACAGTGAGAATCTGACATGATTGAATTATTCAATACAGTGTTAGTCGGCCGCATTGGCGCAGTTGGTAACGTGCTCGCCTATCATCATGCAGTCCTGGGTTCGAATCCCACTTAGGCATGGCATGTTTTCATACGTTACAAAAAATCATTTCATCCTCCATTGTATATAGGTACACCCCAACGTCGTCGCTAATGACCGTTGTAGTTGATGCGACGTTAAAAAAAAATGAATTAAAAAAAAAATACAGTGTTAAAAAAATAACATTATAATATGGCTGCTTTAATTTCAGTCTTCTAACAAGTTAGCAGTAGTTCTACTTCTCTGATTACATTAATACATAATTGTCAACCTGTAATTACTGATAAAAAACCATACTTATTTTACACTATTTTAATAACCTATATTGCCACATAAATGTAGTAATATTAATATTATTATTTAATAGGAATTAAAAAAGATAATGTATATATTTTATATTACAAATTTATTTCTTTTTCTTTCAATTATAGCCTAAATACGCTCTATTTATATATTCATCTTTTTATAAACATAGTACATAATCAGTCCAACCCATCTACAATTTTCATTTACTTCATTTCTCATAGATTACTTTTTACCTTAAATAATATTTATAATAAATAAAGAACTATACAACATACTAAATTTATGTGCACAAGACTTTACATAACTAATGTAGTATTCATGATTCGGATAATTTTAATAATATCTTAAACTTTATATTTCTTTATATATTTTAAAAATATTAACAGTATTATTTTTCCACTACTAACTAGTATTATAAACATTTATCCAGTTCGTTACAAAACTATTCATCATGATTTGACATGCTAAAACCGGTAATTACATAAAGCATTATTTTGTGTCTAAAAATGTTGAAAAAATCACTATTTGTTTCTGTTAATCTGTTAAATGGTTTTGTACATATAAACATAATTGAAAATACGTATAGTAATTTAAGAAAATGAAATTCAGATTTTTTGAGTGTGTTGTGTTGTTCAGGTCGTCAAACGAAAGGTTGGTTTGAACCTCTACAGGCTTTACTAAGTAAAATAAGGAGTAAGGTGATTTACAATTGCCTTCCTCATTGAGTGAAAAAGTTTGCTTATTAGCATGCCAGGTCCTCTGAAAACAATCTAATTTCCACACTGCAAATGCCACCTTCACTTCATTCAACTGGTCTGGCTGTATAATGAAATCCATTATGCTCAGAGGAGATAACTCTGACTAGTGTCTTTTACACCTCTACCTCTCCTGTTCTTAAACGTTTCTGTCATATAATTGGCTGACCATGTGATAAGAAACAAAACTATTTTTTTGTAGCACTGGAACTAGCAGATTGAGTGCTAATAATTTAACACTCCACCTTCCTGTTATGGGAAATTTTTGAATACCAGTGTAAAGCATGAAAATGTGAAGTTTATTGTAGTAGATCCAGAAACTAAAATGAACATTGATTTGTAAAAAAAGTAAAGTTATGAGTTATTTTACATTTAAAAAAATTGATTATAAAATTTTTAAAAGATTTTTAAATGTGCAATACTTCAACCAGCCTAAGTGAGTGTGTGAAATGGTGTGAAAAATTATCCATACTCAGAGGGGAAATTTTTTTTAAAGAAAATTTTACAGGTATAAATATCTGAGTAAAATTTCTAGATTTTCTAAAAGACCAGAAATAATAGCAGGACAAAATATACAAGATAAAGGAAGTTTTGGTGTAGTAATGAGAATGAATTATTGTGTTGATACAGAAGCCAAAACTAAACAAACATGAATGCTAGATTATAAAGAATAATTCTGTATAAGAAATTGTTCATTTACATTCATAATATGATGAAATTAAATGATTCAATTGTCTACAACCTCTGTGATTCATTTCTACACACTGCAATTACAAATTATTCAAAACATCATTTCAATCATATCGATGTTTGATAATAAAAAAATGTAAAATGTACAATAATTTATGTAATTATCAATTTATACTGCATATCAATGAACATGGTGTATTTATGTATTTTACATAAATATGTACAGTGAACTTTCTCTATTCAGCTGGTATATAATGGAACTACACAGAGCATACAAAATGCAAAGCGTAACAAACATCACAACATTATTTGAAACGTTGAACTATGCAGTTTGGCCATTTTATTGCATCACAATCTTTTCTTTTGTCCATATTATTCTCCAATAAATCTTGAGGAAATTTTAGTAAGAGAATTTAATTTTAAAGAAAAAATCGCAAAAATATAACTTTTATAAAGCCTTATAGTAATTCATTTGCGAGTGTGCTTTTGTAATGAATTCCTATAAGAGTGTTGATAAAACAGAAACAGTATTTCTGTTTTTACTACCGAAGGAAATATTTAATTTACTGTTAAAAATACATGGTAAAGTAAATCTATCCAGTATTTGCAAAATAACTCGTCAAAAAAAACATATTATCATACATTCTGTTATGCTCAGGTAACAATAATATTAACATGAAAATAGAAGGTAGGTATCAAGAAAGAGATTGAATTACTATATATACGAGTATATCACAAATATATAAATTTAGTACATACAATAATAACAAAGTTTTTTTAAGTAACATATTGTAATAACAGTATATTTTAGTCTGAGACTACATCTATAATATCTTGTCACCAAGATATAATAGATAAGTTTATGTGGTGATTACACAATGCATATTACGGTAATGTCAATGTTGTTTATTTTAATCAAGGTGTTAAACTAACTGATATTTCATTTGATTCTATTAAACCTGAAAAAAGAACATGATTAAAGTCACAACAATAAGGAAAACAAAATAAGTGGGAAAAATATATTCACGTGTGACAAACAGCAGTAACATGCGTACCAGAGGTGTAGATAAAAATTTTGTTCAGGGATGTCGGTTTTGACATATTATATTATACCTACTAATACCTCTATTTCCTCTCAGTGCTTAAAAAATTAAAACCCTTAATTTTTTCAAGGGAAATTTAAACTTATAATTTCCAACCAGTTTTCCCTCGTATAGAGTCAATTTTAGACCATGTGAGATGACTTAAGATGTTTCTTAAAACTCTTTTGCAGCTCATATTCTCAGCATTCGATCACTGTAGTTTTTCCTTTCTTCTGTCCACCTGGTGTTCCGTTTTTACTCTTCATGAAAGCCCTTTAAGTCCATAATTAGTTGTCTGAATTTGGTTCGGTTCATTAAGTTTTCTCAGTTTATTCGGGGTTTTTCAATATCTTACCAGACTTCTTTAAACCATTTACCTGATACCTAAGGTCTATTGTTTAATGTCTTAAAAATTTGTTTTGTAAACTGGTAGTTATCCATTCCCTGTTGGACCTTACCGACCATCCCTGGCAGAAGCATTTGCCGGTTTTGATCACCCCAAATTCTTTTTGGCGCAGGAGAAAGAGGCCGTTCTACCCAGTATACAGTGGTGAGTGTTTTTATACATGATCTAAAAAGCCGAGCGCAACCGAACCCAAACAGCCTTAAAACAAGGGGCGATTTTACAATGATCTGAATAAGTAACTAATATTAAAGAAGTTCGTTAAGCAATACTAGTTTAAATTATTTTAGTTAATTATTTGATTTATTTTGGTGTGTTTCCTGCTATTGGTAAAAGTTACTAATCTTTATACTAATTTTTTTTTTTTTTACATTTTGGGGTTGTCTGGATACCCTGGACCCCTTACAACCCCTGACTTCTGGACCCCCCCCCCCACCGTGAACATTATATAAACACACATGACACCCAAAGGAAGTATTATGGTTAAGAAGATAGATCATTCACTTCAATGTTTTAAGTGTTAATGCTGTTGTATAAAAGGCTAACTATAAAGATTTACTAGTATTTTTTCTTGTTTTTTTAAGGTAGCAGGTCTTTTGTGACAATTTATACATTAAACACATACAAGTAGCCTCCAGCCCTGCAGTACAATTTGATGACACCATGATAAGAAACATATCAGACTGTTGTAACATATGTATACGTACATTATATTTAAAGAATTCAATCATACAATGGAGACAGTCTTTCAATGCATTTTTCAGTTAATGATATTAATTTTTTTAAATATAATTTACAATCTAAAACTACAGTAACACTAACAACACTTTCTGTACAAAGACCAGTCAAATATAATAAATTATTATGTTTCAGGAAATATGGACCTACTGAAAAAGTATTATTACAAAATGAGAAAAACTTTAGAAAGTTTAAGTTTGTCTTTTAAACATTTAATCCATTCAATTTATTTGATATAACAAATTTTATTCAATGTAAATTTCATATAAACATATTAGGAAAATTTTGTAATTATACATACAAAAACCCCTGGCTCTTGCTCCTTAAAATTTATAATCAGATATATGATTGTCTTAGGCGTGAGAGTAAAGTTTAATGGCTCAACATGAGTAAAGTTTTCTGGAAAGAGACAATAACTGAAGTTCATTACACCTTCTATGGAACAAATATAGCAGAAATAATAACACGAGCAATTGAAAGTATAACAGAATTATCATGTCATGAAAGAAGAGTGGTAATCATAATGGCTTCTATGTTAGGGGACTCGGGTTTGATTTGCGGTCAGGTCTGGAGTTATTTCATCTATCACCCTTTACTGTCTGTATTAGCCTTAATGTGTGTAACAGTCAAACAAAAAAACCAAACCTTATTGTTCTGAATTGAACATATTGCAACGTACACGCATTAGGGGAAAAAGTAGTAATTTGTCAAAACTAGTGTACCTACTAAGCTTGTTTGCAATTGAGCCATTGTCACAATACGTCATTGTAAATGACACTAGATCAGTAAGAAAATATTGTACAATAGAAACATTTTATATACCACCCAAAAGTTGTTTTTGAGTACTAATATTATGTTGTTGTTTAAGTCAACAGCCGAAAGGCTGGTTTGAACCTCTAGAGGTTTTACTAAGTAAAAACGAGGAGTAAGGTGGTTTACCATTGCCTTCCTCACTGAGTTGAAAGAGTATGCTTATCAGCATGCCAGGCCCTCCAAAAAGCACTCACTTTCCACCCTGCAAATGACACCTTCACTTCATTCACCACAGAGTCTGGCTGCATAGTGAAATTCATTACTCTCAGAGGAGATAACTCTGACTAGTGTCTTTTACACCTCTACCTCTTCTGTTCTTAAATAGTTAAGTCATATAAGTGGCTGACTATGTGATAAGAAACAGAACTATTTTTTTAGCCCTGGGCCAAACAGATAGAGTGTAATTAAAATAACACTCCACCTGCCCGTTTTGGGCATACTAATATTATAGGTACAGAAAACTCAGGGACTATGCAATCGAGCAAAGAATTCTTTGGCAGTCTAATATAATGAGTAGGACTAATATAACACAATGTAGTGTTAACTGTAGACAATCTGACTGTATTGAAATAAAATTAATAATAATTTAGCACTGGTTAAGTAACTCATCAGTTATTACATTATACTTTAAAAAACTATCTCATGAACATACATATCTCATTAACACACCCACATGCTATATAATTTACAATAAATGGAAGACTAATAACAATAAAAATTTATGTACAAAATTTCATGTTTTCATGTAGTACAGAGATTACTGAAATTATTTTCATTAACATAATTGACCAATATTTTAAATAAATTAAAATTAACTTAAATACTACTAGTATTTATTTAGTCTTTATGGAATGCATTAAAATAAATTATTATTAAAAATCTATTTGAACATCCATTTTAAAATAAATTCACAATAAGACAAATTTGACTCAGATGTTATTATTTTAACTACCTATTTGATTTTTAACTGCAGCTTCAAAAATACTTTTGTACAAGTTTGTAGATTGAATCACTATTCCTTCAATGTTTATTTAAAGATTTTAGGTTTTGGACTTTGTTTTTTTTAACAATTATCATACTTAAAATTCATGTACAGTTGTTAAGAAAACTTTTGTTGTTGTTAATAAGATTTTGTGAAAATTATAAAAATTTTGTAAACATTGAAGCGACTTCTTTTGGTATCAATTAATTAAATAATCATTAAAGAAGCTCATTACGGGATATTCATTTATTTGATGTCACATTTCCTTTAAATCTGGTCAAAATCTGATCATACAAGTAATCATTAAAATTAAATATGATCATAATTAACACAATATTAACCCACTGAGTTGGTTTAGAGGTAAAGTCGTCACGAGTCAGCTGTTTAACAGTTGATTTTCAGAGACAAAGGTTCCTGGTTCAAATCCTAGTAAAGGACATTACTTTTATACGGATTTGAATACTAGACAGTGGTTACTGGTGTACTTTGGTGGTTGGGGTTCAATTAACCATACTTTTTCAAGAATGGTTGGCCTGAGTCCACACCAGACTACACCTCATTTTACACATTAAACGTAACTTCCTCATTTCATAGCGTCATAGGGTTGCTTATTGTTCTTAAATTGAACAGATTGCAACATACACACATACATTATGGTTAAAAAAATACAATATATTGAAAAATTAAACACAATCTCAATACAGCTTGTACAAAAGTCACTAATTACAAGAAGCAACTGTATAAAAAAAATTGCTCAAACAATAATTCTGCTGTATTTTCAGGACAAGTAATTTCTTCATTGAATGTTATAGTACAAAATTATATTTTATCATTAAAAAAATCATTTTAATTATTACAATGGACGTGTATATCTGTTATCACTAATTTTCAGTAAAAAATTATTTTTATAAATGACAATTAAAAGGATGGATTTCTAAGTTATTGTTTTAGTTTTATTACATGACTAAACATTACTTATTGTATTTTAAAATTCCTCATTCATCTTTGGAATTGGTACTTTCATGAAATTTAATTAGCTATCACATTTTAATTTGAAATTGTTGCAGATCAATTACATACTAAACAGATCTCGTAAAAACTAAGTTTCAAAAAATATATTATACAATGCTGTTAATTACTTATTTTTTAAACAAAACATTTTATCGTTACTAACTATAGTAGGTAAGAAAGAAGTTATCAATAATAGTAACAAAAAATTAATTAAAACTGAATAGTCTTACAATTTTTGTTAAATATTGGTGAAATATTTTGTCTTTTTAAACAAATAAAAATTTGAGTACTAGTATTACAAAATTGATTTTCAATATCACGAATGACTAAAAATTATACGAAGACAACAACAAAATTTAAATAATTTTATGAATAATATAAAAACATACAAAACTAATCTAAATTCAATAAAATTACTACTACAAAAAACTTAATTTAATGAAAAAACTTATTCTTTTTTAAAGAGTTTAACAACAAAACAACATTATACTAAATAATAATTAGAGTACACATGCCTAATCCACTAAATAAATAAAACTAAAAAACACATAATCACAGAAAATAAGTTACTTTTTACAATATTATCAAAATTTAAAATTTTTTAAAATTAGAGTAATTTTGCATTGCACTGTAATGTTCATAACAAAAATTAAATTAAAAATATGAAAAGATTCCAAGGTTAGTATGTGATTAAAAAAATAAGTCTCAAAAATGTTTATAAATTATTAGAAGACAAAATTAAAAAACTATGAATTGAAGATATACTGTAATATTTCAAGGTGACCAAGATTTACATACCATTGCACCATTGTACGGTAATTTTTTATTTAGTCGTAGTAAAGAACTCAAAACTACATTTTGACCAATGACTGTAATTTGCTTGATGGTGTCATTGGTTACATGAGCTCTTCTCAGTAAAGTATATCCAGGAGTAAATCTCAGGCAACAAAAATATTCCTACAAGATAGATACTTTAAAAATAGGCACTATTATACTTTTTTCTAATCTTCAATGTTTTTCGAAGAATATTTCCAGTGTTATTATACAAAAAAACTAGCAAGAAAAATATTGGACTAGTTATGGGTAGAGTACCTATCGGTCTGTATGGAAATAGAATACTGATAATAATTTACGAGGTGTGATCAAAAAGTAAGGTGACTTTTTGAATTTTGCGCGCTCTGTACACTCTAATTTCAAATTTTTTTTTGTTGTGTTGGTACACTCATCACGATCATATGTTCAAAGTTTTGTCTATATAGCACGTGTTGTTTTTATGTGAGAGACATAAAGGTTAGACTTGTGTTTGCGTGCTTGGCGATTTTTTGCTGTTGAAAATAATGGAGCAGAGTGTAAAAAATGGTATTAAGTGTTCAAAAACTCTTGAAATGTTGACAGTGGCATATGGTGAGTCAACTTTGAGCAAAAAAAAATATTTATAAATGGTATAAGTTATTCCAAGAGGGCTGAGAAAATGTTAACAATGAACCTCGCTCTGGACGCCCCAGCACGTCAAAAACCGACGAAAATGTTCAGGAAGTGAAAGAAATGGTGTTGAAAAATCATCGAATCACGATTAGAGAAGTAGCTGATGATCTTAACATATCGTTTGGCTCATGCCAATCAATTTTGGGTATGACACGTGTGTCAGCGAAATTCGTTCCAAAACTGCTTAATTTTGATCAGAAGCAGCGTCGTATGAACATCGCCCAAAACATGTTGAACGATGTCAGTGATGATCCTGATCTGCTCAAAAGGGTTATAACTGGTGATGAAACATGGGTCTATGGTTATGATGTTGAAACCAAAGCCCAATCATCCCAGTGGAAGAGCCCAGGCTTTTCTTTGGAGATTAAGGCTGCATCGCTGAAGGAGCTCAAGGCAATACCTAAAAGTGCATTTCAGAAATGTTTTCACGACTGGAAAAAGTGCTGGCACAAGTGCATTGTATCAGAGGGGGATTATTTTGAAGGGGATAACATAATTTTGGATGAATAAATGAATATTTTTTTATAAAAATGAAAAGTCACCTTACTTTTTGATCACACCTTGTATAGTGCCTCATGTGAAAACTGAAAAAATAAGGAATCATTTGATTTCAGTTATATCTTTATCATAAGTAATAAATTCTTTGAACACATTTATCTTTTGATGCAAGAAACATCTACGAGTTGTTGTATTTCAGTTTAATTTTTTTATTATTTGATCTGTGAATATTCATAGTGTTTAGGTTTAGTTTTTAAGTGTATAAATAGTTTTTACTTTTTCTGTGATGCTGATTACTTAAGGTGGAGAAAAATTCTTACGAAAAATAGTATGAAGTGCAAATTATTAAGTTCTGGCACTCAGAGGTTCATAAGAGTACAATAGCCATATTATGTAAATCAGTCATTATAATCTTCAACTGAAAAAGTTTCTCGCTCTTTTAAGCATCAGAAAGAATGTTTTTCTTTTTTGTTTTATTTACAGTCACATAGGCAACTTGGACATAAGTGATATTTTATTTAAAAAAAATTAAATAATGTGATTTCAGGAATGAAAAAATATGTTTTTATATTTCCTGTTAAGTAGAAATGAACTTATACAAAGAAATCTATTATAAATTTTTAAATTTAAATTTTATCACCTATTCATCATTAATCGAAAATTTCTTTCTGAAGACCAACTGAAGTGAATGCTCATGTTTTTAAGCAAAATATTTCTTGGCCTATGAAGAAATTTTATTATAATAAAAATTTTAATAGAAAAAATTAATAGAAATTTTATTATTATAAAAATAATTGAAGTACCTTTAAAAAAATGTATTAATATACAAAATGTAAAATACTATTTTTTGATTTATAGAAAATAAAATACATACAGTATGCATATGAAGAGAAAAACAAAGCTGTAAAATAAACTGTTGATGTGTAATAATAACAGTTTCAGAATTTAAGCAAAATTATGAACAAGATGAAACTTTGAGAAATGTTTGATGTGTTCTCTAAAAGTACATTAATAAGAAATCTATTATAAAAATAATTATCTACTCTACTTGTGTTTAATTAAAAAGTAAATAAAAGTAATGGAATACAAAAAACCAATGTATTTTGGTCTCTTTGGTAACGTACATTATTTGGAAAAATACATGCTAAGCATGTTCAGTGCATTACTTTGCCATTTATTAAGTAACTTCCATTATAATAATTTAAATATTTTAAAATAATTTAAATAGTACAGGTGCTCTTAAAATTCTTTACTTTTCTTTTGTCAGATCATGCTGGAATTTGATTTGGTATGGGCACCTTATTACACTGCCCATTTATCCATGCATTGGAACAAGCCCTTATAAGATTCCTTCACATTTTATTTTTTAAAACTGGCATGTTTATTAAATTTAAATACCACATAAAACCCTACAAGATATTTTTTAATGCAGTTGCTTGAGAATAAGCATTTTCTCAGTAACATAAATATTAAAAAGACAGTCTCTGGTGAAATCAATGATCACAACAATCTAGTAAAAATTTTGTTCTATGTCCCAAGTTTTAATAATGACTCCAAAAATTTGTTCTATTAGAATAACTTTTCAACTGTTTATGCTACCTACCCATTCTTCAGTTAATACCACCATACTGTGGAATTTTCTATTGACAACATTATTTTTCATTAGATCTATTTTGTCAGAATCGAATTTTATTTAGGCTAATGAGCTTTAGGGCTTTAGAAATGCTTTAATTAAAATTGTTTTTGTTAGTCGGATAATTTTTTAAATGTTATGATAAAAATACTTTAAATCTTGATCCATTCTTTCTCTTCTAACTGCTGTTGTATTCTGATATTCTGATACTCTCTCTCTCTCTCTCTCTCTCTCCATTAGATCACTTTTACTATTGTTTGTAATAATTAAGAGTGTGTTAGGTCATCAGCCGTAAGGCTGGTTTGAACCTGTAGAGGTTTTACTAAGTAAATCGAGGAGTGAGGTGGTTTACCATTGCCTTCCTCACTCCCTCAATTAAGAGTATAATAATTTAATTGGTGGCAATTTTTAAAATTGTTGTCTATCATTTTCCTATGTCCATCCGTCCGTCACATCCAGATGTTTATGTTTTCTATGTTTGTCCGTCACATCTAGATATCAGAAACTACAAGAGATAGAAACAAACGGTTTTTGAATTTGTAATCCACACAAAAAGTTAGTAGGGTTGAATTAGGTTTGAAATTCCAGAAGTGGCCCAAAACCGGAAATTAAGAAATCAAAGTTGGAATTTGGAAATAAAAATAGTGTCATTCGATTCCTCTTAAAGAGTTGATATACAGTATAAATCACTAATGGTTTTTACGATAGGTCAAAGGTAAGCCTTTTCCTTTCTTATAAGAGCTTAGTGAGCTTGATGCTTGATGCTAAGTGGAGGTCCAAGGTACCAAGTGTCAAATGCGCAGAGTCGCTCAAATTTCTGAAAAAGATTTACGTTGATAAGGTTTCTTTCAGAATAATAAGTTTAATTTGAGGAAGGCAATGGTAAACCACCTCACTCCTCGATTTACTTAGTAAAACCTCTACAGGTTCAAACCAGCCTTTTGGCTGATGACCTAAACAACAAGTTTAATTATCTGAAGCTGTGGAAATAAAATTCAATTCAATCTCTTACAATTTCTTTAAAAAAATTGCCAACAGCCATGAGGCATGTCAATTATAAATGTTCTCCGAAATATTTCTCTAAAATATTCTGACAACATAATTTCTTTAGATCTATTTTGTCAGAGTCAAGTCTTATTTAGGCTGATAAGCTTCAGGGCTTTATAAATGCTTGTTTTTAAATTTTTGGGGCTAGCTTTTTAAATTTTGATAGTATTACCATTATTATGAACATAAAAAAACATGTAAAAAATATGTTTTACTGGTTTACATCAAAATAATCTGCACTGAACATGTTAACAGTTTTTAAAGTTAAGTTTAAAATTTTTTTGTATGGTAACATGTTAATGACAAGTTAAAATCTGTAGCTGAAGCAGGTAAAGACCTGAAAAAAGAAAGAAAAAGAGTTAGTTGGGATTCTGTTTAGTTATTTAAATACAGAAATAATAATTCTGTTGTTGTTTACTTAAATTTTTATTTTATTGTTTACACCACATTTTTCATCTTACACAATCTTTAATACAGTAGCTGCCGCTTAGTGTGATCATAGTTAATGTTATCATTCGGTTATCATTATCGTTTTATTTAAATACAGACACGAATCGTATAAATACATTGTAATTGGGCCGCTTTTTGTAATCATCTCTTCGCTTATTATTATCATTTCATTTGTCAAGGAAAAAATACGCATTCACTAGAATAGACCTGACGAAAATGTTTACTTGTGTCGTCAATTCTGAGAAATCAGTTGGGCGATATTGTGACTCATATCCTGTTAGTACATACAGTATCTAAGTACTTTATTCACATACGTCTTGTAGATCTCATTTGTTGTTTGTTCACCTAGTTGTTCATGTGTCATTGGTTTCAACGACTACTGCACAGTACTGCAGCGTTTATTTTTATTTTTTCATTTTTACACACAATTTTTTCAATGTGGTTTTACGTAATTTAAGAAGATATTTATCAATTCTTTTGTGAAATTTAGCGTCCCTTGAAGTTTCGAAGTGTAGCAAGATGTCCGAATCTCAAAAAAAACTACATGATTAAGTATTTAAGATAAACTTGATATTTTATATCAATAGGCAGTAAATTACCAAAAATAAGTCAAAGAAACGCTACTTCTCAACATTGCGTTTCTCAACCTCTCTATGTAAAATTTTGAAGAACAAAGATTCCATCTTGTCATTATGAAAGTGTAATGATAGCCCTACATATCATTCAGTAAACACTTTTGGCCATAATACAGTGAGTTCAATGCGGTACTTCTGTACAACATGATTGCGCGGTCTGTTATTGTTATCATTCGGTTATTGTTATCAAATCAGCTTCTGACAAATGTGATTACAATAAGCGGCGGCTATTGTAATTACAGCTTCTGTATCTAAATTTTTATTCAACACTGAAGTAAGCTTTAATGGATAAAATTGTCTTGTTAATAGCAAGTCATCTTTGTGTGGTGTGCTTCTTCATTACATCTTTTCGTACTGGCTTGGTACAGATCCAGGGGTCTGATTTTCGTCAGTTTTTCATCACTCATTTTCATCTATACAGGTATATAAAGAGGATAAAACAACATTGGAAGAAGAGGTTGAGATTTTTGAGTATCTGGGATCATTATTGCCAATTATAGAAAGGTAGATGAGGAAGTAAACAGTAGGATCAAGAAAGTTATACAGATTCACCATCAGCTCAGCACAATGATTACAGGAAAGAAGGAGACTAATATGGAAACAAAAATGAGGGTGTTTAGTACCACCTATCCACCGACACTGCTATATGGGGTTCAAAGTCTCCATTTATTAGAAAAACATAAGAACTAAATTATGTCAGCAGAGATAGGGTACTTGGGAAGCGCAATAGAGAAGTCTAGGAGACATTAAATAAGATGTACATAAGAAAAATTAAAGATAAATAAAAGTATAGGTATCAGATGAATTAATGTCCCATACCCGAGCGAGTGAGAGGGAGATATGTGGCATAACTACGCATGCGCTCAAAGGTCTTCACCATTGTAATCCAAATCTGAAAACATACTACAGTCGTTATCTTGCTTGTTAGTTTTACTGCATGCATGAACGCTTGCTCACAACAATGAGTAATGCTATTGGAATGGCGCATATGGCTTGTGAGTGAGAGCGTTATGCATTGTCTCACTCCCACAGCTAGGGGACTTTAGTTCGTCTGAATACTATACTTTATATTTAATATCTATTTTTAATTTTGTGTGACAAACCGCATTATAATTAGTTTGTTCTTAAATTTCAAGCTTAAAATATAATAACATCGAAAATTAAAACTTTTGCAAGTCTTATTTTATTAATATTGTAACAATATCTAAAGGGATTGTGTGTTTGAGAATTTTCGAAGACAGAGATTTTAAAAAAGTTAACGTAAATAATAAGAGTGATAAATAGGGTTTCTAACAAATGGTTATGTATAGTGCAGGTAGACCTGCCTATTGTTGTAAGGCTATTGTGAGAGGGTTGGGAACCTATTTAGATAATTGGCCTTTTGTGACATCTTTTACTCAATCCTAATTTGTTTACAGTTTGTTAAGATTTATCCCGAAGCCGTCAGAAGGATTTTGTGTTTTTATAATTATATTGAAAATCTCTGTCCTTCTCGAAATATCCCTAGCTCACCTATAATAAGTACAGCTGGTTTGTTTAGAGAGTCAGTCTCGATTTGTCTGTGATTCAGAAGCGAATTGCGTAACGTGTAACAGTGCGTTAGAAAAGGTCAGTGTTACTGTGAATTATTGTCTAACGTTAAGTATCATTTGTAAGTAGTATTTAGTTTAATTAAGTGGGAGTAAAGTTTATTTATTTTAATTATTAATTTAATTGTAATTTACTTGTAGATTTAAGACACTTCATTAATTGTAATTTTTAGTTGTTAAAAAATACTTGTAATTTTTAACTTTAGTGTGTAAATTATTTATTTTAACCAGATCCTAAAAGGATCTTAGAGATAAGTCTCACAATATTTTGATCACATCTTAGTTCATTAGTTCAGTATAGTACACCATCGTTTAGTACTGTTGAATCATAAAACTGTGACTGTTGTATAGAATAACTGTTTTATATAGTTACTATTTTACATTTACAGTCAATAATGTCAGGCAATTGAACATGGAATGAACTAATCGTAATGCAGATTTTTATAGAAAATTACATATTACCAATAAACTAAGCATGGGATAAAAACCTTGCTGTAAATTTTCTCAGTATGATTACTCTCAAAATGCCATACCTTAAATGCTTTTCTTCTTTTGTGATAATTGCCACTTTAGTTTTTAGGAGGGGTCGCGCATTATATTACAAATGAAAATAATAGAAATAAATCCTAGCTCTGTCAGATCAAAAAACTTTTGAGTGCTTGTTAATGATGCACCTGCACCAGAAACTGGAATCAAAGAATATCAAAGCTTAGGAGGCGTGCAGTAAGTAATAAATGTATAATAAACTGTATACATCAATATTGGAATAACATAGACCAATATAATAGAAAAGCGCTGCATAAAGATTTTTAATTATTGAATGATTTAAATTGTGTTTTGATTGCACTGATGCGGTTATGTCTCTATATGACAGCACGACGTAACCCTGCATGGGATAAAAAATGTTAAGTACACATAAACTTACAACATTTTTAATTTTTACCATAATTATATTGTAATTAAAAGGCACTTTTAACATTCAGATGTAAAACCACAAAAGATTTGGATACTGCATCAAAATTGGTTATAAAATAGGTAAAATGTAGTACTACTAGAAGATTAGTGATAGTTGGCTTGTTTCATTGACTGTTTATTCTTCATTACTTCAAACTCATGAATTGTTGGGTACAAAAGTTATTTTACTTATGTTACATTAGATACTAATAAATGAATGTTTAATTATTCTACCCTATAGGGTATTCCACCCTATGCATACTTACCGTAGTACAAAATATTGTTAAACAAAGGAAAGCAACATGATTTAAATTCATAGTAACTGTTCAATAACTGGATGGAGCAGACACATATGTTCAGCGCCTCTGATTGGAAGTCTGTTAACTGTGTAATGATGTATCATCTCTGGGATATTATTAAAAGGACTACTAAATTGTCCCAAAATGTATTTCCCAGTATCACGACATTGCTGTATTCTCATGTGCATAAATCCTCTAGCACTTCTGTAACAATAGAAATTAAAATATTGTTATAATAAACTCTTGAATTTAGCAATAACACCTCTGTAACAATTTTAAGATCATAACTGATATTTTTATATTAACCTTTGTGCAACAAATAGGTTTGAGAATAATAACTCTTCAAACACTAATCATGAGATCGCGCCGATAGGCGTGCTTTACTCATCTATCTTTTATCCAAAAAATTAAAAAAAATTTATAAGACTTAAGAAAACTTTGAGAGATGTTAAAAAAAATATGAAACTCCGTTTTTTTAACGCCATGTACAGTGCATTTATGAAAAATCTGTTGTTAATTTACGCAAAGTCATGCGTTTTTTGTCAAAATTTGGCAATTTTCATTTTTATTTTTTTAGTTTGGTATTATAGAAAAATGTCTAGCGAAAAATTTGATGTATTAAATGCCCTAACATATTGTATTTAAAACAGAAATAAGGAAGTCGCTTACCACACTACACAGCTACTTTCAGTGGTAAAAGGAAGGTGGAAAAAACTGCTCTCTTTGAGTTGATGCAATTGACCCATTCCTACAGTTATTTATGTGACATACGTTATTATATGAGAGCACAGAATTTTGTGAACACATGCATATAAAAAAATAAGAAAAGATAACGTAGAACATTTTAATTGGAATAGGAACAAGTTAATGGGTAAAATATAATTATTTATTAATGTAAAACTTAAAATATAAACAATTTTTAAATATATTAATAAGCGTGGAAATACCTTGGAATTGTTTGATGAAAGTTTATTGCATAGAAGAAGAGTACTGTGATGGTTAGATTATGTCTGTAAGGGGTTACATATTGAACGAATTGTCCCTAACCTGCTGGCTGAAGAATTCTGTTCATTTTCTCAAGCTCAGCCAAATAAGTGACTTGACTCACTTAAGAATATAAAAGATTGAATTATAGTTATTACACTAATCAGGTTATTTCCTCTAAAAGTACGAGTATAATTTCAGTACATAATCCAATCCAGGACTTTCACCTACCCATGTAACACATTAACAACTGCACCGACAAAGTGAACTTAAATGGTATCTCAAAGGCATTTAGTCACTTCTATAATTATAGCAATACATAATTTTATCACATTTATAATTATTAGCTTCAAGAATTAATAAAGAAAGAATCTTTTTCTTTAAAAGAAAGAAGAAATTTTACGTTTCCTGAATTTTATAAAATAAGAAAGGATTAAGGAAGAGGATTTTAAAACTTACTTAAGAGATAATGAATAATCCTGTCGAGAACTCTCACTGTTTCTCACTAGATAGCTTCCTTCTTTATTACTTCGTAAAACACTTTCTGCTTCCAGTCTCGTAATGGCACCATGGTACCAACTAAAAAGTAAATAAAAATTTTAATACTAGAAACAGTTTTAAATGTGTTGTTCTAATGTTCATACTATTATAATTGTTGTCATCATTATTTTAATGACTATATAACCTGAATTTGGTTTTTTGTCCAAAAAAAAGCTTTTTGTTTCTATTTTAACTGTGAAATAATGTCAAAAAGGGAACTGTCTGATTTCTGCAACATTGGCAGCAATCTCTTATAATAAAAACTGCCGAGTACTAAACTAATTCAACTTACTAAATCTTATTATACCTTACAATACATTTTTTAGTTAAGTTTAACAATTTTTAACTTCAGTTATACAAAAAAAGCCCACTATTACAGTTAGTTTTTAAGAAACTAAAAAATTCACTATTTCCAATGATTGCTTCTGTTGTAATGATATAAGTAAATACTGAAGTCACGAGATTGCCTTTTCCATATGGTTGGGCTGTGAGAAAGGGAAGTGAAAATTTGTCATTGCTACCAACCTCAACAGTGAGACACTACTTGTACATTTCACTACCGTGCAGTTTCTAACATACATTTTGTAAGCTTTGGTTTATTCCAAGGAAATGTTTTCTTCATAAACCTTATAAGAAATAAATGTGACCTGTAGTATTGACTATAGCTTAATTACATAACTACAAATGTTTGATTTACTGTAATTACCCGCTACCTTATTACACTCAAACGAAAATTTCTACGAATGAATCGCCTCTTTACTATCACTGTCTTCACTATCAGTCTCACTAGTATCTACCTAATATTACCTTCCTTTTTTTACTAGGTGTCAACAAAACTGTTGAAGAGCTTATTCACATCTTAATTTCCTTCTTAATTTTTTGAATCGTGGAAAGAGAAACATCACAGTAGTTAGCCACTCGCTCATGGCTTTTGTTAAGATGCAGGGAAAGGCATTTTTGTTTAGCTTCAACTTCACAGCATTTTATTACACTGGATATTAGATTTCGTTCAGCACTGTGAATAGTCTGTCCACTTTCCGAGAAACTGACATTTTTGTTTATGGTAACAAACAGTTATATTTGTACAGTTAACCTGCAAAAGGTTCCGCAATATGCTGTATATGCTCTGAGTATAGTGTAAGTTGTTGTGTTTGTTGTACTGAAATTATAGTAGTGGTGAATATGCATTGATGCTTTTCTTCCCTTTACCCCTCGTTGCAAACAAAGGCAAACTCATGACTCAAGTAAATATAGCTCACTTGTAATTTTAGGAAAAATTATTATCAGAGTCAATATTCACTATAAGATGACATGTTTTTATATAATGATTATGATAAAAACCAAATAAAAATGTAAGTTTGTTAGAATAACAACTTACCCTTGTTTCTCTAGTGGAAGATTTACATCAATATCCTCTCCTATTAGTGCAGATGATGTCTCTCCCAAATCAAGACGTAATCCTAAATTGCGTGGATGGTTTGCTGACACATCAAGATCTAAAGTCAAACTAGGCCTACTAACTGGAATAAGAAAAACAAATTATTAATTTTTTTATGAGTAGTTTGTTTTAAGTTGCATCAACATCTTGGATACTAGTGAATAATTTGGGTTAAGGAACAGTGGGTTTGAACTTGTAATAATTTTTCACTCTAGCCAAAAATCAAGACCTCTACTAGTGTAACATGTTAAACATTGAGCTGTGGAGGCAGCCAATTAATTTTAATTATATCCATCAGAACAAACACAATTTTTTTAACAGTTAAGGATTTAGTAATGATTCCATTTGCTCATAACGGGCAGATAGAGTGTTAAATTAATTCCACTCAATCTGTTGGATCCAGGGCTACAAAAAATAGTTCTATTTCTTACCACATAGTCAGACAATTATATGGCTGAACTATTTAAGAACAGAAGAGGTAGAGGTATAAAAGACACTAGTCAGAGTTATCTCCTCCGACAGTAATGAATTTCACTATACAGCCACAACCTGGGGTGAATGAAGTGAAGGTGTCATTTGCAGTGTGGAAAGTGGGTGCTTTTCGGAGGGCCTGGCATGCTGATAAGCATAATCTTTCAACTCAGTGAGGAAGGTAATTGTAAACCACCTTACTCCTGGTTTTTACTTAGTAAAACCTCTAGAGGTTCAAACCAGCCTTTCGGCTGTTGACCTAAACAATAACAATGATTCCATGAGAGTAAATTACAACATATTTATTTTACATAATTTTTTTCTCTGAGCTAAAGCTTTAAACTGTACTTTTAGTACTTTATTGTAAACTTAAATTAAAATAATGAAATAGAAAACATAACTAATCGGGAAAACAAAGTTCCTTGCATTTGCAGTATTCCTTGAAAAAAGTTACCTGCAATTTAAATTAAAGAATAGTTTTAATTTACTACATTAAGAAATAATTTATAATACTTTAAGTTCATTTTTAGCTTAAGAAGCCATTAGTTCTATAATTTTGGAATTGTATATTATATTTGTTGGGAAAAGTTGTAGTTTAAATTTTTAACTTGGGAACTGAAAAATACGGGACAGTATAATAGTAGCCTCTTAAAAGATGTAATGGAGGTCCAGGAGAAACAGTGGCTCACCTAACTTTCAACTGTCTGGCACTGTAATCTTGGGCGGAAGGATTTTTAATTTTGGTCCTGGAGTGTTTAAGAGAATATACCACCACAATAATCTGTTATCTGCCCATATCTGTTATCTGCCATATAAGACAGGTGGAGTGTCAAATTATTTACTCTCAATCTGTTCGTTGCTGGGCTAAAATAAATAGTTCTGTTTCTTATCACATGGTCAGCCAATTAAATGACTGAATCATTTAAGAACAGAAGAGGTAGAGGTGTAAAAGACACTAATCAGAGTTATCTTCTCTGAAAGTAATGGATTTCATTATACAGCCAGGCCCTGTGGTGAATGAAGTGAAGGTGTCATTTGCAGACTGGAAAATATGTGCTTTTCAGAGGGCCCGGCATGCTGATAAGTGTACTTTTTTATTCAGTGAGGAAGGCAATGGTAAACCACCTCACTCCTCGTTTTACTTAGTAAAACCTCTACAGGTTCAAACCAGCTTTTCGGCTGATGACCTAAACAATAACAACACCACCACCACAATGGTCTAGGGTAGTTTTCATTGTGTAGGAGTACACTTTTGGGCCATGTAGGCTGAAATAGGATGGAGTATAGCAGCACAGTGAACTCTTTTGGTCGAAGTGGAAGGAGGTTTCAACTTCTCACTCAATAAATGGATGTATGAATCAGTCAATGGGAAATGTATTATTAAAAATGATAATTTTTTGAGCAAGTTGACAAAAGTTGAAGTTGAATTATTAAGAAGAATTACAAAAAAATTCATTCAAGTTTAAGGGTAGATTAAAAATGACAAAGACGTTGTAGAAAAAGTGGATCGATACAATATAACTTGAGAACTTAGAACGGAAGAGTGATTTCTTTCTGACAAAGAAAGGAAGAATAAAACAGATTGAATCAGAGTTGGCATTTAACCTGTACAACAAGCAGGATAAAGTAAACAAGAAAAACACCATTGCCAAACAGTGATGTAAGTTCCCTTGAGACAGACAGGATTGGGAATCTTGATTCATTTTGAAAACAGGAAGTCAAAAGTGATAGGGAAAGAAAAGTTTAGGGTGAATAAGATAAAGGAGGGAGGTGGGGGTAAAAGGAAGGTCAGATGTATGAGGGAGGTATGCCAGCTGGGTTAAGAAGCAGAATTTAATTCCATCAGTCAAGTGGTTCATAGTTGTTGTTGGTAACAAAGATCTACCAAGGAGATGGAAACTGCTTTCTTTTGCTTCTAAAGTTTTGCTTTTAAACTTTTTTATGTTATTGGTTTAATACCTTTTGAAGGATCAATGTAAAATATAATTAACAGTATTTCAAACCTTCTACTGAACAAAATTTAGATAAACAATAAAAATAAACTAAACAATGTAATAAGTTAATGGAACTTTTTGAAAACAAAAATCTGGTGTGAAACACTCAAACAACTTTCTCTTACCAATGAAAATAATGAACAATATAACCTACCATTAGTAATAAAACGTTAGAAATACCAAAAAAAACTAACCTCAAAATACATAACCTAATTTTAATCATGAGTGAATGATGCAAAATGAAAACCAACCTTAGTTTGGCTTAGTAATATGGAAAATCACTCTTTCACACTAATTTAGGCTCTGTAGAGAAAAATGCTTTAAATAAAAGTTGTAGATCTTTTAATTTCCTATAAATCTGATTATACACTTTTATTGCAAAATGCGTACCTACTAAAGCCGAAATCTTAAAAAAAATTTTTTTTACAGATTCTCATGAAAAAGTAACAGAAAATTACTTATTACCGCTAAACTAAGAGTTACACAAAAAACAATTTGAAATAAAAGTTGCAGATTTTTAAATTGTCTACAACTTTTATTATATAGCCTACTTTTGCGCTAAAATGCATTTAAAGGCCGCAATCTTAAAAAAACCATTTTTTCTATGAGAGCACAGCCTCCCCAAGAATTTCAGCAGACATGGCGCCTACCCTATCTTGTAGAGCATAAAAATTTAGTAAATGAGGCAATTTTAAAAATAATTGGAGCTGTTTTTGAGAAAATTGCAAAAAAGTGAAAAATGACACGAATAAACTACTACTTCCGGTTGACCGATTTTATAAAAATGTTTGTGTTGGATCCTCTAGTAATATCTAACTTAAGCTCAAAGTTTCAACTTCATATGATGTTCTGTTCTTGAGATATTTTGTTCACACATACACAGACCAATCGCTAAAAACATATTTTTTGGGTTCAGGGGGTCTGGAAATGTCTATATCCATTGAAAACTTGATTTAAAAAATTTTTCATGAAAACAATACTTTCCTTTTTATATTTATATAGGCAAACGAAAGTAAAAATGTGGAGTAAAATTTACAAAAATTTTCTTTGTCCCCTCACAAAATTTACTCAATTTTGAAATACAATTAAATTATTAAGTGATAATGAAAGAGTTAAATAATTTACCTCATAAAAAAATAAATAATTTTAATTCCACAAAATTTTACTGTTTAGAAAGAACAGCATTGCCAGACTATTCACATTAACAGGTGTTCCAGTAATGGTAACACATTTAGGAAAGAATGATGGTATTTTTGGATATAGTAAATGACAGTGTTGAAATTATAGTGACAGGTAAGTCTACTTAACTGCATAATCTTGGGATGTACGTCATTAATTAATTATTGTTTTCTTTGTTTAATCTGTAGGATGGAAATGATAATTCAACATTTAGATATGGTGTTTTCCTTTAATAGATAAGAATTTAGAAGCATCCATAATTTTCAATGTACACGAAATTAACTGTCAAACATATTCTTGTGGAATGTCCTACCTTGAACACTATACGGAGACAATTTCACTTACCAGACAATTACAAAGACTGCGTTAATCACACACAGTACACAAAGACGCTGGACTTTATACAATTTTTAAATATTCAAAGACAATTTTAAAGCAAATAAAAGTGCAATTCATACAAAATAAACATACATCATTGTAAACCTAAAGTGTTATAATCTTATGTTATGTAATTAGTGTTTTTTATGTAATGGGGTCGCTAAAAACTTAGAATGTTGATGCGACCATAATAAACCAATTATAAAAAAAAGTATTTTGTAACTCTGTGCCTTACAAGAGAATTAGCAATCATGCATAGTCATTAAAAAAGTTTTCTTTTTATATAACATGTATTAATGCAACAGGAAGTTTGAAGCATGTCATTATAATACTATCAAACACAAGTTCATTTGGACAAGATTATTCATTAACTGTGTTATCTTAAAATTATTTGATAATTTTAACACTAATTTTAAGTAATAGTAACTAAACTTTTGGATATAATAAATTTTCCACCTATTCTGGAATTCTGTAACCATTATAAGATAATAAATTGTGAAAACAAATAGTATTTCCTAAACTGACTAGGAAATTTTTTAGTTAATTTTAAATAGTATCAAAAGATTAGTCATTACGAATGACTTTGAGGTATTAAGGAACGATGGGTTTGAACTAATAAATTTTTTTCACTTGGCTAAGGATTGAACCCAGGACCTTCCACTTTGCAGCATAGCATGCTAACATCTACACTACAGAAAGGAAAAATTTAATTTGGTAAAAGTACAAAAACAAAAATATCAAATAAACAACCAGTTTTATAAAATTGTAAATGAATATACAAAAAATATTGAACAAAAAGAATTGCTTCAGTAAAAATTTTGTTTTCAAAAAGAATAGAGTGAAATAAAAGAGGGTGTTCCTTACAATAAGGGTTTGAGAAAATGAACCAATACTTAGTCATTATTTTGGTCATAGCTTGTAGAAGAGACAATACGCACTATGAAAAAAACATTGAAATAATAGAAGAGTCATGGTTGTAATCTGATACAATAATGCAAGCAATAAAGAAAATGTCAAAGAGAAGTACTCTGGGGAATATTCCCTTGTGATAAAAAAGAAAGGAAAACAAACAGAACTGAAACAGAGTTAGCATTTATTCTGACTACACTTTGCAAATACTATACAGCTGAATGGAAAAGAAAAAAGTTGGTTCATCTAAATTTAATTGCATAGATTGTAAGAGAAATTGAATGAACATAATACCGAGTTATAAAAAACCAATTTTTATATGCCTTCAGTAACATGATAAATGGTTTTCAAGGATTGTGCGATAGAGTAAGCATAAAAAAAGCAAATGCAACTTAAAATTATTCTAATACAACCTGAATATAAAATATTTAATAATTTGCTAATATCTTCAAACAAAGTAAGTAAAATATAGATTCTTTTATTTTAATTTTTTTCTGTATTATTTTCCTGACAATCCCAGTCTCTCTTTTTTCAAAAATATAGTTCGTTCTTACTCACTAATGAACATTCTAAATTATACAGTCATGTATGTTAAATTAGTGCAAATGATTTGATGTCAGTAATATGACTCATGAATAAATAATTTCAGGATTAACATTAATTTTTTTGACTAAAGTTCAACAGAAATCAATTCTTGTGCAGTTTTTACATTACTCTGATCATGCCATTATTTATTAGATTGTAGTCCACTGATTAAAAGGTTATATTTGTATCCAAGAGTGCCCACACCATTAAAATCAAATTCATCAAATACACTTTTATTTGCAAATCAGAATATAATTTTTCTTAAATTTCCTAATCATCAATGGATTTGAGAATTAATTGTCTATGAAGTAGGAAATATTTTTTTAATCCCTAGTGTGCGTACATTGCAATCTGTTCAATTTAAGAACAATAAGCAACCCCATGACCCAATGAGATGAGGATGATATGTACAACATGTAAATGAAGTGTAGTCTTGTACAGACTCAGGCCGACCATTCCTGAAAGAGTATCATTAATTGAACTTCAACCTTCAAAGAACGCCGATAACCACAGTCTAATATTCAAATCTGTGGTGTAAAAGTAACTATTTTTACTAGGATTTGAACTAGGAACCTTTATGTCCGTAAATCAGTTGTTAAAGTAGGAAATACGTAAAAATCTATGTAAGTAAGATGTGATGAATTATAAGTTACATTCTTTTTGTAATTATGTATGTAATTTTCCTTACCTCTACTGTCAGATTCTTGGACGCTATGACTAGATGAAGCTTGAGATACCCCACTAGACTCAGTTGTGCTTGGTGGAGCACGTGGCCTTCTCCTCAATTTGGGCATATCAAAAGGAAGATCTTTAAGATCAACAGAGGTGGTTGATCCTGAATTATCAAGTTGCTGCAACTGCTGCTGCTGTTGCTGTTGCACACGACGCCTTAATTTTGGCATATCAAAAGGTAAATCATTTAAATCAACGGATGTTGTTGACCCTGAGTTATCTTGTTGCTGTTGCTGCTGTTGTTGCTGTTGTTGCAACAATTGTTGACGGCGACGTAATTTTGGTATATCAAATGGAAGGTCTCGAAAGTTTTCTGACTCTTGTTGTTGCATACGCCTGCGACGCAGCTTTGGCATATCAAACGGAAGATCAGCAAGATCAGCCTAGTAAAAAGAAATTACATGTTAGAATTGGAATCTTATTCACCAGTCATTATATTCATAATAAATATGCACCGCAATTACAAGTCTATGAAAAATAATTGCTTGAGACTAAACTTCCATTAAATACAAAATTTGGAGAAGAAAGCACTGGGTGTTTAAGTCATTTTGAAGTACTGGTGTTCAGGGCTTTGTTTCATTTCACACTACAATATGTTCATCATTGTTTATTTCTGCCCATAACGGACAGGTGGAGTGTCAAATTATTTACACTCACTCTGTTCGTTGCAGGGCTAAAATAAATAGTTCTGTTTCTTATTGCATGGTCAGCCAATTAAATGACTGAATCATTTAAGAACAGAAGAGGTAGAGGTGCAAAAGACACTAATCAGGGTTATCTCCTCTGAAAGTAATGAATTTCATTATACAGCCAGACCCTGTGGTTAATGAAGTGAAGGTGTCGTTTGCAGAGTGGAAAATATGTGCTTTTCAGAGGGCCTGGCATGCTGATAAGCGTACTTTTCCACTCAGTGAGGAAGGCATCGGTAAACCACCTCACTCCTTGTTTTACTTAGTAAAACCTCTACAGGTTCAAACCAGCCTTTTGGCTGATGACCTAAACAACAACAACAACATTATTTATTTAGGTTTTTTTTATTAATGCCTTACGTTTAAAAAAATCTGCTCTTTGCTTACAATATTCAATTTCAAATTTAGGTATTTTAATAATTTTCATTATTTCTAGAATTATTAAATTATATAAATGGTGTATAAATTAAATTTTTAATTTTTACTTTCTCTTGCCTATATGAATATATAGGAAGGAAAGTATTGTTTTCATGTCGATTTTTCGAAATCGAGTTTTCACCGGATCTATACGTTTTCAGACCCCCTGAACCTAAAAAACATGTTTTTAGCGATTGGTCTGTGTGTGTGTGTGTGTGTGTGTGTGTGTGTGTGTGTGTGTGTGTGCAAAATATCTCAAGAACGGAACATCGTACGAACTTGAAACTTAAGTTACATACCACTACCGGACCCGACACAAACATTTTCATCAAAATCGGTCAACCGGAAGTAGTAGTTTATTCGTATAATTTTTCACTTTTTTGCGATTTTCTCAAAAACTGGTCCTACGATTTTTTTAAAAATCGCCTGGTTTACTCAATTTTTTATTTTCTACAAGATAGGGTAGGCGCCATGTTTTCTGAAATTCTGCGTGAGGCTGTTTTTACGTAAAAACATTTTCTTCTTAAGATTGCGGCTTTAATATGCATTTTAGCGCAAAACGTTATATAATAAAAGTTGTAGAGAATGTAAAATTCTACAACTTGTATTTCAAACATTTTTTTGTATAACGCTTAGTTTAGCAGTAATTAGCAATTTTCTGTTTTTTTTCTCACGAAAACGTGTGAAAAATCAATTTTTTTAAGATTTCGGCCTTAGAATGCATTTTACGACAAAAGTGTATATAATAAAATTTATAGGAAATTAAGAGATCTACAACTTTTATTTTAAGCATTTTTTTGTAGTGCCTAGTTTAGCGTGAATGAGCGATTTTCCGTATTTTTAAGCTAAACTGAGGTCGATTTTAATTTTGTGTATTTCACTAATGTTTTTTGAGGTTAGTTTTTTGTTCATTTCTAATGTTTTAATACTAATGTTAGGTTTATTGTTAATTATTTGCATTGGCAAGAGAAAGTTGTGTGAGTGTTTCACACCAGATTTTTTAGTAATGCCTTACGTTTAAAAAAATTTGCTCTTTGCTTACAATATTCAATTTCAAATTTAGGTATTTTAACGATTTTCATTATTTCTAGAATTAATTAATTATATAAATGGTGTATAAATTAAATTTTTAATTTTTTAAACAATAAAGTATACCTGGCTTAGATTTTGGTTATTTGGACAACGGGAAGACTCAATTGAAATGCCACTGTCTGATCCTGCTTGATGAGTATCAATGTCAGTTGAGAGGCAACCCAATTTAATGAGATTTTTATTTTGTACTGTTCTTCTTTTAGCTTTTTGAGTTGTTTCTCTTGAGACTGGTAACTCTGATGCCTGTTCTGCAATTGGAGTTGAGCCGAGAGTGTTCTCTTCTGGTGACCCCTTCTGACAGAAATTCAAAACAATGTTACAAATTTGTTTTGTAATATTATTCTAAGTTGTTATACTGTTATAAGTCTATCATATGAACCAGACTGTCAATTTTGACCAAATGTGTCTCATGAAATACGAAAAGAGGAGGCAATTTCATATGAGCAATATATCCAACAAATTTTACTATGTTTTATGTAATAATAATTGTACTTTATCTTTGTCAGCTCTGAAAACTTATCAGGAGACAAATCAGGTTCATCTAATGAGAAAACAGGCTAGTCTTATTTTATTCCTACCAACTCCTTCTTTAGTATGGATGTAAAACTTGTGGCCCAGCTGGCAGTGTTAGATGATTGTATGCTAGCAGGTGACATTAAATACTGTAAACTAACTGACTCTAAGGCGGTTATTAATGCCATTCAAAGATCATCTTTTGGTCACTTCACCTTTCGCTTGTATCCCATCCAAGAAACGCTGTATCAGTTAGAACTACAAGGAACAAATATTATCATACAGTGGATAACAACGCACTGCGGTTGGTAACGAAATATCGAACAGGATCGCTAAACAAGCAGCGCAAATGAGACCTTTTCTGCCACTACAAGCAACTTTGTCTTTAAAATAAAGAAATTAACCCCTTATGAACCAGTACTACCGGGTGGTACTACATGTACATCAGCATATGCATGTAAAAATATTAAATTCTGTTTTATAGAGACTTAATAATGCATTTCTAGTGCCAGAACAATAAGATATTTTTTTTATGTTAAGCTCTGGTAAGTATACTTACTAAGGAACGTTTGAAATGGGATAATGTTTAATGGTAAGAATGCTTATTAAAACTATCTGTAGTCCTATTTAGCAGAAAAGTGTGTAGAATAACTTATCTTAACTTTATATCAGCATGAATGCTTGCTTTCCCATAAATACTCAAATTTTCTAAGCACTGTACAAAAGTAACAACAAAACAACATGGTTGCGTACGCTGGTATGAATCCTTACCACATTCGTGTAACTCATGAAGCAAATTGTTGCTGCGCACCAATTTCTAAATATGGATAGCCTACTTACCAGAGAATATCTACAAAACCATAAAATGCCAATAGGGTTCAACTCCATTGTCTATTCTTAAAAAAAATCGACCTTATTGTCAGTGGTAAGTATACTTACAAAAGAACTATAAAGGGTTAAAGAATGTAAAGGAAGCTTCTAAATATATTTGGATCGAATACTGGAATGCTAAAAGCATAATTAGACATCTGTTTGCTTTGCAGCCAAAACCGAAGGAAAGATCTTGGTATCAGAACATTCATTCTATGTGTGGTAGCAACATTTGCATGGCAGAATGGACATATTTACTGAACACTACCTTCACAGATTCAACCTTGCTGACTCACTCTACAAAGCTTGTCAAGAGACTGTAGAGACTATTCAACACATTCTCCTAGATTGCAGGTGCAGGCAATCTGCACAGAGATAAATTAAGGGCCATTGTAGAAGCCAACATAACTTAAAATACTTAAGGACAAATCCTTGTAGGTACTTGTGGCAGCGGATTACCATGGACATCAGAGCATAGGCATCACTAGAAGCTGGAATAGAAAGAGATAAGAAGCAACATAGTAATTAAGTAAGTCAGCTCTGAAAACAATTTTATTGATAGAAGTGGAGAAACTTATACTCAATATTCATCTGAAAAATATTTTTTATTCACCATTATAGTCATCTTCTCTTCAACTTTTATTTTTAGGCTAATAGGTTTAATCTAGTAGTACATATAAGTTGGGAATAATTTCTTATTTCTGTCATATGAGATAAATGCAATAAAACTGACTACGTTTACACTGACTACATAGTGATTTGTATAAACATATGTTTCAGAAGAAAAATAACAACTCATTGCTGTTTTGTTTTTATTGTAACTGTTTCAACTATGTCATTTGAACTGACAAAAGATTACTTGCAATTTTTTAAATTGTAGTGGCAGTTGCTAGTTTAATACGTCTTTATATATTAAAGGAACTCTAAAACTTTGATATAAATTTATAATGATTTTTTATAATAGAGGAAACTAAATATGATACAGACCTGTGAGTTATTATTTTTGTTATTTTCGGACGTTTCAGAACCTGGTTCTTGGCTTGATTTATCTGATATTGGTGACAAAATATGCATATGAAGACGTGTAGGATGGCCATGTAGTAATCTAGCCGTGTTTGTGCCAGTCCCAGTACCGGAAAAAGGGCATAAAGAAGGATTACTCGCATCATCACTGGTGTGTGAACTTAATGAACTGCTCGGATGACTGTCAGAACTTGTTGTGCTACGATTACCTTCACTAGTGCTACTACGAATTGATTCTAAACTTCCACCAGAACTACTTGTTGCCATACTTTCTGAACTTGAATATTTAAGACGGCCACGTCTTTGTTGTTGGTTTGTATCACATTTATCTGGACTTCGAGGTCGCCCTTCCAGGACCCTGAAACGCAAAAAATACTTTTACTTACAAATATACTTATTGTGCAACTGTATCAAAGGAACTTGTTGACTACTAATTATTACATAAAACCAATAATGTTTCATTGAGTAAGCTACTTTATATCAAACATTAAAAAAATGTATTGTCAGATCAAAGTAGGTCTTCACAACTCCCCATTCACTGTTAAGATGCATGATAAATATTGATGGCTTCTTTATGTTACACTCTAAAGTCCAGCCTCTCTTAGTTTGCTCCTAATGTAAACAAATAATGACGTCACTGAGCATGCGCATTATATCAAAATGTGTACACGCTGATTAAAAAGTAACAACTAAATACTTTAAAAAGTATTTAAATACAAAATACTTTTAAATTTTTTTTCTAAATGAATTGTTAGGCCTACATCATATCATGACTGATGTTTTAAGTACTTTAAGTACTTATAATTTAAAAAATAGTTAACTTAATAGGAATACGACATCTGTAAAGTCGCAGACTCTAGCGTGCACCCTGTAGTAGGTGGCTTTTGTTTGTTGACAGTAGGAGCAAACTAACAACGGCTCAACTGTACATATAATACAACTTACATAATAAGTTTTAACATAAATAATCTTGATGAAAACCTGCAAATTCGGTTTATTTGATATGAGTTTGATCCCAACAATTTGGAAAAACAAGGTTTCTGAGTATTTACTAGTATTGTCCCATATAACCTTTTTTTTGTAAATTACAACTAGGAGCTTCTAAAATGTAATGTAGGAAATGCCGGATTAGAGTAGTTAAAATAGCACCATAGCGTATAGAAGAGAGCATGTCTTCTATAGGCTATGATAGCACTAAAAATAATAATGTTTAACCAAAAATAAAACAAGTTAGCAGATAAATAGAAATGCTAGTTAATTTTAATTATTAATGTTGACAGTAAACTTTTAGTTTGTGTGATATTGTAGTTTTATCTGCAAAAAATCTTATAAATTAATCAGTCATTTCAGAAAGCCCATAAGTCAAAAAACTAACTTTTAGAAAAATTAAAAACTGATAATTTACTACGATTCAATAGAAAACAGTATTAAAAAATATAATTTGTTAAAGGGGTGTCCCCATTAACATAAAATTTGTACATTTGGGTTTTTTTTAAAGTAAGTCGTTTGTTTAAAAAAACTGAAAATTTTGACTTAAGGTGCTTTTAAAATAAATTGGAGTAGATACATTGTTCTCTGTAAAATATGTTATAAGGCCAGAAGAAAATTGCTACACAATAGTATGCGTATTCATTTATTTATTACTCTAGTTTACATTAGTGTCTTAAAGAAGATTTTTGCAATAATAAAAATTGGAATTCTTAACTTTAAAAAAGAAAAATGGTGGTTTTCAGGACTATTCAAGTTCTTCATAATCGTCACCAACAGTAGTTATTTCCCTTAAAAAGGTTTTTGCATAGAAACTTTGTACGTCCTCTCCAATGGAAAGTAGTGCTTAAGCTTCAAAAGATCATTAATTTTCCAATTTTTAATTGGAAGGAAGCAAGCCTTTAGGATAAGCCTTTTCTTAGTGTTGTGTTAGTTAAGGAAAACGAGACGTTTGTGATTTTTGTGGGGATGGTGTGTTTTTCGTTCAGTTAGTCCTAAAATGCACTAAAGAAAAAGATAAAATTTTGACTTACGGGCTTTCTGAAATGACCAATTCAAATTCTAGTTAATATTATTCTAAATAAAATGGTAACTCAAGACATTCATTTTTGTTGAGATTTACTTCTATCTACTTACTTATAAGAACTTAGTAATTCTTATATTCTATTAGTTTTCAAATTAATTTTTTAGTCATATTTCCAGTAATTTATTGGATTCAGTAAAAAAATACTGTTTAAAATTCAAACTATCAACATATTCATATATTATTTTTAATGAAGAAAAGTCTTTTAATATCTCATGAAAGGAAATAGTGGCTTATATAATATGCTCTAGTCGTTTGTAGAAAACAAAATTTGCATTCAGCTCTTTTCATATGGAAATGGCTTTTTCAATTTAATGTAGCCATTTGCTTTTTCTCAGAACTTCTGTCAGGAAAAGGTTCTATAACACTAAAACCCAGAGAACCTGTTTGCACAAAAACTTAAACTTTGAAATTAAATTTTCTACTGTAAAACAATTTTAGCTTTTCAGAGATGGAATATTCAAATTTATACATAACATCAACAAAAGAAACTATCACAGAGTATCATGAAATTCAGTTCAGTTTTTCAAGATAATTGTTTAGTTTTCCAGACACGTACATATTGGGTAAAATTTAAACAATGCATTATATCTTGGTCATAGTTTTTTTAAGTTTTTACAACACGAGTACACATATTTATTAATAAGTAAGCTACCTAAACAGAACTGTCTGAATTGCTAAAAATCATGCAGATTTACCTTAAAAAATAAACAGAAATTGATAATTTTTTAACAATCTCAGAAAATTTTTGATATTGTACCACTTCATTAGGCCGGCCCATTGGCATAGTGGTTAGCACAACTGGCTTCTACACCGGGGTCCCGGGTTTGGTTCGCGGTCAGGTCTGGCATTTTTTCATCACTCATTTTCATTAACATAAATTATCCACCATCTGAATTAACAGACGTTGCAGAACACTTAGACGTAAAACAAAAAAAAAATCTACTTCATTAACTGTCGTGGCAATTTCACATTATGGCCATTTACATTTTGTTATTTATAAAAGATTTCAAATTTAAAGATTTTTTGAAAAGACTAACAATTTTCAATTAGGTTTTCTCTTTTTTTTAACTAGTATTGTTTTTATGAAAACAACCACCCAATGTGATGCGTTTCAGCAATACGTTTGGAATGAGTAATCATAAAAATGAACAAGGACACTTAAGTAATGTTTGTCCATGTTTTGTTCCCAGCTGACTACCAAACAAAGTTGCTTGCTAAACAGGTGGTGGTAGGTCCTACTTATTTCATACAAAGTGATTTTCTGCCAGCTGACTGGGCTGGACTGGAACTGGCTACAGTTTTTTTTAAAAATTATAACGTGTGTACGTTGCAATCTGTTCAATTCAGAACAATAAGCAACTCCATGACCCAATGAGATGAGGATGATATGTATGACATGAAAATGAGGTGTAGTCTTGTACAGACTCAGGCCGACCATTCCTGAGAGGTATCGTTAATTGAACCCCAACCATCAAAGTACACAGGTAACCACTGTCTAGCATTCAAATCCGTATAAAAGTAACTACCTTTACTAGGATTTAAACCAGGAACCTTTGTCTCTGAAAATCAGCTATTAAACATCTGATTTTGGCGACAACTTAGCCAATTTGGCAACAAGCTACAGTTTAATTGTAAAATAATTGTAATATTTATTAAAGAGTGATTCTTAAAAGTACAAAAAAAATTTAATTTGGGTCAAATATAAAACCTTCTTTCTGAAACACAATGAGATGAGGATATTTTCTTGACAGTTCTAAATTTTGAATATTTGATATTAAGAGTAATTTACAATGTTTTTGTTGAAATAATCATTGAATTTCTGTCTAGATTATTTCTTAGTAACTGTTGGTTGACCAACAAATATGTTACTAAATAGCTAACGAAGGTAATGCAAAATTTGTTATAAGAAACTTGTACTGACGACAGTTTTAAATGAATGGTGTAAAAACAAAAGGTTTTTTGCTTTACTCGAAAACGACAATACAACTATTTCGAGCAGCATTGGATAAAGTTTAGATTGTTAATATGGTGGCCAACAACCGGAACGGATACGAACCTAAAAAAGAAGAAGATGGTTTAACAATATTTTTATAATAAAATCTTATGGCTAATGGATTTCGTAGTCATACCTTGAATCCTTGTGAGTGCGACATCGCAGAGATTTAACAGGTAACCTAGAATCCTTTATTCTAACTCCAGGTAAATTGGGTGCACTACGGACACTGTTCATCGAATGGGATGATGGAAATTTAGTAGGAAGTGGAGCACTTGAAGGAGGGGTGGGTGTGGCTGGGTAGGTACCAAGCCCCAACCTGGAAAATTCTTGAGTGATTATGTTGCTGGCTTCTGATGGAGTGGGTGGCGGTGGTGCTTGTGATTGTGTATGTTGCAGGAGATTTTCTTGTGAACGTGGTTGAGGAGTTGTGGTTGATGACTGCAATAATGATCGATGTGTAACTAAATCCACCTAGAAAGTTAATAACATAATCAAGTTAAAATAAAAATATTCATGAATACTATGTAGGCCTACAAATAAACAGGAGATAGCACAGTTTACCTGTTCTTGTACAGGTGTTAAATTGGCATAAATTATTTGCTAAGTATTCAACAAAAATACTATAATATTATGTATTATTAGAATTCAGATTTTTGTTAACTGCATCCAGAAGACTCAATAAAAGGATTATAGGATATATGTAAAAATAAATGTATCAAAATTATTACTATTCATAACTTACCGGTTAATTTATTATGTTTTTATACTTTCATTACTACTTCTTGCTAGTTTAGTTTACTTAAAATTGCACCAACTATTTGGTTATTAGCAACTTTGTTTGGTTACATTTATCTAGAATAGTGGGTTTTGACATGTGAAAATTTCCAGACCCTAACCAGTTTACCTGTTCCTGTACAGGTGTTAAATTGGCATAAATTATTGGCTTAAATTATTTGCTAAGTATTCAACAAAAATACTATAATATTATGTATTATTAGAATTCAGATTTTTGTTAACTGCATCCAGAAGACTCAATAAAAGGAGTATAGGATATATGAATAAATGTATCAAAATTATCACTATTCATAACTTACCGGTTATTTTATTATGTTTTTATACTTTCATTACTACTTCTTGTTAATTTAGTTTACTTAAAATTGCACCAACTATTTGGTTATTAGCAAATTTTGTTTGGTTACATTTATCTAGAATAGTGGGTTTTGACATGTGAAAATTTCCAGACCCTAGTCAGAAATCGAACCCGGTACTTCCGTGTTGCAGGCTACAGGGCTTGCCACTACACTATGGAGACGGCCATTTTTACTGAGCATGTAATATAAAATAATTTTAATGCAATAATACACACTTTTTATAAGTGTTTACTAAGAAATTTATTACCTATAAAATAAAAAAATTATTTAGAAAGGAACTCTCGCGTACTGTAAGATGTTTCATTGATCAAGTGTTTTATTACGGTAGCTATTTTTTAAACAAATACAGAATAACACAATTTTTTAAAGCTTGTGGTATTATTTATTAATATATTTTCAACATGCTTAAATATATAGATTTCTGTTTAAACAATTTAGGTTGTAATTAGTAACATAGTGATCAATTCTGTTTCTTTTGAATATTTGTAATTCATATAAAAGTGTGAGTTCTGTATAAACAGTATGTCTAAATTTTCTTCTTAAAAATGTACAAAGAATAAACTGTAAGCAATTTAGATTCTATTAAAAATGGTCTTCATGAGTTTAAGTGGGTTTTTCTCGCCATACACCGAACTACTTTATTCTAAATTTTAAAAACTCTTTCCATATTACTCCATAAAGAATCGCCACACACCTGAAAAATTCAGTCCATTAGATTCAAGATAGAATCAGGTCATGAAAGCTGCCATAAGCAACTTTTAATCATTCTATCTGGAAATTGTTGTAATGCATCTAAATAAATGTGAAATTTTATGATACAACCAAATAGAAAAGAATTGAGTGGTTCAAATTACAATTTATGGTGACTATTCAAAACAGTACAACCAATTCAATTCAACAATTAAAATTTAAGTGGTTATTTTTGTTTAAAGCAAATATTTTGTTATAGTTATCAATTGAAAAAAATTAAAAGCGTAGTATGAAGAGAGATGTATTATTAAAATAGATTTAAAGGAAGTTTTTATTAACAGTTGAAATATTCATTGTGATATTTAAAAAAATATCATCTCAACATGCATTTTAAAAATCAGAAAGATTTTTACCACAAAGATTTTTACCGTATTGACCAAACCACCGTTGGCAGGAATACTCGTACAAGTGTGTTAAAAATTATTTCCTAACGGGTTTTACCGTAGTTTACTTCGTTAATTTATTCAGTTTTGAAATTCTGTACTTTTCCCTTTATTTTTGTGATCTTACTGATTGTACTCTACAATTGCAATAAATTAGTGTTTTTTTTTAAATCAAAATTTATGTTAGCCTTTATTAACATGTTAAACATTTAGGTTAATAGCATTGTTGTAGTACAGTGTATCAAATTACAGTATTCAGCGTATTTGATTATCCGAACTATTTGATTATCAGAACCGCTTTGGTCCCAATTAGTTCGGATAACTGACGCTCCACTGTATATTGTATTGGTATTTGACGAACTGATAATATAGGCCTATTTAAGTATTTAAACACGTTCTCGGTTGCAATTAAAAGGAAACAAATCATTAAAAAAAATTATTTATTACTTTAATAAGAATGTAAAATAAAATATAGTCTCCTTACTTCTAGTTCGTCCTCCGACCGACTGACTCGGCAGTCGAAGGCAGTCTCGTACAAGCGTCGGCTCATCTGGGAGCGGTCCCGAGGTGTGTGTGGCGGCATGGGTGAAGGAGCCCCATCAGATCTTGCCGCTACCAGATCCCCGTAATAATAGGGAGTTCGCCTCCTCGGAGGAGTCTCCGCTTCTTCAGCTTCTACCGCTTCATACTGTTCACCATTAGTGACATCACAGATTGCACAAGCACCAAATTCGTGTGATTCTTCTTCGTCTTCAGGCGTTTCCGGTTCTGAGGAATTATCTGAAACAACAATAACATATTTGTAAATAATTTAAAAATATAAATATATTTTTTTATAAATAAATATGTCGTTAAGAAATAACTATTTCTTAATAAATTAGGTTTAGTGTAAGCTATAAGTATTTTTAAGTGTATTTAAATCAATAACAGAAAACGAAATATTAAATAAATCGAGTTAGAGTAGCCCAAGATAATTTCTGAGTATGGCATGTATGAAGAAAGACGTAAATGAATGCACCCTATTGCATTCATTATATAGTCTCCTTACTTCTAGTTCGTCCCACTTCTAGTTCGTTTGTGTACCCACACAAATAACGTTGAACAAAAAGTGTTTGTTTTTTATAGCAAATAAAAGTTTTGCCAGTTTTTAACCTCCTCTACGTTATTACAAACACACTTATCAGAACCCTTTGTGTTTATTCACTCTACAGTTGAATTAAAGCTAGATTACAGTTTTATAATGTACTCATTCGGGAATTGAGTACTGTCTATCATTATTTGCTTCGTTGCTTTAGTGTATCATTTAAGCTTTGTATTCAACTCTAACTTACATCTATTTTAGAGTAGGTTTTCTTCTGTTAAACTATGTTGTGTAAACAATTACGGTGATAGTGCAACCATTAGTTCGTAAAGTACGTCTGTAAGAACTCATGTTATTATTAGTCGCCGACGCGAAGAATGCGAGTCAGTGAATGGGAGAAACTGATTGACTTTGGTCAAAACTACCAGCATTTTTGCTCGGCAGCGACCGAGTCCTATGATCATCTGATTAAAATCATATGTGTTGTTGATTTGAAAATCGTTTTAACGTTTGGATTTCCGTTAAAGATTTTGCAGAACCAAAACTTTCCACAATTAACTTTTTAATAACACTGGCATGATTTGATAGCGAGTTGAAAAATTTAAAAAAAAGTAGCCCTAAATGTTTTCTGAAAGATCTGTAGCGGAAATCTAGAACAGACCGCCTCGCATTTTTTTACATTGGTGACCTAGCTAGTAGCTTGTATCTTTATTTAATATTTAGTGCGCCTTTAATTTAAGATGTTTCACTCCTCACCCCAACAGACTAATGATTCTGACAACCACATTCTTCGTAAATGTTCAGCAAGATATGATTATCAGAAAAACATTTTTGGGGAATTTTGTGGTGTATTTTTCATAAACGTTACATTATCTCCCGTTCTAATATCAGTTTTTAAACTAAGAATTAAATCGGCTGAATAATAGTGTTCTTATTAATTTTGATGACTGTAGAAAATAAAAGTCTTTCTGTACTATTTACACTTTACAATTAAAAATATCTAAATTAAAAATTTAAATACTTAATGAGAAATTTACAAACCTTAATAATCAGGAATAAAGTTTGACAATTTTTTTAAAAATTTGGGGTAAATACATCATTTATTGATCCTTGGTTTTATTAATTTATTAATATATTTAGTCAATCAGTTAAAACAAATTCTTTAAAAATAAAAATTAGGAGTCCCGACCGCCTAATAACGATAATAACCCACTTCTTTCTTTCCATTAAAATAATTTTTAATCTGAATAACCCGGGCTTGGATCACAATAATTTTAAAGAATAATATGTGACAAGATTACATCATACCTGCATTCAATTGTCCTAAAAGGTTAATTAAACGAAAACAATCGAAAAATACAGAAATGTCATCTGGCATGTCTGGTTTAAATAAGTATGTACTAAATATGTAAAATTCTATACTAAATAGTTATAAATAAATGCTATGGTTTTC
Organism: Catonia carolina; assembly: GCA_035578175.1. Lineage (NCBI taxonomy): Eukaryota > Metazoa > Arthropoda > Insecta > Hemiptera > Achilidae > Catonia > Catonia carolina. The sequence continues at coordinate 187,641,379 of JAQMRL010000001.1, forward strand.
CGAAAAAAAACTAAAATTTCGTAGATTCATGTTAACATTATACAAACTGCGTTTTTATTTTAGTATTTTATGTACGGAAATACTGGCCGTGACTTTAGTATTTCACTTTCGCCATCATCTCATGCACGATTTGCTGCTAAACGGAGCCGACATTAACTTGAAAAACGAGTTTGCGCACCCTCTGCTAACCAACTAGATTTTATTACTTTGCATTTATCCATTGCCAAATAAAATACGAGTGATTAAAATAAAGAAATATGTTCAATAGACATAACCAAGTATAGTACAAACAAACATATACGAAAATTAATTACAGCCTATAAAAATACAAGGTGTGGCTATTAAATAACGAGACTGACGTTGTAAAAAATTTTATTTTAACTTTATACATAATCACTTATTGTCACCTTCAATATACATTCCTTCTCTATCCCTACAACGCTCCATGCGAATTTTCCATTGTTGGAAACAGTGCTGGAAGTCACCTTCTGTCAGCTCCTTGAGGACACGTGCCGCTTTCTCTTTTACAGCTTCCACAGATTCAAATCTTGTCCCTTTTAATGCAGATTTCACCTTAGGGAACAGGTAGAAGTTACATGGTGCAAGATCTAGTGAATAAGGTGGATGTTCTAACACTGAGATGCTGTACTTGGCTAGGAACCTCTTGACAGATAACGCGGAATGAGCTGGCGCATTGTCTTGGAGGAGAACCCATGATTTGTCCTTCCACATTTCGGGGCGTTTTTTCCTTACTCTTTGACGTAGTTTAGAAAGTACTTAAGGTAGTAATATTGATTAATTTTTTGACCTTCAGGAACGCAGTGAAGGTACACAATCGCATGGATATCAAATAAAACAATCATCATTGCTATAAATTTTAAATTGCTCATTCGAGCTTTTTTGGCTCTCGGTGAAGTTCGGCTCTTCCAGTACATGGATTGGCGCTTCGTTTCCGGATCATAAGTAAAATAAAAATAAATTTTTTTACAACGTCAGTCTCGTTATTTAATAGCTATAACTCGTAAACTATCAGATACGGTAAAAAATAGTAAGATCGTTAACCAAAAATACAGTTTCTTTAAAAATCCTGAATTTAAACAGGTTTTTGGTTATCACCGTATCTGGTGGTATATTGCTTGTAGTTCATTTTATAAGTGACCTAAAAAGTAAATATTTACAAAATATTTTATCACCTAAGTCTAGGTTCGTTCGGGATCTGAGTATGAGAAATAATAAACAAACGTTCTTTAAACTTATAACAATTATTTATTGACACAAGTTTTATTAAACTTAGATTACTAACGAATAGTCCACAAATTAGATTACATAAATTAAATTAATTACAAAACTTTAGCTTAAATTAAATTTGACTATAATTAAGTCACTGCAACAACAAACAATCAAAACAATTTATTTACCTGCCCACAACCCCTTGCTACACCCGTAAGCACATGCACTAAATAACGTAATTCAGAACCGGTTCCGTAACGATACATTTTCGAACGGGCTGACAACACTTTCCTTTCACAATTCAAGTGACAACTTATTGACTCACACAAAGGCGTTAATTGTTTTTATACCTGCGGTCTGATAGATTCCCAAACAACCGAGAACCTTCTAACAATTTCAACTCTTTTTATAGAAATATCCAAAACATAGTAGCTAAAAATATAATCAATAATAGGCATAACAAAGACCCATTGCCTTTTTTCCAAGAACTCTTATTCATCCATCGCAATTCACTATCCATTCCATATAATACACAATTCTTACAATGAATAATCTATTCCCTCAACCAATTCTGGAGTATTGCAAATGTTACAATATTTTATAGTGCGCACGTTAATAAGAAACAATTTTAAAGTGGTAAACATTTTTTAAAACCTAGCTGTTTTGTAAATCCAGTGGCTGTATTTACACAAAAAATTATCCTTTTTTTAACCTTAAATAATAGTTTTAAAAAAATAAATAAATCAGTAAAACGGGCTGCCTACTCAAGGAAATAAAGATAATCAAAAATTTAAAATTGTAATGGTTAGAAGTGGCGAAGGGATGGAAATAAATCTGAAGATCAAGGACGTTAACTCCATCTGGTAGTCTTCGAGAATAACGCTTAGGTTTAAAGAGGACCCTCGGGATAAGAAAGGCTTTTTCTTGCACTTCCACATCATTCCTTCAGGATTTATTCCCCTATACAAGATTTTCAATTGTAACGCACATCGGTTACAAAAGCCGCTTCAGTAGTATCAACAAGACAAATACACACGCAACATATTCCTTTGCGCTTGCGTACAAAAGTTATAATAGTCAGTTTGACTTTGATTAAATATATCTATTCCATTTATTGCATTTTCCTCCCTTTTCATGTTGCTACAGGATATTTCAAAGAAGACTTAAATCACCTTCTCACTCTTTCTACCCCTAATCATCCCCCTCTCATCCTTTACATTAAATATAACAGTAATAGTCTTAACATCAACAAGCTTTCTCATTTGTACTTACAACTGAGGCCGTTAACTTTCTTCAACATTCTGAAGTTTTTATTAATCGAATCCTATTAAATAACAAAGGCCAAATAAAAGTACACAATTAATCTAAAAACCTTTATAAATTTTCGAACATTGAGTCAAATTTTAATGCGTTATAAATAAAACTAAAATTTTTAATTAGTAAATCATAAATATATTAAGTTAGATTTAATTAAATAAATAAATTAGCTATTATCAACTCTTTTATTATACAGGTTACCATAACTGGTCTCAAATATTATAATGCGCACGTTAAGAAACAATTTTAAAGTGGTATATATACATTTTTTAAACCTAGTTATTTCGATTTAACTGTCCACAACTACCCGTACGCACATGCACTATTAACGTAATTCAGAACCGGTCCCGTAACGACACTATTTCGAAAAAAGACAGCTAAAAAAATAAATACGAGTTAAATAGATACAAAATAAAATATATAAAATATAGAGATAATTCTTTAAATTTAATTCCGTTTTCTGTATTATATTTATATTGTTGTTGATAAACTCAGTTGTATGTGTAAGTGCTATAGTAACAATAATCTCTATAGAGACTTTTGCTACACATACGTACATCCCCACTTTTCACTAGTCGTATCTGAATTGTTCCCTTCCGCTGCCACACATATTTACAGTCTATAACATGCACAGTCACACTCTTGAAATACCACTGTATAGTATGTTTCATTAATATATAGGCCCTACATATGTAGTAATAATGAAACATTAAAACAATTTTTTTCGGGATACATTTTAAACATTCTGCTTAATACGTACTAAGTGATTTAATACTATATAAACGTAATAACGGGTGTTTTATTAAGGACGCAATCCTGATTACAAGAAGATAGAAGTAATACATCGGTAAATTGTATGTTGATTTGTAACAAAATGTTGATTTTGTACCTTTCCTAAGCGTTCACGCATGAAAGTAATACGTAACCGCGCGTAACAATACGTTGCGCGCGTGCATAATAATAATAACTCTTTATTCAATGTAAAAGAAAACGAACCATCATTTTCTGATTGATTGATTTTTGACTGTTAACACAGGATGGAATGCGTCAATACAATTTAAATGAAAATATACATATTAATAACACAAAATACAATCAAGGTACACATAAAAATCATACAACAATAAAACTGACAATCATAGTCAAAAAGCTATGTTGACCCCAGGGCCGTTGAATAAAAGAATTTTCTTATTCTCTTTGAATTCTCTTATTCAACGGCCCGGGGGTCCACCCTGTTAACACAGGGTGGACCCTGTGTTAACAGTCAAAAATCAATCAATCAGAAAATGATGGTTCGTTTTCTTTTACATTGAATAAAGAGTTATTATTATTATTATGCACGCGCACAACGTATGGTTACGCACGGTTACGTATTACTTTCATGCGTGAACGCTTAGGAAAGGTACAAAACCAACATTTTACAAAAATAAACAGAAAATAATGATAATTTCCGAGGCGAAATGGTTAGTGTGCTAGACTATAGACTGAAAATTCTGGGTCTGATTCCCTGCTCGAATAGGTATCGAAATAAATAAAATAGTCGCATTAAACCACAGTTGCTGTTTATCTGATTTTAATTAAATAAAATAAAAAATAATTTTTGGTTTCCGCAAATATGTATTTACGAATGTGTTTATTCGAAAATAAATCAATTTAGTAATAGTAAGGAAGACGTAAAGGGATTAACCCTTTACAAGGGTTAAGGGGTATTTAAAATTCTAGATCTTTGACAAAATTCTAAAATAAAAAAGGAATTTCTGTATCTTCAGCTTTGGTAGTAGCAGAATTACATAGTTGAAGTAAAAATTAATTTAACTAAAAATATCTTATATTAAGAAGTCAAGAAAATGATGGTTCGTTTTCTTTTACTTTTTCTTTCAGATCAATATGATTAAACTAATTAATTAAAAAATGAATTTAAAGAACTTTAGAAGACAGATGACGTTCTCGTTGACTAATTAGTTCTACTTTTATTCGACTAAATTGATTCTTTACAAGAAAACAAACTGTAAGCCTATTTAAGAAAAAGAGGATTTATTTTCTTTCCAATTTCTTTTTTAGAAACACAAGAAAGGAAAGTTATTTCGTTTTAATGAATTTTTACATGTTAGAAATCGTTGTTGTTTAAGTCAACAGCCGAAAGGCTGATTTGAGCCTTTCGAGGTTTTACCAAGTAAATACGAGGAGCCAGATGGTTTACTATTGTCTTCCTCACTGAGTTGAAAGAGTATACTAATCCGCATGCCAGGCCCTCCAAAAAGCATCCACTTTCCATCCTGCAAATGACACCTTCACTTCACTCACAACAGGGTCTGGCTGTATAGTTAAATTCATTACTCTCGGAGGTGATAACTCTGACTAGGGTCTTTTACACTTCTACCTCTGCTTTTCTTAAATAGTTCAGTCATATAATTGGCTGACTATATGATAAGAAATCACTGTGATCAGAAATTTTGAACCCGATATTAGCCTATTTTTAATAATTGGAATTTTGACAGAAAATTAAATATTTACTTAATCTTAGCTAAATAGTTTCGTGTAACCCGAGTTTTTTCTATAGAAGATACCCTAATCCAATTACTTCGAATAAGTGAGTTATACTGTATTTATTTATTTTAAATATAGTTCGTTTAGAGTGTTGGATTAAGTATTGAGTGTGTTAAAAACAGAAGTTATCTCTGAGTTTATAATGTAAGTAATCGGTACTAATTACCATCAAGTTCTCAGTGACAGTTCATTGGATTTATTTACATTCAATTACAGATTATTCATACTAAATTAAATACAATTACATTAGAAAATGAGGGTTCTTAAAGCACTACCAAACGCTGGACTGTATTCAATAAATTAAACAATCTATCTTCATTTAACAAGAAAATGTCTCTTATTTTCCCTCTCTCAGTTTCTTTCTTACTTTTCTAATAATGAGATCGAACTCTTTCCTCTTGTTCATTTTCGGTTAATTTCTGGACTGCTTGGTTGGCAAACTCCCCGAGCTCGATCAGCACCTCGTTCGTTCATAAGAGTTAGGAGGAGGCGGCACGAAGAAGTGGAGTCCTGCACGGGAGTTTCAATCAAAGGCAAGGCCGGTAGCTTTAATTGGCTTTTGGACCTTCTCTTCCTACCGTTCTACGTGTACTCTCACTTCAGGAAGTAACAGGGTGGGAGAACGAGCAAAAGGACAGTGATTTGAGACCGTTGGAAAGCGAAGAAACAGTGAGGGGTGAGGTACATCGTAGGACTTTAATCTTCTGTAGGAGTGAGCAGGATTAAACGGCCGGCGGTACGGAAGGGAGAAAAAGAAGTTGAGTGGTCTCCGTGTAGTCACTGCGGACATTACTATTATACAAAGCGCTCACCAATAGGAATGAGAATAACCGAATCTTCTGTATGTTCTTTTCAAATAAATTTTCCACCCTTGAAGATTTGATTTTATCCCCTTTCAATTTGTAACAAAAGATCATTTTATCTCAAAAAAACCCGGTGAAAAAAATCATTATTTCTTCTTATCTAACCATTACACTTAATATACTGTCACACTAAAATGTATCTATCATTCTCTTCCTTGAAGCCTGAACTGAGTAATCTGTATGTCGCAAATCAAGTACTTTTCTTTAACCTACGAACTGAAGTTATCAAATTCTTAATAAAGAAACTGATAAATTTGTGGTTTTGATAAAAAAATTGAAATTTTTAGATGTAAACGTAACAAAACCCTAAAAGAAACGTTAGCTATACAAAACACATGTTTCTTAAGTCCCTAAGTTTATGAATTACGCTAACACTATATTAAGTAAAGTTTTTTCACTTTATCAAAATAAAGTGTACAAAATGATTAGCCTATCCCTAAGAGTGTGAATTGCGTTAACCTAATATTAAGTAAAGTTTTTCCTTTCTATCAAAATAGAGTGTACAAAACGAGTAGCCTATTTTTACTTTCTCTTGTTAATAATACTACAATATAGGTTATTTAAAACATAACGGAACTTTTCATTTAAAAAATATAATATGAATTTAAATGTTAATGAAAGAAACATTTAATTTTAATAAATAAATGAATGATCTGGTTTTAAAAAAGGATATTGCTAAATGCTGTTAAGAAAGTGCAAATTTAACAAATAGAAGAAACAAGCTATAACTCGATGTCAGTAATTTATTCTTATTTGAGTTTGTTTAGACTAAAATTGTAGCCTAATAGTTTCTTACAGAACCAGGAAGTGTTCTCAGTTTTAAGGTCTATTAATTTCAAATTATGAAACATGAGGTCTTAATTTATTCGAGAACGAATAGTGCAGTTAAAAAAACATTATGAGTTAATATTTATGTAAAGTAGTTCCATCAATCGATTGGACAACGGAGGCACAAAAGAAGATTAAAACAGAGGAAACCAACAGATTTATTTGTATAGAGACCTAAATTATTATCAGTTATTTTTCAAATATACGAGTAAAGTCTTGATTATCCAACACAAATGGGACCGGGAGATGGTCGGATAAGCAAAATATCGGATAATCCGGCACCACAAGATAATTTAAATAAATAGTGGACTACACAAGTTGGATTATAAAAATATATTTAATGAAACAAAATATAAGATTTAAATTTATAGTTTTTAAGTTTAACGAAACTTACGGATAAATTATTTTAAGTTGTAACTTTTGTAGACGAAAATAACAAGTTAAAGTAAAGTACGTACTTAAGTTCTATCAACGGTTTTTAAGAAATCTGGTGTGAAAAACTCACACAACTTTCTCTTGCCAATGCAAATAATTAACAATATAACCTAACATTAGTAATAAAACATTAGAAATAAACAAAAAATTAACCTCAAAAACATAACCTTATTTTAATCATGAGTGAATGATGCAAAATGAAAATCATATGGCACCTACCCTATCTTGAAGAGCATAACAAATGTAGTCAATGAGGTGACTTTAAAAAAAATCGTAGAAGGCATTTTTGAGAAAATGGCAAAAAGTGAAAAATGACACGAATGAACTACTACTTCCGGTTGACCAATTTTTATGAAAATGTTCGTGTCAAGTCCGGTAGTAGTATCTAACTTAAGTTTCAAGTTTCAAGTTCGTACGATGATCCGTTCTTGAGATATTCTGTTCACACATACACATATACGCGCGTGCGTGCACGCACACACACACAGACCAATCGCTAAAAACATGGTTTTCGGGTTCAGGGGTATGAAAACGTGTATATCCGGTGTAAACTCAATTTCGAAAAATCGACATGAAAACAATAATTTCCTTCCTATATAGGCCTATGCATATAGGCAAAAGAAAGTAAAAACCGTAGATTTGAAATCCGTTTAATTAGTACAGGCCTAAGTAAATTTATTTCCATTTTAATTTATCAATAAAAATAATTGTGCGCCAAAACGAACTACCTTTATTGTTATTCTTCAAGCAGTACGTTACCACGTTACTACATACAAGTATGTCTCTTTCTATGTATATTTTAGTGCTGTGTCCATAACAATTTAAATTTACATGGTGAACAATATGAAACGACTTAACTTGGATGAAACAGGTTTAATGCGCTTTTCAAAGATAGTCACTAATTTCTGCAAAACTATGAGTCGGAAAAAATATTACATACAAAATTTGTAGAATTTTAATTCTTTTAAACTTTTGTTGCGTGGTTATTGGCTGTAAAATGCACCTTCAAGTTGTAATTAGGAAACAAATCGATCTGATGCAGTTATTTACATAGAAATTCCATATAGTAGCTAAACTAAGAGTTTTGATTTTGTTATGTACAATATTGCCCTGAAATTTACCGTAAAGTTTTAATTTCTTTATAAAACTCCGATTCTTCGAATGAAAGCTAATTTTTACAGGAATATCATTTACACCACATCATCGTAATGTGTCTATGTTTTTTTAAAGAAAACAATTTAATTAAAATCCTTTGATCCTGTTAACAAGAAAATTGGATTTTTATATTTATTCATCAGAGTGAAGAACCCTTAATTTTGGGCTTAGATGACAGATTCCAGAAATTTCTTACACGTTCGCTAAGAAAGCCTTAGCGCTCAAATTTCAGCCGAATCGGTTCAGTAGTTTTTACTTTCTCTTGCCTACATGAATAGGAAGGAAAGTATTGTTTTCATGTCGATTTTAAGAAATCGAGTTTTCACCGGATCTACACGTTTTCAAACCCCCTGAACCCAAAAAACATGTTTCTAGCGATTGGTCTGTGTGTGTGTCTGTGTGTGTGTGTGAACAAAATATCTCAAGAACGGAACATCGTACGAGCTTAAAACTTGAAACTTAAGTTACATACCACTACCGGACCCGACACGAACATTTTCATCAAAATCGGTCAACCGGAAGTAGTAGTTTATTCGTGTAATTTTTCACTTTTTTGCGATTTTCTCAAAAAACTGGTCCTACGATTTTTTAAAAATCACCTGGTTTATTCAATTTTTTATTTTCTATAAGACAGGGTAGGCGCCATGTTTGCTGAAATTCTAGGTGAGGCTGTTTTTACGTAAAAAATGTGTTTTTTTAAGATTACGATTTTAATATGTATTATAGCGCAAATATTTATATAATAAAAAATGTAGAGAATTGAAAATTCTACAACTTTTATTTCAAATATTTTTTTGTATAACGCTTAGTTTAGCGGTAATTAGAAATATTCTGGTGTTTTCTCACGAAAACGTGTGCAAAATCTATTTTTTTGAGATTTAGTCCTTCGAATGCATTTTACGACAAGAGTGTTTATATTAAAATTTATAGAAAATTAAGAGATATAAAACTTTTATTTAAAGCATTTTTTTTGTACAGTGTGTAGTTTAGCGTGAAAGAGCGATTTTCCGTATTTTTAAGCCAAACTGAGGTTGATTTTCATTTTGCGTCTTTCATTATACGATTAAATTAGGTTATGTTTATTGAGGTTAGTTTTTTGTTTATTTCTAATGTTTTATTAGACTACTAATGTTAGGTTTATTGTTAACTATTTGCATTGGCAAGAGAAAGTTGTGTGAGTGTTTCGCACCAGATTTTTATCTCTAGAACGAATAAAACATATAAATTTGCACATACAAACAGAAGTCCTTCTAAAAGCCACTTTTTAACTTACTAGGATTTCGAAACGTGAAGTTAAATTCTGATTATCGAAAATTTTGTAACTATGCATTACTTTCGTATTTTGTACGGTAAAAACAGAAAGCGATAAAGTAAAGAGTACAAATCCAGATTTTTAAAGAGTTTAGTAAAAATAAATCATTCGTGAATGAAATTTCAAACAATGAAAATCGTATAACTAATAGTATTAAAAGGATAATTTATTTTAACAGATTGCAGTTCTACGCATTTGTTTGATAATAAACCACACACAGTCACAAGAACAGTCGTCATTAAACGTTCATATTGTTAGTTATGAATTTGGTGCAGGATCTGTTTATAGGCGAGGTAATGTGAGCAAAGCTGATGATGATAGTTTCCAATGGGAGGTGCGGGCGCTGGGTTCGTAGAGGATGTGCATTTGTATGTGTGTATGTGCGTAACGGCGCGAGGATTGAAAGAGGAGATCGGATGAAGAGCAGGAGAGAAGCGGTCATCATGTCAGATAATGGACGCCAGTTTTCATTAGGGATGAATTATTGAGCCTCCCTTACCACACGATGCAGTGTTGTAATTACTATAGTATCATGGGAGGAGGGTAAATTACGGGTGAATTATAGGTAAAGTGGTGAAGTGAGGGCTACAAAAATACTACAAAAATTTTCTATCAATATTGGTTTTACACCGTCCTCAATTTATGGACCCTTGTACATCCCCAATTCATTAATTGGAAGTAATATTTCTTATGAAACTAACACTATCAGCTCATTCAACTTTTATTTATTTGGTAAAATAAAAATTATAATCTTCAGCTAAAAGTAATTTAAAAATAAATACGTTTTACAATTTTCAGAAAACGAAACTTTAAAACATTTTAAAAGAGTTTTACTACCGAACAACGTAACCGCTGCAGAATCGGTAGGTTACGTTGTAATGAAATTGTATGAATAATGCGGATAATTTAAATACAAAATAACATTAAAATTAATTTAAATGTTGCATTTATTTACTTATTTGTTGTTACAAAAGATGTTCAAAATGACCACCCTGAGCATTGTTACATTTTTGTGCTCGACTAATCATATGGAGAGACATCTGACGCACGTATATGTCAATTGCATTGATTTATCGTTGAACGTTCACCTTCAGTTCATCAATATTGTGGGGATTAGATGCATAAACTTTCTCCTATAAGTAGCTCCAAAGAAAAAATCTCAAGTAGAGAACTCTGGGGATCGTGGAGGCCACCGTCCACTTGTGACAATTCGTTCGTTCGTGAAAGTAGCATGAACGCGATTCAGTGAAACGTCTGACGTGTGACATGTTGCTCCGTCTTGTTTAAAAGCTGTATTCTTTCTTGTTATCTGTTAATTGCGCATAGAATTCTTCGAAAATATTGAGGTAAACTTGTGTATTGACAGTTTGACAGTACTACCATTAGCCTACTCGCGCGTGAAAACATTGTAGGGTAGCGGTTACGTTATGGTTCGGTTTTATGTTGCTTACTCGTTATTTTGCGAGTTAGAACCTTAAAATTCGTATAATTTAATTTTTAGTGTCGTCAATATTTTGTTAATTTCCAAGTTTATTAGCGTAAAAAATGAAAGATTCTCAACAATTATCGATTACCAAACTTTGTACCTTTCTTCAAACTGAGCTTCTTAACACTGAGGACTTATTGAAACTCTTAAAACGTATTCGATTTACGCTGCTTACACAACCTGATTAAACTTATTTACATTAATTTTACAATTTCATTTGGCAGGTGGTCATAAATACAAAAATACAGCATTTAAATACTATACATTGACAGTACTAGAATATACATAACATTTACAATAGGAAATTTTAAGGTTTTATGAGAAAATATAATTTTTACATTTCGGTAAGTAAAGTAGGCTACCCATATTGGGGGCTACATAGGTAATTCAAAAAGTTCTTCAGACATTCTTTGCGAAACCTTAGAATTCAAACACGCAAAAAATTATTTATTAATGTCAAAAACCGCGTTTATTAATTTGTTTTAAATTTGAGATTAATTTTTAAAACTATGAGGTAAATACAAGTAATATGAATTTGGGTTCATCTCAAAATTAGAGTACTTCTAAAATAAATCAAAGTTAAAAAATTAGGTATCTCGGAATTGAAAATTTATTTTCCTTTTCTAACTTTTTTAAAATTTTGGCACATTTCACTGAACGTTTTGGCGGTTTGGAATAAAAGATAATATAAATATACAGATATTTTTTCATACTAAATCATTTATTGTCACAATAGTGACTCTCGCTTGCTTAGATTCACATTCGAAGATATCTTATTTCACAAAATAAATAAAAATAAAAATTGTATGATATTTTTACTCTGGGTTTTACGGAATGTTTACGTTAAATGCACTTGAAGGCAGTAATTTAAAGAAAAATCGATTATAACACTGTCTGATTTCAGAATATCGTAAATTACCGCTGCACAAAGCGTTGGGAAGAAAAAATTAATTTGTACAGAAAGTGTGATACATTTAGTTTTTTTCAGTTTATGGTAAGAGTATTTTTGGTCATAGGGTTAGATTCAGCAATATTCAATAGGCCATAAATACTGTAGAATTCTTTTTTTCTTTAATTCTATGTGCATATCTATCCTAAAATACGCATTAAAGCTGTACTTTTGAAGAAACAGATTTTTCGCTTGTTTCCATTTTCCATTTTTTTATATGCAAAATTTTTTAAAATCGGTTGTTATCGAACACCTACGATCCGAATGGAAACTACATAGTAAATTTCAAGTTGGCCTTATATTTCAGGAGATTTTGTGATTGAGTGGATTCCTCTTTAAAACATATTAGTGTTCAATGTTTATAATTTATAGAAAGTACCTATTTTTTATAGATGTACAATAGCTTACGACAAACTTTATGAGATAGGGGTTGAATTTGAAGGAACGAAAGCAAAAGGAGATACATCTAAAGTTTGAAAATGACAGGCTTTAAACCATAACTTACCAACTTTATTTCTGTTAACTTAACAAACTTAACTGTCTCGATGACAGTTAAAATACATTCCTAAGTTTCAAGTTGCTCGTACGTAGTCCTGTAATTAAGTTGTACAAGTAAATGACAGAATACGTATATTCGGATGACTCACCTTGTCTGTATGTGAAATTACTTGAAATCCTTGTAATTGCTTTCATTAAAGTAGGGAAGAATTACGTTATTATAAATTACACAGGCCTATAATTTTATCTTTATTATACATATTATACAATATCATTTACATACCACGGAATATAACTTGAGTGCTCTCAAACGAAACGACTAGAAATACCTAAACAAGTTTGGTTTTTGTAAAATATTCAAAGGTGTTTTCTTGTAACAAACCAAAATGAATTTGCAGTAATTATCATACATTTAAAACCAAAAATGCGCATATTTGCGATATTTTGTGTAGTAAATAATAAAATAACTGAATTAAAGTTTCGATGGTGTTACTATTCCGGTGGTAACGTTGTAAAGTTCGAATCAAATTACTGATAAATCGAATTACTGTTGGTTTTTAAATTTTGCTGACGACACTTCATTATTGTTGTTTAGGCCATCAGCCGAAGGGCTGGTTTGAGTCTCTTGAGGCTTTACTAAGTAAAACGAGGCTGGAGATGGTTACAAGTACCTTCCTCACTGAGTGGAAAAGTACGCTTATCAGCATGCCAGGCCCTCTAAAAAGCTTCTACTTTCCAACCTGCAAATGACACCTTCACTTCATTCACCACAGGGTCTGGTTGTATAATGAAATTCATTACTCTCAGAGGAGAAAACTCTGATTAGTGAATTTTACACCCATACCTATTCTGTTCTTAAATGTTTCAGTTATATAACTGGCTGACCAAGTGATAGAAACAGAAATATTTTTTAAGGCTACCATATAATAAGGTAAAATAACGTAGGTGCTGTTATGAAATATAAAATATATCCTAATACTGAAATTATATTAGAATATTTTGATAAAACCGTCATTAATGTTAATGCAGTTATTATAAAATTAATTGTTAAGAATAAATTAAGTAGATCACTCAATATTATTATGGTGGTATAATACAATGTTTCTTTAAATATTCAATAACTCGATGATGCAATAAATAAAAATCTGGTGTGAAACACTCACACAACTTTCTCTTGCCAATGCAAATAATTAACAATAAACCTAACATTAGTAATAAAACATAAGAAATAAACAAAAAACTAACCTCAATAAACATAACCTAATTTTAATCATGAGTGAAAGACGCAAAATGAAAACCGACCTCAGTTTGGCTGAAAAATACGGAAAATCACTCTTTCATGCTAAACTAGGCTCTGTAGAGAAAAATGATTTAAATAAAAGTTGTACATCGTTTAATTTCCTATAAATTTGATTATATACACTTTTGTCATAAAATGCATACTAAGGCCGAAATCTTATAAAATCTATTTTTCACACGTTTTCGTGAGAAAAACCAGAAAATCGCTAATTACCGCTAAACTCAGCATTATACAAAGAAAAGTTTGAAATAAAAGTTGTAGGATTTTAAATTCTCTACAACTTTTGCCATATACTCTTTTGCGCTAAAATGCATATTAAAGCCGCAATCTTAAAAAAAAAATGTTTTTACGTGAAAACAGCCTCACCAAGAATTTCAGCAAACGTGGTGTCTACCCTATCTTGTAGAGCATAAAAAATTCAGTAAACCAGGCGTTTTTAAAATTAATCGTAGGACCACTTTTTGAGAAAATCTCAAAAAAGTGAAAAATTATACGAATAAACTACTACTTCCGGTTGACCGATTTTGATGAAAATGTTCATGTCGGATCCGGTAGTGGTATGTAACTTAAGTTTCACGTTTCAAGTTCGTACGATGTTCCGTTCTTGAGATATTCCGTACACACACACACACACACGCACACATACATACACACGCACACACGCACGCACACACACACACACACACGCACACACACACACACACACACACACACACAGGCCCATCGCTAAAAACATGTTTTTTGGGTTCGGGGGTCTGAAAACGTGTAGATCCGGTGAAAACTCGATTTCGAAAAATCCACATGAAAACAATGCTTTCCTTCCTATATATTTATATAGGCAAGAGAAAGTAAGAAACACATCAGAATTTTTAAAATAATATTTACTTATTCAGGTAAGTATTTTACCATTCGGAACAAATTTACAAATCTGAGGTGAAATTAAATTATGCGAGAACGCTAAACCGTTTGGGATTTATCAGGGGTCCCAGGACATTGCGAAACTAATATACTCGTATCTTTCCATTTAAATTTTTGTTTTATTAAGAGAAAATATTTATAATTTGCTACAATTTGGAGCAATAAGTAAACATGTCAACTTGACGACAAGAAGGATAACTGTTTGGAGTTATCACAAAATACTATTTACAAAATTTTCATGTGCTGGCCCGCATTGGCGTAGTTGGTAACGTGCTCGCCTCTCATCATGCGGTCTTGGGTTCTAATTCCACTCAGGTACGGCATTTTCATACGTTACAAAAAAATCATTTCATCATTCACAGTTACAACCCAACATCGTCGCTAATGACCACAGTAGTTGATGCGACGTTAAATAAACAAAGGAAAAAGTGTTCATGTAAAGTAACTACTATTTACGATATTAATAGGGTCAGTATAATTAATTAAACCTATTTTTATAATTAGATTAATGTTTTAATCTAAAAAATCTATTATAATCAAATCAGATTACACTATTTTTATTTAATAATCTAGAACAACTGTTTTCTTTGTGACAGATTTATTCGTGGTAATTTTTAAAATTGTCATATATCATTTTCCTTTGTCTGTCCGTCCGTCAAACCCAGATGTCAGAAAGTACAAAATATAACAACGAACGATTTCCGTATTCGTTATCTACAAAAACATTTAGTGAGCCTTAATTGAATTTAAAGTTCCGGTTTCGACCGAAAGTGGCCGAAAACCAGAAGTCAAGAAATTTAAGTTAAAAACTACAAGAGATAACAACAAACAAGTTTCAGATTCGTAATCTACACAAAAATTAGTGAGCCTAGATTGAGTTTGAAGTTGTAGTTTCGACCGGAAGTGGCTCAAAACCGGAAGTTAAGAAATCAAAGTCGGAATTTGGAAAAAAATTGTGTCATTCTATTCCTCTAGTGAGACCCACCGGGTCTCACTTTTCTAGAGGTAAAGTTGTCTTTATGTGATTTTGGAGACGAAGGTTTCTGGTTCAAATCCTAGTGAAGGTAGTTACTTTTATACAGATTTCAATGCTGGACAGTAGTTACTGGTGTACTTTGATGGTTGGGGTTCAATTAACCATACTCTCTCAGGAATGGTTGCCCGAGTCTGTACAAGACTACACCTCATTTACACGTCATACACATCATCATCTAATAGGGACATGGGGTTGTTTCATGTTCTAAATTGAACCTATTGCAGCAACGTACACACATTAGGGATTAAAAAAAATTATTTTCCTCTAAAAGACTAGATACAGAACTCATTGGGTTCGAAGTTCCGGTTTGAACCGGAAGTGGTCTAAAACCGGAAGTCAAGAAATCAAAGTCGGAATTTGGAAACAAAAATGGTCATTCGATTTCTGTTATAGAGTAGATACAGAAATAACTAATGGCTTTTACCATATTTCAAAGGTAAGCCTTTTTAAAAATTGTGTCACCACCCCTCTATCCACACTGATAGGTTGGCCAGGGGTTGACAAAAAAAAGGAAGAAAACCCATTAAAAAAAAACAAGTTGTTGTTGCATATGATTATAATTGCCCAAAAAAAACAAAATTAGAAAAATAATTAAACAGTAATATACCAAAAATTAGTAAATAAATCCAGAAAATAACTGTATGAACATTACTTAAAAAGTTAAAATAAATTACATGAATAAATAGTTTCAGTAAAAATTAAAGAATGTACCAAGAACAAATTTAAATTACAATATTCGGTAAATTATTAAAGATTCAAAGTATTATCATTCTAAGTTTCCTTTACAATAGGTAACTTAACCAAAATTACAAAATAATTTTGTTATTTTTAAAAATAAATTTTACCATCCTGAAAAATTTAAATTGAAGATTCAACTTTCAGTAAGATCAGATCATTAACTGTAAATAGCATAGTATTTTAAATTTTATTTTTAATTATCGCGTACCATGGCAGCTTTTTACAAAATTTAAATAAAATAGAAAAACAATATATATTTTAAATATTTATGAAATTTTGGATACCAAGATTATAGTTGAGCCAAATTTATAATAAAAGGATAAAACATTATAAAAGTATTTAAGATTTTAAATATTTCAAATTAAATTATAAGCAAGTTCGTTCGTCAGTATTTTCCGATCAGGACAAGCTTAGTACTGGAATAAATTCCTGACAGGCGCAGACAAGGTCAAACAGTAATAGCTGATTTTCCCAAAATGAAAATTAAAATTATTAACAAAACATACCGGTTTGTAGAGACCAAACCTTCCTGAACTTTGTCGATGCTTAACGGCCGAAATAAATCCATAAATAAATCAAGCAGCATCAGCAGCAAGGAACAACATGGCTAGCTGACAACTTTCCAAACCCGGGAATCGAACTAAGGAGAGCCAAACTCGGGAACCAAGGTGGAGCAAAGTAAGGTGAATAGCACTAAAATCCAAATCTTCTACCATCCAAAGTTTCAGAAGTGGAAGTATCCCAGAATCGAAACCGGAGTCGGTAATGTCCCAGAGTGGAAATGTCCCAGAGTTGGAAATGTCCCAGAGTAGAAATGTCCCAGAGTAGAAACCAAAATAAATTTTGGGCGACGAAATAAAGAAAAATTTCCATGAACAATTTGCAAAACACAACCCGGAAAAGACTGTTAAAAATTACGCATACATAATGAAATTAGAAAAAAAAACAGCAGATACTATTAAACGGATCATATTTATAAATAAGCAATAATAATCCCGCAACTATAAAAGCGAAAGCAGACATTCTTTAACCAAAAGAATGAAATTTGAAAATCGGCAATAACATCTCAATGTAAGAGAATACTACCGTTCCATACAGTAGACGAACAAGATTACAAGTCAAACCAGGAAAAAAAGTACATAATTAAATTACAGAATGAAATTCGACTCAGGCTAGAATAGTACAATGGAAAAACGACAGATAGCGTCAGCTTACGGTGAATAGACCAAAGTAATTTGTACAATCAGAAATACGGCGCCAGAATATGAAACGAGAAATCCAAAACAGGTAACGTACTAAAACAAGACGTTACAGACTCCCCCCGCCAAGGACAAACAAAACCTGAAAACAGGCTTTGTTTGGCCAAGCCGAGAGGAACGACGACGATGACTCACCACAGCAAAAGGACAACGATCAAACATCATTTGACAAGATTTGGGAAAAAAAAATTTTGGGTGCGCCAGAACCACCGTTTCCCCACTACTATCCGCCCAACTAAGGGAAGAAGCATGGAGACCCGGAAGCACGAACGACCCTCGAGAGCAAGCATCGAAAGTTTCCGCCCAATAAAGGAAAGAAACTCCGAAACCTCCCCCCGAGAAGCAGCATCGGAGGCACCCACCCAACTAAGGGGAGGTACCACGACACCCCTCTCCGAGAAGCAATGCTCAAGGAAACCGCCCAACAAAGGGAAGCACCTCAAGCACCCCTCTCCACAACGCAGCAATGGTACCGGAAGTTGTCGCCCATACAACAACCCCGATACCACCTAACAGCAAGGTCAAAATCAGGAAAGCCCCAAAACCAAAATCAAAAAAAAAAAAATATTAGTCAGCGACTACAGACGGCACTAAGGCACAGAAACGCCGAAGCGTAGCAGGGTCCGAGGACAAAACCTCGAAACACCCGAAAGTCGGATGCACGAAGCAACAGGCCCACAACACCGGGAGAAGTTAAGGACGCCTCCCTAACTCGTCCAAAAAAAAATTTTTTACCCACAAAGGGTAAAGGGTAAACAGGGGATTAGGTGTCGGGAACACGGACAACCTAAGGGAAACAACAAACACCCACAAAGGGTAACCATCACAAGGCAAAAAGGGAATAAAGGGAGGGTAAGGTTTCGGGAAGGGGGCAGGGGAAAAGACAAATCGGGAATCGAAAAGGGTGATCACAAAACTTTCACCTCGACACAACAAAACTATCGACCACAACACGGCAACAACCGCCGTACCAGAAGTGGTGATCACAAATGAAGGTAGCTCCGTGTAACATCTGAAAGAAAACCAGCTGACTGAAGTCGAGACAACAAAATGAAAACAAAAGGCCAAATACAAAAACAGGTACTGGGAAAGCGAAGAGGGACAAGGGGAAAAGGGAGGGAGTCACAAGGACTTACAAAAGGGGAGGGGCTTGGTCGACCACAAAGGCCACCAACCAAAAGCGGAAAACAAAAACAAAATTCGCACATAGCGACAACCACACTTCGCCACCAGACCACAACCAAAGGCAACTAACAGAAAGCTGAAAAAAATTGAAATAGCAAAACACCACAAGACCAAAACAGAAAGAAACACGAGCACCCAACCACTACGACACAACAACGAACAACAGCACCAACCTTCCACATCAGGCTTGGTGTGTGTTTCGCACAAAACCTAAAACCAAAACACCTCGGAACACACATCGTCGTGACAGTAAATCCAAACACATCAGCTACTCAAAAAAACTGCAAGTCTAAAACAAAATAGTAACATCAAAAAAATTTAGCAGCAGATAAGAAAATATTTGCGAACACCATAACAGCAACTCAGAACAGATCAGCGCCTCGAAAACAAATCAGCCACAAGAAAAAAATTTAACGCTAAAAATATTCAACATCAAAAAAAATTTTAACATTAACAATCAGCGACAATAAAACTCGAAACACTAACTACAAAAGGTCAGCAACATTTTTAAAAAAAAATTAATGACTAGAAAATTACAACTCTAAAAGCAATCAGCTATTCAAAAAAATTTCAAAAAACATTACAAGAAAAGCGATGACAATAAACAACACCAAACAGCTCTAACAGCATCCCACAGCGGCAGTAAATCTGAAAATTCTTTACAGCTACTAAAATACATTTTTACTTAAACAAAAATTATAATCATATGCAACAACAACTTGTTTTTTTTTAATGGGTTTTCTTCCTTTTTTTTGTCAACCCCTGGCCAACCTATCAGTGTGGATAGAGGGGAGGTGACAATTGCTACCAGACATGAGATGCGTCGTCTCATGAAAGGGATTTTTAATTTATAAAAGAAGTAGGCTTCGGTAACTTATGTAGCTAATATTAGGGCTCATGGTAACACTCAGGTTAACGTATTCATAACACAATATGAATTTTTTTTATATCCCTAACGTGTGTACGTTGCAATCTGTTCAATTCAGAATTATACGTAACCCCATGACCCAATGAGATGAGGATGATGTGTATGACGAGTAAATGAGGTGTAGTCTTGTACAGACCCAGGCCGACCATTCCTAAGAGAGTATGGTTAATTGAACCCCAACCATCAAAGAACACCAGTAACCACTGTCGAGTATTCAAATCCGTATAAAAGTAACTTAACTACCTTTACTACGATTTGAACCATGACCTTCGTCTATGAGTTTAAAAGAGTAATATTTTATAATGACCAACGCCTCAAATATATAAAAGAGAAGAAAATTCCAACAAACTTGGAGTTACTATGAAGCAAATACTGCAATAAATTGTTTCACAAAATAAAAAATTAATGGTACGGCTATACTGAATTTAGTTTTAATTTAAAATGTGTGCTAACAGTCATTTTTATTACTGAGACAATTTCTCGCGAATTACGGTTACAATTTTATGGTACACTATTCTCAGGTAAGCTAGTAAAATACATCTGGGTAGACATGTGCTATTGTTTTACAATGCACTATATTCCGAACTCAACACAATATGAAACACAGTGAAGGTTTTTATGTAACTTGTCTAGTAGTAAAAAACTGGACATAAAATCGGCATTAATCAAAATATCAAAATAATTATATTGTAGTAATTCATGACACTATAAAAAAAAATCTGGTGTGAAACACTCACACAACTTTCTCTTGCCAATGCAAATAATTAACAATAAACCTAACATTAGTATTAAAACATTAGAAATAAACAAAAAACTAACCTCAAAAAACATTAGTGAAATACGCAAAATTAAAATCGACCTCAGTTTGGCTTAAAAATACGGAAAATCGCCCATTCACGCTAAACTAGGCACTGTACAAAAAAATGCTTAAAATAAAAGTTTTAGATCTCTTAATTTCCTATAAATTTTATTATATACACTTTTGTCGTAAAATGCATTCTAAGGCCGAAATCTTTAAAAAAATCGATTTTTCACACGTTTTCGTGAGAAAAAAACAGAAAATCGCAAATTACCGCTAAACTAAGCGTTATACAAAAAAATGTTTGAAATAAAAGTTGTAGAATTTTACATTCTCTACAACTTTTATTATATAACGTTTTGCGCTAAAATGCATATTAAAGCCGCAATCTTAAAAAGAAAATGTTTTTACGTAAAAACAGCCTCACGCAGAATTTCAGCAAACATGGCGCCTATTCTATCTTTTAAAGAATAAAAAATTGAGTAAATGAGGCGATTTAAAAAAAAATCGTAGGACCAGTTTTTGAGAAAATCGCAAAAATGTGAAAAATTATACGAATAAACTACTACTTCTGGTTGACCGATTTTGATGAAAATGTTCGTCTCAGGTCCGGTAGTGGTATGTAACTTAAGTTTCAAGTTTCAAGTTCGTACGATGTTCCGTTCTTGAGATATTTTGCGCGCACACACACAAACACACACACAGACCAATCGCTAAAAATATGTTTTTTGGGTTCAGGGGGTCTGAAAACGTATAGATCCGGTGAAAACTCGATTTCGAAAAATCGACATGAAAACAATACTTTCCTTCCTATATTATATTCATATAGGCAAGAGAAAGTAAAAAACAAAAAGTTACATAACTGATTTATGTAACTTTTATTTGTTTAGTTTAAAATTCTTCTATTAAAAATAATCTATTGATTTGCAATTAAATGGTTATCTTATGAAATAACTAAATTACGTATTAAATAGTTACTATTTTACAAACAGAAGTAGGCCTTTCCTTTGTTATTAAGAATACATCATTAATTTTCACCTTATTCGATTGAAAGGTTTAAATCATTTCAGTTTATTGGCATAAAATTCAATTAAATTACCTAATAACTGGATCTGGAGCTCGATCGACTCAATACAATACTATTAAGCCGAAGGTTACTGAGTTGATTCCCAGATCGTGGTTGTTCTTAAGATAATTCAAATTGGCTGTCGTTATTAATAAGTTGATACTGGTAAAATATTGTGACAATATCAGAAAGGAAAGAGTGTTCGAGAATTTACGAGACTTTAAAAATGTTAACGTAAATAATAAGAGTGATGAATAAAGCGTCAAAGAAATAGTTATTAAGGGTCTTTTGTACTCAGGTAGACTAGCCTATTGTTGTACGGGTATTGTGAAAGAGTGGGTACCTATTAGATAATTGGCCTTTATGTTACACCTTTTATTCAGTCTAATTTGTTTACAGTTTGTTAAGATTTATCCAGAAGCCGTCAGAAGGATTTTGTACTTTTATTGTAATATCGAAAATCTCTGTCCTTCTGGTGACTTCCGTAGCGTCTTGTATGTAAGGAGCCCCGAGTTCGGTCCTGATTCAGTATTTGATCTATCTTAGACGAGTGTACATTGCGTAGTACTTAACGGTTACGTTTGGAGCAGGCCAGCGTTACTGTGAATTACTTTCTATTGTTTAACGTTTATTTACTCTGTATCAATTCTGTAAGTAGTATTAAGTAAATTAGTTAAGTTATTTATTGTTATAAGTCAATTATAATTAGTTTGTTATTTGTTAGGTAATTTAATTGCAATTTACTAGTTATTTTACTAGTTAACTGTTATGTCACTTATTGAATTGTAATTTTTAATTGTAATAAGTAATTGTAATTTTAAACTTTAGTGTGTTAATTATTTAATTTACCCAGATCCCGAAACAAACCTTAGAGTAAAGTGTGACAATACATTCACCCGAAAAAATTATTTTCGATATTACTGTATATGGAATGAACTATTCTAGTAATACTAAGATGTTATCTAATTAATCAATTTGTTGTAATGTCTTTTTTATTTTTGATGCAAAATCAAAGTTTAATTTAACTAATTTTTAGGGCTGTACTGATGTAATTATTTAATACTATATGATTTTATAGAAATTAAAAAAAAATACTAGCCTTTTATAGAAATAAACTAAAATTAGAAATGGACTGCTAAGAGAAAAGAAGAAAATACACGATAAAATTAATTTATTTTAAGTTTTAGCTAAAATGTCCTATGTTCATATCCCAAAACGGTTTTTTATCTAAACTTTTTGATTGGAACTGTACAAAAACTGCACAACGACCAAATCGTTGACAAACAATGAATAAAAAAAGTAAAAATGACACAACATTGAAAAATTAAAATTAATGTCCATTGACAAAGTTTTACTATTCACAAAGACGAGAAAGAAAAACTAGTAGGTATTTAAAAACACACTTCTACAAGAAATTATATTAAAAAAGGATAGCTATGAACTTAAAGATTTAAAAACATGACTTTTTTGAAAAAACGTTTTTAACCCTTTATAGGGCAGTACTATGGGGGAAAATACATATGTTGTGAACTGTTAAATTTTGCTGTACAGGGACTTGATTAATGTATTTTTAGCGTCAGAGCAGTAAGATATTTCTTTGTTTTGATATTAAGCCTTGGTATGTACACTTACCAAGGAACGTTTATTGAAACTAAAATCACATTATTTTTAGTGGTAAGAATGCTTATTAAAACAACTTTTTGTACTATATAACTAAATAATGTGTAGAATAACTTATCTTAACTTTATATTGGCATGAATGCTTACTTTTTCGTAAAAAACTAGAATTTTCTAAGCACTCTACGAAAGTAACAACAAAACAACTCGGTAGCGTACGCTGTTATGAATCTTTACCACATTCGTGCAACTCACGAAGAAAATGGTAGCTGGGCGTAATTTCAAAATGTGAACACCCTACTTACAAGAGAACATCTATAACACCATAAAATGCCAATACGATTCAACTGCATAGCTTATTCTTTAATAAAATTGACCTTATTGCCAGTGGTAAGTATACTTACCAAAGACCTATAAAGGGTGAAAGGTCACATCAGTGGTCCCTACTACATCTTATTTCTAATCTTCGGTGTAAGAATCTTTCTGAATATATATAATATTTGAATTAATTACTTTTTTAACGTAATTTATTATAGAATTTGGTGTATCAGAGTTAACCGGTGTTTTTCTTCAAAGATATATTAAGATCATAATAAAAACTTTAATTTGAGAATTTTTAGTAAGGTGTGTCTATGATTAGGCAAGGCATTTATATTGGAAGGGTAATATTTTTTTTCTTAGGTTGCTTGGTTCTGCACTGACAAAAATTTGTAACAGATACATCCGTATGGGCATTAAAGTATTCTGTAAATATTAATTTTAGTATTTATGTAACTTTTAGTTAATTTATCTTAGTTTTTTAATGCCGAAACTTCGTTTTTAAAATACATAAGATCGATTTGAAAAGATTTGAGATTAAATAAAATTTACTTTTGAAAATTTACTTTCAAGAATAGGAAATTGGTAAACTTTAAATAAACTATAGGCATACAGACATCATGGTTTCATGATTTGGAGATTTTGTTTTAGGTATTCAGTGTCAGAAACGCATTAGAGTTCCCAAGAGTACAAATGGAAGGAGGGGATAGAAGCGATAGGGATAAAGCAGGATAATCAAATCCAAAGGCAATTAAACAGTCCCGCCGTATACGTACGTGAATCCTTACACCCTTTCCATTTAGTCTGTCGGGAGTGAGGTAAATTGTGGTATGCAGTGAGCGGTTAGAAGGGCTTAGAGAGCTGTAGGAGGAGAGATGAGTTTAAACCACTCCGAATATCCTAACCCAATACTCACTCATTCGTTCATCCCGATGGCGCTTCTGTAATCATGTTTCAATTTAATTTCTGGAATATGATAACATTTATCCAATTAATAAAACCGAAAAAGTACGATGAACATGAAGAGGAGTTTTGCTCTTAATTTTCAGTCTCCAGTTTATGATGTGTAAATAAAACGGAACAGTTCAGGTTTTTTAATCACATTAGATCGTTAAATAATGGTGGTCATATATAGTCTCATTTTTATCTCTTTAGTTCAACCAAACGAAAAAATACTACTGAAGATAAAACAGGTAATTTATAATAAAGTCCGCTTTACAAAATGAAAAAGAACTGTTGTATTTTTTGTAAAGGCAAATGAACACCTAAGCATCATGAATTTTACTTTACTGGTTTCGATTTTTAACCGATCGCATAATGCCGTAAAATTTAGATAAAACAGAATTAGGCTACACATGGATTAAATTTGATTAACTTAAGATGATAAATTTTGATTCATTAAGAAATAAATAAATAATTTACAAAAATGTATAAAGAATATTATTTTTTGTCTAATTTAAAATCTTCATGTTAATATAAAAAATAATTTCTTTTTGTTGATTATTATATTAAGAAACCCCTAGTTAAAAACATTTAATAAGAGAGGTCAATATCTTAATCCTACACATAATTGATTACTAGTCAAAATTTGGGATCGTTTATTTATCAAACAATTGTGAGAAGCAGTGGTGAAGTTCAAATGGGGTTCCCTTAAGTTCACCCAGAAAACAGCAAGAATTTACCTCTCACATTTTTTCTATACTAATGATCTCTCCGCAGGTTTTGACACGGTTAGTAGCCCACGCTTTAATATTTAAAGTATGGACGGATAAAATTTTGTTATAATATGCTTTGTATAAATAGCATTACCATTTGTTAAGTTAGTTGGAAATATTAAAAGATTGGGTGAATTTTGTTTGATAAATTGAACATAACTTACAATTTGTCCACGTAGGGACATTAAGTAAACGGTTTCACAAAAGTAAGTTTATTGTTTGCAGAGTACCCAGTGGTACATCTTCACAACACAGAAGAAAATTTAATTCGGAGCTCCTATATAATTAATAGCATATCTTCCATATTCTTTTGTGAAGCCTATGCTATATACAAAACTACGGATATTGTCAAAAAATTAGAATTAATAAAAATTTAAAACTTTCATAATATTAAAAATAGGTCGGTTAGATGATTTTTCCCGCTAATTCGTTGAGTAGTGCTGTTACGATTTAGTAGATTGATTGTTTCATTATAAAGATGTTGTTCCAATTTAATTTTGTAGTTCTTGCTTTGTTTTGAAATTTGTTCATGTACTGATTCATTTGTACTGTAATCGATTTCATGTTGATGAAGTAGTTGTAGTTTTACTATGTACAATGGAGAGTTCGTACGTATGAATTTAGACTGGAATCTCCAGGATCTCGATATTGCTGATATTGACTGTTTCCCACAGGTACGAGCCAGGAGGTAGCTTGACGGCATCAACCCCGCAAACGAAAATCCAAATTTCATACCAGACCGCGGGTTTCTGGTTCAATTCTCCAGACTCAACCCTTTGAAAACATCTCGAGGCACAGTCTTCCGAACGAAAATCCTGGCTATGTGCCTGATTCTCCATAACCAACAAGTTGAATTCCGTAAGTCCATACAGGTTTAAATATCTCAGCCCTTCAAAAAAATCTTGGTTTTCCATAACTGGATTCCGCAAATCCACACAGGTTTAAATATAATTTAGTAAATTATCAACTGGGTGAAATTAAAATAGGAAAGTTTCAATTTTCAAGGCTATCAACTATTTAGTCTCCTTGAACGCAGCAGTAATTTCATCCGATCTCAACGTAGTAGTTTATGCAAAAAATGCGTAAGAACCTTACTTTGCCTACGTGTTTGGCTTCAAAATATCAGCTGAAAACTGATTTTTAGTGGGAAAATCCAACCTTGATTACAGTGATGGTGATCTGTTTAATAGGTTCCTTTGTAGTATGAATTTATATTAGTAAATTTTTTATAACATTGTGGAATAAAGTGCCATAAATAATTAAACAGTTGTTATGAGATACTTAATTACGAAATAATTTACGTATTAATACATAATTTACTCTACTTTAATTGGCTATTAAAAGTAGCCTGTAATTAGAAGGTCTTTAGTAGATTTAAACTTTTTGGCAGGATTTAAATTGAGTAACTTGATATGATTTAATCCTGTAATAAATGAAATACAACTGGAGTGAGCGGGGTCAACTAATTTAATGTCGCTTAATTTAATCGTAAAGCAGCTTTATCTACCCTTAGGTCTAGTCCGACTCGTCAGACTACCTGTTCTTCAACTGAATCCTTGTTACCCGTACCCTACCCAATTAATTGCTATAACATTAGTAATCTTGTTAGACACGCCAGAAGTGTTCAAATAATTTAAAATAATTTCTAATTTTCAGTTCATTTGTAGCCTGAAGGTACTTAACAGAAATAAATTGAGACGCAAAATTAACAGACTAGTGGGATAACAAATTTGCATAATTAGTTTTAAAATGTTTAGAAAATGTTTCCGTACTTACTTTATGCTATTAGTATTGTTTTAAAATAGATTCACCACGTCAGGATTTTTAGAAAAGTTTGGAAACGAAATTAAGTTGTAACAATGTTTTAAAGTAGTTTCGTTTCTTTTACAAAAGAAATGAATACCGTACTACTACGTATTAGGTACTTATCGTTGTTTAGGTCAACAGCCAAAAGGCTGGTTTGAACCTCCAGAGGTTTTACTAAGTAAACACGAGCAGTGAGGTGGTTTACATTTGCCTTCCTCACTGAGTGGAAAAGAATGCTTAACAGTACGCCAGGCCCTCCGAAAAACACCTACCTTCCACCCTGCAGATGACAACTTCACTTCATTCACCACAGGGTCTGGCTGTAGAATGATGAAATTCATTACTTGAGGAGATAACTCTGACTAGTATCTTTTACATTTCTACCCCTTCGGTTCTTAAATGCTTCAGTCATATAATTGGCAGAACATTTGATAAGAAACAGAACTATTTTTTGTAGCCCTGGAACTAACAGAGCAAGTGCAATTAATTTAACACTCCACCTGCCTGCTACGGGCCAAGGTACTTATCATGGAAATACAATTTGTTTTCTTTTATTGTTACCCCCAAAAATATTTCGAATAGCTCACATAAATGATAAACTTATTTAAAAGTTTTCATATTGTGGCTTTATTGTAAAACCCGAATATTTTTATAGCTGTGTTAAATAAAAGTGAATGATGGAAGAAAAACAATACACTAAAAATTTCATACTTTACTCACACGAAAAATTGAGTAGGCTTACTTATTATATTTTAGATATGTATTGGGTACAGAAAGTCTTCTTTTGTATTTAACGATTGGATAAATTAAATGACCCGAGGTAATTAATGATCTAAGAGAAAATTAGGAAAACTAGGGTAGGAATCTTACCCAATTAGTTATTAATTAGTTAGTCGTTACCTTGAGCAGGTAACGACTATTATACTTTATTATACTGGGTTTTATTGACTCACATTTATTAGTAGTATAAATAATATGTAACTCCGCCATTGCCGGTCGCAAGCCCGGGACTTATCTCGCAAGTGATGAGGAAGGAGGAGCGGGAGGAGTAACACCTCGTTAAAAAACCAGGGTCCATCTGGCTCCGGATGGTAGCACCATGTAAGGGCCCCTGCCTAGGGTTACTAGGTGAAAACCGGCCAACGGTCTCGAAGGCGGATGAGGAAAAGATTCCCAACGGTGGAGAGGGCGGAAGAACCTAGGGAGTAAACCCGAAGGAAATCCAGGGTGGGCGAAGCTCTGTAAACTGTGGAAGTAGTTTGCCTAGGAGAAGAAAACTCTACACAAATTACCTGGCCCTCCAGGTTGGGGGTTGAATGGTTGGGCTAGCGCCCTGACATTCACAAAAATCTCTACTTGCTAAAAATCCCAATAATAAGCCTCGGAATACGGACTGGACTCAACGGAAAAAAACATAGGATACGAAAACGATTAACGAATATTGGATGTTGGAACATACAAGGACTGAATACAAAGAAAGAACAAGTATTTGAAGAACTCCACAGGTACAAAATGGATATCGCAGTACTGAGTGAAACTAAGAAGAAAGGCCAAGGAAATAACTACGAAGATGATTACATATACTTTTGGAGTGGGGTAGATAAATCTAGTAGGGCTAAAGCTGGTGTAGCTATGGCAGTGAAAAGGAACATGGAAGGAAATATAAAAGACTGGAAACCAATAAATGAAAGAATTATTACAGTTGACATGATAATAAAGGGAAGAGATGTAAAAATATTTGGTATATATGCACCCACAGATGACTCAGACATAAACACTAAGGACACCTTTTTTGACAAACTCTTTGAGGAATTAAACAAAACAAAAAGCAGACAAGAAATAATATTATTAGGGGACTTCAATGGAAGAGTAGGCCGGGACTCTGACAGTAAAATAATTGGACGACATGGGGAGGATGTAGTGAATGATAATGGTATGAGATGGATTGAGTTGTGTGAGCAATATTCACTGAGAATACTGAATGGATTTTTTCAACATAAGGATATACATAAGTATACTTGGACACAAGCAACAAGGAATCTAAAATCGATAATTGACTATGTAGTAATCAAGCAAGACTCTGCCATAACACCTTACGATGTGAAAGTTTGGAGAGGAGCTGAATGTGGTTCGGATCATCGCCTTGTAAAAGTCCCTGTCAATATAAAATACAACAAGAGGCAGAGACAGCATGAACAGAACACAAGTTTTCTTTACAAACTGCGTTTGGCACAAAAATTAAAAGAGGAGATTACCGGCACGGCAGAAGAAATGTATGATATTTTGAAGAACAAAATGCACACTGCAGCACTCGAAGCTTTAGGTTTGAAAGAAAAAACAAAATATAATAATTATTGGTGGACTGACGATCTAAAGGATCTGGTGGAGGAAAAGGAAAAGCTATACCATAAATTGTTAGTATCTAATGATGACGAAGGCAGGGAAAATTATAATCGACTTAAATATACAGTGAAAAAAGAAATAATTAAAACAAAAAACCAGACTTGGGATAAAAAATGTGCAGAAATAAACTCAATGGTAGGAGGATCTAGATCTAGGGAAGCTTGGACCACTATAAACAATCTAAAAAAAAATATGAATGAAAAAAGAAAAATTAATCCTATAAAAATAACACAATGGAAAGACTACTATAATAATCTTTTAACAGAGCAACGCACAGAATATCTGGAGACAGGCATTGAGGCGGAGGAAATAGTAGTAAGAGAAGCAGAGCCAATTAAATTAGAAGAAATAAAAACAGCACTGCGTAAAATGAAAAACAATAAAGCCCCAGGACCAGGTGATTTGCCTATCGAGTTAACTAAACACGCCATCATGACAGTGCTAGAACTGCTGTGTGAAATTTTTAATAAGTGTTTAAAAGGAGATGTGATTCCTAAAGACTGGAAGATCTCATATATACATTCTATATACAAAAAGGGAAAACGAAGCGAATGTAATAATTATCGAGGTATTAGTGTTACAACATCCATTGGAAAGCTTTATGAAAGAGTTATAAAAAACAGAATAGAAAAAGAAATAACAGAAATAGAAGAGCAAAGTGGATTTCGACCAGGCCGTTCTTGTGTAGACAATTTATTCACCCTGAAACATCTAATAGAAAAGCGACAAGCAAGAGGCATGGAATTGCACGCCACTTTTATAGGTCTGTGTAAAGCATTCGACTCCGTTTCATTACAGAAATTATGGCTTGCAATGAAAGATGCAGGCATAAATAATGTGTTTATAAATACCGTGAAAGCATTGTACAAGGAAAATCGAGCAGTCATAAAAATTGGAAATGAAACCTCTGAGGCTTTTTCTCAAACAAAAGGGGTGAAACAGGGTTCCTGCCTCTCTCCAACCCTATTTAAAATATATCTGTGCAATGCTCTAAAGAAATGGACAAAAAAATGTTGCCCAATGGGAATAGAGCTGGAGGATGTTAAGATACATACATTCCTCTTTGCAGATGACCAGGTAGTTTTACAGAAGATCATCAGGATATGACTTACATGATAATAAAACTGATAGAGGAATACAGAAAATGGGGCTTGGAGGTTAATACAGATAAGACACAATACATGCAGTTAGGGGCACAGGACAGGATATTGAAACGGAAAATGGCTTGATCATAAACGTTAAAAAATACAAATACCCCGGCGTTGTAATTAGTGAGGATGGAAAGGATAGAGTTGATATCATGGAAAAGATAAGGAAGGGGAAAAATATGATTAGATCACTACACCCAATCCTATGGAATAAAAACATAACTAAAAAAACAAAAAAAATATATACCAGGCAATGATTGAGCCTGTCGTGACGCATGGGTCGGAAGTGTGGAGTGTGGATAAAATTACATCTCAAAAACTTCTCTCAACTGAAATGATGTACTGGAGGAGAAGCTTAGGTTTAACGTTGCTGGACCGAATCAGAAATGAAACCATAAGGGAGAGGATGGGCGCAAAAAACACGATAATGGATGTCATCGGAGAGAAACAATTAAAATGGTATGGACATCTGCGCAGAATAAATGAGGAGAGCATACCGTTGAAGGTCTGGAACTGGATTCTTGCAAACAGAAATAAGCGTGGAAGACCGCGAAAGGAATGGATCTCCAACGTCCGCATTCAAATGGAAAGTAAAGGACTTTTTGAACGAGACTGGATCGATAAGGAAAGATGGCGATTGGGATGCGAGAAGCGACACAACTGATGTTGCAAAACACTCGCTATATATATATATATATATATATAATATGTTATTATTTTTAAGTTAAAATGGTACAGTCCTCGTCACTATCAGCTGATTTTCGGAGACAAAGAGAAATTTTCGGAGACCTATAAAACAAATGTAGGCTTTACCATACATAATTTTCAAGAAATTCACAAAAGCATCAAGAGAGAAGAATTTATGATTACATTGCTTTTGTAACAAATACAAAATAGAAACTTTCAGTACTTTCTGTTGTGGGAAACTAATCCAGCACTTTCAGCTCATCAGTTGAGAACTACTATCCCACCGAGATAGTCAGGCTTTTTTTAACTGTTATAAGATATTTAAAACATAGAAAATAGCCTATATTTATCTACTAACGTAAACTTACAAAAAAAAAAAAGATAATAAATTCAGTTCCATAAAGAAATAACTTAATAAAGTCAACTTTTCATTTAGGACGACATTCCTGTAAATAACAGTACTTATCTGAAAAATTTAAAGTTCTTAAAAAACTCTGAGAAAAGAGTTTAAAATTGATTTTCATTTTAAAAGTAAAAAAAATGAAACGGCAAACTTATTTCTATTCAATTCTTAATAATTAAAGAACTATAATAAAGTAAAATTAAATTTAATATAAGTTGAAATGCAATGTAACGTTAATCAAATAAAATCAGGAATAGTATTATATATTTTCAAAAAATGAGAGACATGTTAAAAGAAGTTGATATTCTTCGTATATGGTAATGAAATCAGCACATTTTAGTTCAGTCTAATATGTTTTACAGTCTGAATATTGTTCCGTAAATAGATTTTAAAAAATGAACAGAATTAAATTTCGTGTAGTAACATTTAATTAACATGTGAATAGAATGTATCTACACATTTTCTGTTATTTCTAAAAATACATACTGTTTTTTGTGTTTTATTAGTAATTACTAATTTCTGTAGGAGACTGATATGCAGTGACACTGTAGTACTACAAAATGTAACTGAGTGTTGTAATACGAGCATATAGAATTGATATATGTAAGCGAATTAATAATTTGTCATGTGTATTTAATCAAATTTTAGTGCTGAACAAATTATATCGGCTCAGAGAAATTTCATCCAATTTTGTCACATGAAAATTTCTGTTTGTTCGATGTTACGTGAAACAGTATATAAATAATACGAATCGGTAATCGTATTTTCCTTGAACACTATTATTTTTTTTTTTGCTTGAATCATGTATGTTGGTATGACAAACCTATGTAGCTGTCAAAGAATCTCAATAATTTTTAAGCTTTACACAATGTGGTGCTGTCTCTCATTAAAGTTCTCTATAGATGTTTTTTTTTCGAATTTATTTAGTAACACAACTACAACTGTATATTTATGCAAGCAGTGTTTATGATGTACATAGTTCTTGAGTTTTAATGGTAGATTTGATTTCGCAGCCGATCCCCAATGCGATAACCCATAATTCCACAGTGATTTCAATATAGCTTAAGACATAACCTTAAAGTAAAATATCTTTACGCACGAAAAGTGCTACACCACATCAAAAAATACAAACTTCACTAAATATAACGCGGTAAGCCGCGTACTATAGTAGTACCTTTCTGTCTGAGTTACTGGGCAATTGTCGTAGATACGGGTGGACAAGTTTGCCGACGATGTGTGAACGTAATATGGTGTGATTTGTTCATTCAATTTAATTTTCGATAGTTTACGCCAGTGAGAAATTAAATTTAGATAATATTGCAAGGGTAACGTACATGTAATTTTAAACAATACAGATTTCCAAAAAAATATTTAAACATTAAACATTCTTTAATACAATTTACTTAATTCATTAGTTTTAACTAACTTTTTACAAGTTAGTTTAGCTTTGAAAAAGGTAAGCACGAAGAAGAGTTTAATTCAATAGAGCAGAAAACTGAAAGGTGTTTTGTTTGTGGTTCCGGGTAGTAATAAAAACCGTTAGAAGTCCCGTGAGATAACGTTCAGCAAGCAGTGCGTTGTTTTTGTAGGAGTTGCACGTAGAAGGGATGAATTTGTGGGGGTTTTCTAGGTAGTATAAAAGAGGATGTTTATTGACATTAGCTTCTTTTCACGTCGATACTGTCATACGAACGTCTACTCAAACATCAATAGAACTAAAATGACTGAAGGAAGACAGAAAATATTGACAATGGACTTCTAACAGAGACTTAAGCATTTCTCTTTAAAATTAAACCAACTTAACTCTAGCTTACAAAATTTAAAATTTTTATCGAAACTTTGAATTTAAAGCAACTTTACTTTATTTATAAACGAGGTGGTGTTCCATCCCGTTAAGAAAATCCCGTCAAGAATGTCTACATGTTTCAGCTACTTGAAAGTAGTTTGTCTTATTCAGGGTTCCTTAAATAACATTCTTACTATTACATAAAATTAGAAGTTTAGAACACAGAATTTTATGACAATTTTAAAACACAGAATTTCTTAGTTACTACGCTGTATCCAAAATGCTCTTGTATTGATTGGATTTTATAATGAATTACCGTCACATAAAAAACTAAAGGCAAAACATTTGAACAGTAGCTAAAAAAATAATCATTACTACAAATCTTTCTATTCTGAAGACAAATTTTTAATTTTTCTTTATGTGACTTTAAACAAATTATGATGACTAAAGTCATCATAAAATTTTAAAAAGTCACATTCTAAAATGTTTGTCTAAGGCCGGATTCTTAAAAATCCCATCTTTTATATACTGATTTTGATGAGAAAAATACAGTAAATTACTAGTCGACGCTAAACTAAGCGTTGTAGAAACAAATGTTTGGGATAAAAGCTGTAGGTTTTTTAATTTACTAAAATTATTTCACTTAATGAATACACTTTTGCTGTAAAATGCACAATAATGCCACAATCTAAAAAAAAATTATCACGCAAATAAAACCTCCCAAGAATTCAAAAAAGGTGACTTAAAAAATTGTAGAAGCCATTTTATGAAAAAAATTGCACGAATAAACTAGGGCCTACTACTTCCGGGTGACAGATTTTGATGATAATATTTGTGTCGGCTCCTGAAGTAGTATCTAACTTAATTTCTAAGTTTCAACTTCGTACGCTTTTCCGTTCTTGAGACATTAACCGCATTCGTTTGTGGATAGGATTTCGAGAATTATTAACAGAAGAACCGTTAACGGTTATTATAGACATACGATTCGTTGTTTATAATATTATGATTCGTTTGTGAGTGTTAATTTTTTTATTTTGGCCTTCGGGCCAGCCCAGTCAGTCAGCTGGTAGAAAGTCGCTATTATTTGTTAAGTAACACCGGTTGAGCAAGCGACTTTGTTTGGTGACCAGTTGACAGCCATCCATGAACAAACTCTACTGCGGGTCCCTGTTCAAACTCATGTTTAATTTACGTCAAAAAATACAGCAAAAGCAGCGATCAAATTGGGTAGTTGTCAACAATGTACAGTTCCCGATAACAAATAAAAGCTTAAAAAAAAATTTATTTTAAAAGTTTTTTGAATTAAAAATTAACAATTCAGAATTAATTAATTATTTTCGAACAATATCAGGATAAAAGAGTATTTAAAATGTTTTATTTCTGGAATATAAATAATAATTTAATTAAAAAGCTTACTTAGATATAAATAATTACGTAAAATATAATTAACACTTCTATCTCAGGTGTACTTATGACTAAATGTCAATAAAATAAAGATAATTTCGTACGACATGATTTGGTTATCAGTAAGTTAGATTAATATTTACTTTACGTTTCTGTGTAAATTGACATATACCTGATAAACAACGTAACTTTCCTCTCATAATGTTTGTTTTTTATTAGTATGACTAATAAATTTAATGTGTGAACTCTGAATTCAGTGCTGGTTGAAAGCTTCAATTTAGTTACCATCAACGCAAAATGTTGGAAAGACGAATTTCATTATTACTATACTTACTCTTCTCAATTTGGCTAGTTCAGGTATTTATTATAGCTCTAGTATTACATTTAGCTGACTAAATAACATAATAACATAACAAAATATCATAATTCTGCCCATTACAGACAGGTGGAGTATCAAATTATTTACACTCAATCTGTTCGTTGCAGGGCTAAATCATTTAAGAACAGAATCATTTAAGAACAGAAGAGGTAGAGGTGTAAAAGACACTATTCAGAGTTATCTCCTCTGAAAGTAATAAATTTCATTATACAGCCAGACCCTGTGGTGAATGAAGTGAAGGTATCATTTGCAGAGTGAAAAATATGTGCTTTTCAGAGGGCTCGGCATGCTGATAAGCGTACTTTTCCATTCAGCGAGGAAGGCAACCGTAAACCACCTCATTTCTCGTTTTACTTAAAAAAACCTCTACAGGTTCAAACCAGCCTTTCGGCTGATGACCTAAAAAACAATAACATAATTACTAAATAACGTTTTCTGTAATGTATAATAATTTTATGTACCTACAAATTAAGTATGATGACATAATTAGATTAAAATTGTTATATGAATCACTATTATCCAAGTATACGTATTCAAACATAAACGTAATGTTTAATTAACGTAGTGAATACTGTTGGATAAAGCAGACTACTGTCTAACAATGGCTTTATTTAAATCGAACGTTTGCGGTACTTTATGATACTCCACTAGATTATGTACTTATAAATATAGCGCCCAAATTCACTACATAATAATTATGTACCTACATTTATTTTAATCACAAAACCCTTACTAAGAATACAAGATTTTAAATCATTAGCATTATTAAATATGCGCTTATAATTTATTACTGAGTACGACGATTGCATAATTTTATCACGAAAGCGCAGTGTACATCACAACGATAAAGTATTATTTTAATGGTGATAAAATTAGTGATCATCAAATATTCAGGATTAACTTACATACCAAATTCATTAAAAAATACTAAATTCATTAAAAATTGGCTGACGTTGCGGTATATATAAATTCAAAGATACGTGTCTTTTCCGGTAGTTATTACATTGAATAATTTGTAATATTTTCACGAATCTAAAAACAAAATCTGGTGTGAAATACTCACACGATTTTCTCTTGCCAACGCCAATAATGAACAATATAACCTAATATTAGTAATAAAACATTAGAAAAAAACAAAATAACTAAACAACCTCAAAGAACATAACCTAATTTTAATCGTGAGTGAATGATGCAAAATGAAACCCAACCTTACATTGGCTTAATAATACGAAAAATCACTTTTTCTCGCTAAACTAGGGCTCTGTAGAGAAAAATGTTTGAAATAAAAGTTGTAGATCTTTTAATTTCCTATATAGCCTATTTGTTTATATGCATTTTTATTGTAAAATGGATATTACGACCGAAATCTTAAAAAATCGATTATTTTTACAGATTTTCATGGAAAAAAACAGAAAATGACTAATTACCGCTAAACTAAGCGTTATACAAAAACCTAAATTGGAATAAAAATTGTAGAGTTTTAAATTGTCTACAACTTTTATTATGTACTTTTTTCCCTAAAATGCATTTTAAGGCCGCAATCTGAAAAAAAAAACATTTTTTCTACGAGAGCACAGCCTCCCCAAGAATTTCAGCAGACATGGCGCCAACCCCACCTTGTAGAATATAATGTTTTTTAAAATCAGGCGATTTAAAAAAAATTCATAGGAGCCGTTTCTGAAAAAAATCGCAAAAAAGTGAAAAATGACACGAATAAACTGCTACTTCCGGTTGACCGATTTTGATGAAAATGTTCGCGTCGGGTTCTTTAGTCGTACCTATCTTAAGTTTTCAGTTTTAAGTTCTTGCAATGTTATTGTTCTGTTCAATGTTCTGTTCTGTTATTGTAATGTTGTTCTTGAGATATTTTGTTTACACACACACAGACCAATCGCTAAAAACGTGTTTTTTGGGTTCAGGGGGTCTGAAAACGTGTAGATCCGGTGAAAACTCGACTTTAAAAAATCGACATAAAAACAATATTTCATTCCTACATCATATAGGCAAGAGAATGTAATAAAGTTTTCTTTCGTTAAAAACCAAAACTTATCCGTGATTCACCTATACCTATTATTTATTATTAAATCGTAAAATATCTTTACTCTTAAATAACCTGATTCAGTGAAACACATGTGACAAAAAATTAACATATTAAATAAAATACCATATTTAATATTTCCACCGGGTTGGTCTAGAGGTAAAGTCGTCGCCGCGAGTCAGCTGTTTAACAGCTGAATTTCGGAGACGAAGGTTCCTAGTTCAAATCATAGTAAAGGTAGTGTTACTTTTATACGGAACTGAATTCTAGACGGTGGTAACCGGTGTACTTTGATGGTTGGGGTTCAATTACCCATACTCTCTTAACAGTGGTCAGCCTAGGTCTGTACGAGATTATACCTCAGGAATAAAAAAAATCAAGTTACAACAACTACAGTTTTAAATTCGAACGTGGTAGTAATCTATCTGTATATATTACTTTAGGGAGTCGGTATAAACGTTTTTTCAAATTATCGATTCGTGTCTCTGGATTCGTGTGAGTTATTAATTTTATTTTTAATATTATCACACCCACACCTATCACAAAATCCACAAAGGAGTTTAAACAGATCCTGGAATAGGTATCTGATATAAAACAACCACGATGGTTTGCCACCGGATGATTTCTTCAATCAAGACGAAAACAGGACGTTAAAAACGAACACCATAAATACTGCTGGATGTATAAACATACAGTGTTGTAGTTACAAAATAAAGACAAAAATCTGGTGTGAAACACTCACACAACTTTCTCTTGCCAATGCAAATAATTAATAATAAACCTTACAATAGTAATAAAACATTAGAAATAAATAAAAAACTAACCTCAAAATCATAACCTTATTTTAATCATGAGTGAATGACGCAAAATGAAAATCGAACTCAATTTGGCTTAAAAATACGGAAAATCACACTTTCACGCTAAACTAGGCTCTGTAGAGAAAAATGCTCTAAATAAAAGTTGTAGATCTCTTAATTTTCTATAAATTTTATTATATACACTTTTGTCGTAAAATGCATACTAAGGCCGAAATGTTAAAAAATATCAATTTTTCTCACGTTTTCGTGAGAAAAAAACAGAAAATCGTAAATTACCGCTAAACTAAGCGTTACACAAAAAATGTTTGAAATAAAAGATGTAGGATTTTAAATTCTCTACAACTTTTATTATATAAATTTTTGCTCTAAATTGCATATTAAAGCCGTAATCTTAAAAAAACTATGTTTTTACGTGAAAACAGCCTCACCCAGAATTTCAGCAAACATAGCGCCTACCCTACCTTGTAGAGAATAAAAAATTGAGTTAATGAGGCGATTTTTAAAAAAATCGTAGGACCAGTTTTTGAGAAAATCGCAAAAAAGTGAAAAATTATACGAATAATTCACTACTTCCGGTTGACCGATTTTGATGAAAATGTTCGTGTCGGGTCCGGTAGTGGTATGTAACTTAAGTTTCAAGTTTCAAGTTCGTAAGATGTTCCGTTCTTGAGATATTCTGTTCACACACACACACACACACACACACACACATACACACACACACACACACACACACACACGCACGCACGCACGCACACACACACACACACACACACACACACACACACACACACGCACACACACACACACACACACACACACACACACACACACACACACACACACACAC
This sequence comes from Catonia carolina, assembly GCA_035578175.1. Classification (NCBI taxonomy): domain Eukaryota; kingdom Metazoa; phylum Arthropoda; class Insecta; order Hemiptera; family Achilidae; genus Catonia; species Catonia carolina. Next base: position 187,680,600 of record JAQMRL010000001.1, read on the forward strand.
ACACATACACACACACACACACACACACACAGACCAATCGCTAAAAACATGTTTTTTGGGTTCAGGGGGTCTGAAAACGTATAGATCCGGTGAAAACTCGATTTCGAAAAATCGACATGAAAACAATACTTTCCTTCCTATATATTCATATAGGCAAGAGAAAGTAAAAATACATCGATTTTTCACCTGCTACTTTAATACTTTGGAAATACAATTGAACAACGCCAAAATTATTTACTAACAATAAATAAATTTCAGTAAAATACAGTTTCATATGTCCTGGAATCATCAATATAAAATGTTATTGCTTGGTGCAAAAAATTATTTAATGTAATATCATAAGTTAAGTTTTCTCAAAATAAATTAATTTTTGCCAATTTTAAAGACGAACTTGATCTTAAGCTATTCTAAATATACGAATTTATTTATCTGTATGTGTGCAGGGAATTCCTTTGGATAATAAACACGAGGCACCTATATTTGAAGAGCTACCGTTGAAAATATTGGACAAACAATCAGGTAGAATATAGTTTATTGCACGAACTTAATGACCACAATGAATATTCATTTTAAAACTCATAGTTAATTTTCTTATAGTAAATCTTATTTCAGTTCATTAATTTTTAAAAAAGCGGTTGGCCAATTCCTTATTATATTCTGAACTCAATATTATTTTCCTCAATAGTACTCAAATGTTGATGAAGTGTATGTTGTGTAAAAACTTCTTTTAATTTAACTGATAACGTGGTACTAATTTTTATTGAAAACCTTACACCTTCAATTATTAATACACTACGATCTGATAATAATTCTTCGTACTATTACATTTTTGATTAAGGCAGCGAATTTATAAGAAAAAATTTACATAGTACACTTAGAACGTCAATAATGTAACGTAGTTTAAATCATTAAAACATAATCTATAATATAAATAATCATATAAATGTTTGTATTACAATTTTCAGGCTGGCCCAGCGAAAGAGAGGCATCGCACATTATTGGGCCCAGAAGTATCTCAAGCACAAATGACTTTACAGGAGGAATTTTTGAAAATGCAGTCCCAGGTGTTACAAACCTCAATTCAGGTGATTGTGTGTTTATTTTCTGATTTTTCAAAGAAAATTTCAGTCCTGCTTAGAAGTAATAACGTTTTCTTACACAGATTATAAATTATTTAGTTAACATAAAATCTTTTCAAATGAAATCGAAAGAAAATGTAGGAACAACCTGGCAAAAAGTTAAAGCTAATACGAAAGGTAGAATTATGTGAGTATTTTCTTTCTGTTGTAGGTCTACTAAATTAAAAATTTATTTTAAATTGATAAATTTTTTAAATTTTTTGTCATATTAATAAAAAACAAACATTATGAAATGAAAGTAACGTAGTGTTATCAGGTATATGACCATTAAAATAAAATAACTTGTTTATTACCCTGTTCTAGATACATAACCCACCATAGTCGCTAATAATCAAGCAGTTGATGCGACTTTAAATAAAAAAAGTAAAAAAACTAATTTATTCTTAACTTTCACAATTACATTACATTCATAGTCTTATTTCAGGATGTTTAGTATCAGAGTTATACATAAAATAAGAAATTAGACAGCCTACGCATCCGAATAACCAAATTCCCGTTATCATAGCGACCATTCAAAACAAACTGAATCTAGCAGCGTCGCCACCAGAATAGTAGCACCACCGAAACTTTAATTCAATTATTGTGTTAAGTTCACAAAATCTCGTTACGGCTTTTACCAGTTTTTATTTTCGGATTTTTTTTACAGAATTCCGTAAGTGACCTCTTTAGAACCATGTAAAAGATTAAAAACCGTTCCATAGAACTCAGTATTTAATGAAAAATAGAAACACCATTTAAAATATATTTGACCAGATTTTGCTTTTTAAATAGTATGTAATAACTACATGTAGGGGTGAATTTAAATGCAATTTATTATCATAAGTCTTTATCTAAATTTACTGAAATCAACGATAATTAGGTACAGTAAAACCGCTTTTATCTTTACACAGTGCAGATTAGCTGGTCCTAATGGAAAACACACTAAGCTCTCATATTTCTTATTAATTAAAATGCTTTCAATTTGTACAATATCGTTCAATTCAAGAAATGAACTAAATCAAGGATTCTCAACCTGGGGTACGCAAACCCCTAACGCTTCACAATTGGTCGCTAGGGGGTTCATGGAAAGAAAATATGTAATACGGATTTGTAAATCGAATAACTTTTAACTAAACAAAATAGCACCTACACAAGTAAAACTTTTTAACAACCAGATTCAAAACCCTTTTACTGGAGAGAATTTTCAATCAGCACAGTTTACAAAACGTAGTACAAAAAGTAATTCTGATGAAATTGCTACTGACAGTGCATTGAAAACAGTTTTCAAGATAAAACTTCTCATTAAATTTTGATTCGATCTCAACAGTGAATATGAACATCTGTCTGAACTGAAAATAAAGGTTATGTTGCCTTTTCCATCTGCTGTATTGGTGGAAAGAGCATTTTCATCCTACGCATTTATAAAAAACAAATACAAAAACCAGTTGGGTGCTGCCCCAGATTTATGAGACTGTACTGTGTTTCTTTTGAGCCCAAATTTAAAAAACATTGTGGAGCAAAGCAAGGACCGGGCTCTATTAATGTGCAAGTAAAAGAAGAAACTAAAGTATTTACCCATATTTTACAAAAATCAACTTTTTTGTACAAAAACAAAACTAATAGACAACAAGTTGAATTTTAAAACATTTTTAGTTAAAAATTGTAGCGCTGAAACGGTATTACAAAATATAGTACTCATATTATTTTAATTTATTTTTATTGTGACTCCAAATTTGATTTTGTATTATTGCTTCTGGACTAGAATCTAATCCAAGAGTATAATTTATTTGGTAAGAAAAGAAAGGTTAAAAATCACTGATTACTAGATCATAATATTATAATCAATATGGAGAATATTATGAATATTTCATATTAATAATTATTTTAGAATATAATATATGATGAATATGCAAAACTTTTGATTAGATTTGTCAAAATGTGATTTAATTGCAATTCAGTTACCATGATATGAGTTGAAATATGAGTTTAAAATAATTTAGACGGTGAAAGATTAGTCAATTTATTATCAATCAAAATGAATACGAATGACAATTAATGAATTAACAAAAGTGAGAATTAATACTGATAGTTAATTTTGATATAAAACAATAAATTCACACGAATATCAATGTTGTATTTTGAATTATTCACATCCGAGTACTATAAAATGTGTGTTAACAGCCGGATCCGCAATGTATACAATGATAATACGTATTGTTGAGATCTATTGATCAAAAAAAAAAGAACGACCGTGTTTGTAACGTTTTTATTTACATTTACTCCTCATCTTTACTTAGTTTATTTAAGAAAGTACCAATCGATTAATGTTTTTTACAGACAGCTGTAAAGAATATACGATTATTTTTACTGGTTTATTGTTTCAGATCTCAAATTTAGTCCAGAAGGTAACAAAGGAAGCATTCCGGGTAGCAGACGAGGCGAAACTGGCGACGGGACTAACGGTCGCATCGGTGTTGAAGGCAGCAGAAGATACCCGAAATATTGGGGACCTCAATACCCAGCAATGTATAGACAGACTAGGGATCCAAGACGCCTTATCGTTCATCAAGACACGGATGCAGCTACAGATCTTCGCGTGCACGCACTCGCTAAGCGCTCGAGCAATGCAGGTAATAGTTTAAATAAATTTTAATTAATCACTGAATCTATTTTCAAAATGTATGTAGCGATACCAATAAATATATACTTCGTTCTGATTTGACACTTTTTCCACTTAAATCCCATTTGCTTTAAAATTTTTCTTAAAAAGGTCTTAAGTTTCCAACTAAAATTTAGTCTTTCTTTCAAAACCGGTAATGACGTTTCACATCTCGACATCGCTTTTTTTATTGATATAACCGTTATCTTATTTTACCAGGCGTCAAAATAACTGTTGATGAAGAATTATCTTCTTCAATGTCTTTAACTTCCTTCTATATGTTTCGAATCGTGGAAAGAGAAACATCACAGTAGTTAGCCGCTCGCTCATGACTTTTGTTAAGAGGCACGGAAAGGTATTTTTGTTTAGCTTCAACTTCAGCATTTTATTACATTGCATATTAGATTTCGTTCAGCACTGTGAACAGTTCCACCGCGTTTTCGAGAAACCGACATTTCAGTTTACGGTAACAAACAGTATGCTGTTAACCTAAAAAAGGTTCCGCGATATACTGTATGTTCTTTAAGTATATACTTAACATTGTTTTGCTGACGAACTGTTACCAAAACAATCGCACAAAACATGCGCACTGACGCTTTAACCCCTATTACCCTAGTTAAAACCAAAGGCAAACTCGAGACTCGAGAAAATATACTAGGCTAGTGCGATTTTAATTTGTAAATAATAGGATTTTGTTAATATCTTGTAAACGAGTGTACAATTTGAAAAGATTGAACGAAAATTTTTTAAAATTATCTTGAGGAAAGTTTAGTGCACATATAATATATTTCATAATAATTTATTAATATTTATTTTTTATTTTATTATTTTTTAGGAAGGTTATTGTTTCTTTTAATAAAAAATATTATAATTAATTTATGAACTGTAATATATTTGTATCATATTTTGTTAATTACTACCAGTAGGTTGTAATTTTTTAGTTGTAGTATTTCAAAGTGATGTGTATTTTGTTGTTTTTCAACAGATTATGTATTTAAATAAACATTAAGATCTTTAAAACGTCTTTGGTAAGTACAATAAGGTCGTTTTTATTTAGGAATAAGCTATGCAGTTGAACCTTATCGGTATTTTATGGTGTCGTAGATGTTCTTTGGTAAGTAGCCTATCCGCATTTTTAAATTAGCGCGCAGTGGCCTTTTCTTCGTGAGTGCACGAATGTGGTAAGGATTCATACCAGCATACGCTACCGCTTTGTTTTGTTGTTATTTTTGTACAGTGCTTGAAAATTCTAATTTTTTACGGGAAAGCAAGCATTCACACTAATTTAACGTTAAGATAAGTTATTCTACACATTTTTTTGTTATATCGTACTACAAGTTGTTTTAAAAAGCATTCTTACCATTAAACATTATGTGATTTCAATTTCAAAAAACGTTCCTTGGTAAGTATACTTACCAAGGCTTAACATCAAAGCAAAGTAATATCGTACTGTTCTGGCCCTAGAAATACATTATTCAAGTCCCTGTACAGCAAAATTTAATGTTTCACAATATATTTTCCCCGTATTACTGCCCTATAAAGGGTTTAATTAAAAAAAAAAAAAATAGCAAAGAGCAATGTTCGTGAAAGAAAAACACGTTTTTCATTTTTATAATCTATTGAGTAGTAATTTTTACTTAATAAAATATTTCCAATGAAAATAAATTTAATGACACTTTATATTTTAGTTCAAGAACTTAAGATTCTCCTAAAATATTATACTTAAATTCCTGAAAATATAATTTTTTTAAAAACTACGTCTTATGAGCATTAAAATATTCAATGTTTTGTTTCTTTTTTACTTTCTCGTGCCTATATGAATATATAGGAAGGAAAGTATTGTTTTCATGTCGATTTTTCGAAATCGAGTTTTCACCGGATCTATACGTTTTCAGACCCCCTGAACCCAAAAAACATGTTTTTAGCGATTGGTCTGTGTGTGTGTCTGTGTGTGTGTGTGTGTGTCTGTGTGTGAACAGAATATCTCAAGAACGGAACATCGTACGAACTTGAAACTTGAAACTTAAGTTACATACCACTACCGGACGCGACACGAACATTTTCATCAAAATCGGTCAACCGGAAGTAGTAGTTTATTCGTATAATTTTTCAGTTTTTTGCGATTTTCTCAAAAACTGGTCCTACGATTTTTTTTTAAATCGCCTATTTTACTTAATTTTTTATTCTCTACAAGATAGGGTAGGCGCCATGTTTGCTGAAATTCTCGGTGAGGCCGTTTTCACGTAAAAACGTTGTTTTTTTAAGATTACGGCTTTAATATAAATTTTAGCGCAAAAACTTATATAATAAAAGTTGTAGAGAATTTAAAAACCTACAACTTCTGTTTCAAACATTTTTTTGTATAACGCTTAGTTTAGCGGTAATTTGCGATTTTCTGTTTTTTTTCTCACGAAAACGTGAGAAAAATCGATTTTTTTAACATTTCGGTCTTAGTATGCATTTTACGACAAAAGTGTATATAATTAAATTTATAGAAAATTAAAAGATCTACAACTTTTGTTTAGAGCACTTTTCTCTACAGAGCCTAGTTTAGCGTGAAAGCGTGATTTTCCGTATTTTTAAGCCAAACTGAGTTCGATTGTCATTTTGCGTCATTCACTCATGATTAAAATAAGGTTATGTTTTTGAGGTTAGTTTCTTTGGTTATTTCTAATATTTTATTAATAATGTTAGGTTTATTGTTAATTATTTGCATTGGCAAGAGAAAGTTGTGTGAGTTTCACACCAGATTTTTTTAATTTAAAGATCGAAAAGAAGATGACATCCGTGATAAATTCAGTGAGAGCGCACATCATCCAAGCAATGGACGCAATGTGGTTATGTGAACCAGAAAAAGCCCTTATCGGTGGTCAACTGAAAAGAGTAATTGATGAAGCTTGTTTATCAACATTAAAAGAGGTATTAAATTTAATTTTGATATTAAACTATAAAATTCAATTAAAATCGACATTACAAATAAAATTACTACGACTATTTGACGAAGAAATTAAACAATATAGCGAAAAACATTTACAAAAACTAGAAGACCATCAGAATCCATTAGTGATTAACCTCCTTGACAACAGCGAAGATACTCACAGACTGAAACGTTTTAAACCATTAGACTTACCTTTACGATGTTTTTAATCATTTAAAATTTTTTTTATCTTTTCTACTTCAACTCCTAATCATCATCATCTCATAATCGGCGTCGTTTTGTTTTCATCCCTATCATCGTCATCAACCCAGTTTCAGTTTCAACCCAGCACCGTCATCTTCAACTTTAAGAACTTTGTGTTTCAAGATGTTGATTTACACTTCGTCAAGTTTGATTTTGTTTATATATGTTTTTTTCTTCACAGTTTAGTCTTTTTGAACCACACTACTGAGTGTAGTTTATATTTTAATTGTAAGTAACTCTGGCCTACTCCAAACGTAACCGTTTAACACTACGCAATGTACACTCGTCGAAGATAGATCAAATAGTCCATCCACGCCGAACTCGGGGCTCCTAATATACATGACGCTGCGGAAATCACCAGAAAGGCAGAGATTTGCGATATAACAACAAAAAAATCCTTCTGACGGCTTCTGGGTAAATCTTAACAAACTGTAAGCAAATAAGCTCGCCTCTAATCATGCGGTCTTGGGTTCGAATCCCCCTCAAGCTTGGCATATTTTCGTACGTTACAAAAAACCATTTCATCCTTTACAGATACAACCTAACGTCGTCGCTAATTACCACTGTAGTTGATGTGACGTTAAATTATCAAAGAAAAAGAAAAAGTGAACAAATTAGAATTGAATAAAAGGTGTCACAAAAAGGCCAATTATCTAAATAGGTACCCACTCTCACAATAACCATACTACAATAGGCAAGCCTACCTGACTATACAAGACCGTTTATAACTATTTCTTTTAAACTCTTTTCATCGCTCTTATTATATTTACGTTAACATTTCTAAAGTCTCGGAAATTCTCGAACACTCTTTCCTTTCCGATATTGTCACAATACTTTTAAATTTTGAATAAAAATGTGTTATTAAACAAATAAAAATGTTAAACTATTAAAAAGTAATTAAAATTGCAACTGTAATTTTCTCTTCTAAAAAACTTTTTTAAAAACTATGCATTGTGTAGGGAGACCAGTTAGCTAACTGGAAGTTCTTAAAAAAAGTGATAGGGAAAGACCCTCACAACTTCTAAGGCCTCAATTCACGATCAATCACTAAATACTCCTCTTGGAAACGGCACAATGTTACAAATTTGGTCACGTAATGCAAAAATGAAATACATTGTTTAAACCCATCAAAGAAATATAAAAAAATATATCGTTTTCTTCCAAATAACTTCTACTTCATTACCCTGAATTTATGACTCGTCTGATATAAAATGTAATTTGTCAATAAAGAATTATTATTATTTACAGTATTAAAATTCAATTTTAATTCAGCCGCATTGGCATAGTTTGTAACGTGCTCGCCTCTCATCATGCGGTCCTGGGTTCGAATCCCACTCAGACACGGCATATTTCATACGTTACAAAAATCATTTCATCCTCATACAGTTGTACCCCAACGTTATCGCTAATGACTTTGCAGTTGATGCGACGTTAAATAAGTTAATAAATAATAAAAAAAATTCGATTTATTTTAAAAGCTGCAAAAGTTAAAGACTTCTTTTTTTGTCGTGACAATCCGGGTCGAAAGTTGGCGATCATCTGACCTTTGGTCATTTGACCTTTTTAGTCGCAATCCGGAACAATTCCGTGGAGCCTCTTACCAAATCAACTCCTCAGACTGACGAGCCAGGAAATTCTTCTTCTACCAGGATTCCTCTTTCCCTCTATCTTCCCCTGCAGAATGTGCTACAGTAGATCATATCTGTTTTGATATCTCATTATATGACCGAGGTACTGCAGCTTAAAGAACTTAAAAATTTTGACCAATTCCAGACCTTTGCTTATTTTCAACAAAACTTCAATATCACTGACTTTCTGCGTCCACAAAATTCTCAATATTCTTCAATACAACCATAGTTCAAAAGTCTCAAGCCGGCGTACAGTCGTTTTGTTCAAGAACCAAGTCTCAATACCGTACAGAAAAGAGAACACGTAGCATCTGAGCAGCCGTAATTTGATGCCCAATTGACATTAGGCACCAAATTAAGGCTCCGAAATTTGAACCCATTGCATTGAAAACCCCTCAGGCCTTTCCAATACGACACCGAATCTCCTGCGAGTTATATAAAATAAATAAATATTAAATGAAATAAGTGCTAAAGACTTGTTGATCGCAAAAGTTTTAAGTCATAAGAAATATTCAATTATCCTCACGAAATAAAGGCAAAGTTGTTTATGATAAGAATATTTTTAGTTTTTAAGATATTGTAAGCAGTATAAGTTATAATTTTAATTTTAAAAGTAGTTTATTTTCAAACCCTGTGGTTTCTTTAGTCTAATTTTAGTCAATTATATACGCTTGGTCACTTGGTACATAATGGTTAAGAAGCTGTATAATTATATTTTAAAGGGTTTAAATTTTGAGGTTGGTACATGGAATGAAAATGTCAACCTTCCGCTTTGATTTCAACATTTAGTAGTGAGAAATCCAAGTAAATACAGTAAATAGTTTCAAAATCTATAACTTTATTTTTAAAATAAATACTTTAAAAATTTGAATTTATATAGCCTATCGACATTAGTTTGTTTTAGTAATAAATTTATTTGGTTGGTATTAACAGAGATGTAATTTTACAGGAGGGTGAAGAAATAGCGCATAATTTACCGGATAGAACACATAGTTTGTTAGAAGAAGCAGAAAGATTAGATTCGTCATCAACATCAGTACTACAAAACTGTGTAATTCAGTCTACATCCTCATCATCAGAAAGAGCAACGTACATTTTGCAACAGATACAGAATTGTACCTTCACAACTTCCTTAAAAGAGAATCAATTTAATCCTGCCAAATACATAGTAGTTTGAGCAGAATATTATACATATTAGTTAGAATAAAATAAGAAATTCTTAAATATTGAACTGTGACTTTTAGTTTATGAATAAACTAATTTTTTAGAAGTGACGAACTTTAGAAGTTAACTGTGCATAAATAAAAAAGTTAAAATTTTATAAATATTTTTTAGAGTTTAATAATTTATTGTTGTCTTTTTTTAGTTTATTTTAAATCGCACTGACGTCTTGGTTATAAGCGACTTGGGTTATGAAACATGGGTTTTAACACGTAATAATTTTCTGACCCCAGCCGGGAATCAAACTCGGGACATTCCGCTTGTTAGGCGCGCTAACCACTAGGTCACGAAGGCTGCCTAAAGTTGGCAGTAAAATTAGTTTTGTTAGAATTGTATTTAAAAGTTTTGAGAATGAGTGTAAAATTTTGGAATTAATATAAATATATTTAAGGAAATTGAGTATGTCTTTTACCATTATAGAAACACTGTTGTTTCCTCTAAGTAAACTTTTATGTCCTGATAATTTTCTTAATAAAGCTTTAGATAACCGACACGAATACGTATCTAAGCATCACGCAACTTAATTTATAATTTACATAAATAGTACCTATATAGAATATAGCCTACCAACCCAGATAAATGATTGTACTAATTCAAAAATTACTTTCTAAGAGCAGTTATAGTAAAAATTTAAGAGATTTCATCATCATCATCTGTCAAGGATTAGGTTCAATGCCCTGTTCCGGTATCTATCGTTTTTTAGGCCTTTCCAAGCCTCGCTTCCCTCTAGGTTTACATTGCCATGCTTGTAAATAAAGTCTGTGAGCTGGCATGTGAAGTAAATAGTTGGACCAATTTCTCTTATATATTCTTAATGTTTTACAAAGTGACTGAAATTTTAACTCGGCGCGTATAGCTTCTTTACGTACTCTATCTAACCGGGTAAAATCTTTGACTCCCCGCAAAAATCTCATTTCAGCAGCTTGGATACGAGATTAATTCCTCTGTAATGACGCCCATGTAACACTCCCATATGTTATGAGTGGTACAGCCATTGCTCTATAAATTTCATTTGGGTATCCTGTTTCGTTTTCTTCCCTAATATCCTGCGACTAGAACCGCATACAGCGCTGAATTTTGCCAGTTTCTCACAATTTAAGAGATTTGAGTAAGAAATTTTAAATTGTTTATTTGTTTCAAGATTCAGAAGGGAGAAGTTAAGGGAGCGAGGAAGGGTGTTTATTCGATTTAATTCTACCGATCAAACTTTATTTGGATGATCTGAAATATAACTTATTATATATACTTATAAGTATACAGATACATGTGTTGTTTAGGTCAACAGCTGAAAGGCTGGTTTGAACCTCTAAAGGTTTTACTAAGTAAAAATGAGGATTGAGGATTGATTTACTATTGCCTTCCTCACTGAGTTAAAAGAGTATGCTTATCAGCATACCAGGCCCTTCGAAAAGCATCCACTTTCCCCCCTGCAAATGACACCTTCACTTCATTCACCACAGGGTCTGGCTGTATAGTGAAATTCATTACTCTCATAGGAGATAACTGACTGGTGTCTTTTACACCTCTTTTGTTCTTAAATTCTTCAGTCACAATTGGCTGACACTGTGATAAGAAACAGAGCTATTTTTTGTAGCCATGGAACCAACAGATCGAGTGCAATTAATTTAACACTCAACCTGCCCGTTATGGGAAATTACACACGTTATGTATACTGATACATAACGAGTGATATTACATTTTAATTACAAAAATTAAATAAATGTACTAACTACTTGTTAAAACCAATTTATTCAACCATTATTTCTGAAACCAATCTGGACGTACGGAATGCAATTATGGGGCTCGGTAAGCCATTCCAACATTGAAATCCTGCAAAGGTTCCAATCGAAAATACTCAGGGCAATTATAGAATCATCTTGGTACATAACGAACAACATACCACACAGAGATTTGCACATTCGTACAGTTAAACAAGAAATCAACTCATACCACAGTACAAAATACCAAAAAAGACTCGAATCACACACAAATCACCTCACCATCTCACTCACAAACTATTCAAACGATAATCGTCGATTGAAACTAAAACATCTTAAGGAATTATTTTAAAGCAATAAGAAAACACGTGATTAAAGCCTACATCGACGAAGTTCCCCAAGTTTGGGGGATTTCATCAATCATGACATAAAAAAAGAAACTCATCTATTCAATATTCTACTTAAGAATAAATTGTAGATTTTACTGTATTTAAAAGAACTGCTTCTTAAAAGTTTAATATTATAATAAAACATACAGGTATTTACGAACATATTTTTAACATATTTCAAAATAGTAGGCCTACTACACGTTTGCAAAAATTATGGTGAGTTAAATCTTTAAATAGTTTGGTATATTTAAATTGATATTCAGTACATAATATGAACTTTATGTAGGACTTAACTGTATGTATCTCGAAAGTTAAACAACTCCTTCCGATCGAGAAAGCGCATTATACGAGGTGTGGCTATTAAATAACGAGACTGACGTTGTAAAAAATTTTATTTTTATTTCATACATAATCACTTATTTGTCACCTTCAATATACACTCCTTCTCTATCCCTACAACGGTCCATACGAATTTTCCATTGTTGAAAACAGTGCTGGAAGTCATCTTCTATCAGCTCCTTCAGGACACGTGCCGCTTTCTCTTTTACAGCTTCCACAGACTCAAATCTTGTCCCTTTTAATGCAGATTTCACCTTAGGGAGCAGGTAGAAGTCACATGGTGCAAGATCTGGTGAATAAGGTGGATGTTCTAACAGTGAGATCCTGTACTTGGCTAGGAACTTCTTGACAGATAACGCGGAATGAGCTGGCGCATTGTCTTGTTGGAGAACCCATGATTTATCCTTCCACATTTCGGGGCATTTTTTCCTTATTCTTTGAGGTAGTTTAGAAAGTACTCAAGTAGTAATATTGATTAATTGTTTGATCTTCAGAATCCAGTGAAGGTACACAATCCCATGGATATCAAAAAAAGAAAAATCATCATTGCTTTAAATTTTGACTTGCTCATTCGAGCTTTTTTGGCTCTCGGGGAAGTTCGGCTCTTCCAGTACATGGATTGGCGCTTCGTTTCCGGATCACAAGTGAAAAACCACGTTTCATCACATGTTATTATCTTCTACCTGTTCCCTAAGGTGAAATCTGCATTTAGAGGGACAAGATTTGAGTCTGTGGAAGCTGTAAAAGAGAAAGCGGCACGTGTCCTGAAGGAGCTGACAGAAGAAGACTTCCAGCACTGTTTCCAACAATGGAAAATTCGCATGGAGCGTTGTAGGGATAGAGAAGGAGTGTATATTGAAGGTGACAATAAGTGATGATGTATAAAAGAAAAACAAAAATTTTATAACGTCAGTCTCGTTATTTAATAGCCACACCTCGTATACTATTTTCATTGCGAGACAAAAATATCCAGATTTTTTGTACTTAAATAGATTAAAACTGGTCTAAAAGAACAACCGTTAATTTTTCGTTCATATTATCTTAAAAATTAAATACTTAATTTGTATAATCCATTCAACAATGTTTTATATCTTAACACTAAAATATATGTATAACTATTCACTACTTTTACACTTCACACTGCTCTGCTTTAACACATCACACTGCACTGTTACACTAGTACGAAGGGTTTTTTTTCTCTTAAGCCTTCTAGGAACATTTTTATTATCAAGAAGTTATATTGCTTCAGGATGTGGCCATGTAGACGAGCTTCATGTTTGTTAGCAAATCTTCTTATCTCACTGGACACAAAAGGGGTGTCCCGATCTCTATGCAGATCACTATTCCTAACGTACCAAGGGGCATTAACCATACCTCTCAGTACTTTGCTCTAAAACGTCTGTATAATCCTTATCTGACTTTTTCTGACGCAACGCCAAAGTTGTATACCATAAATCCAGATGGGTTTTAAAATTTGAATACAGACTGTTACTTTATTATGAAGAGACAGCTGCGATTGACGTCCCAGTAACCAATATAGTTTCCTGTACCTAAGGCCCAGCTCATCTCTTTTTACCTTAATGTGCTCCTTCCATTTTAGTTTCGGATCTTAAGTCATTCCTAAATACGAGTATTTAGGAATCGTATTTTGCAGTGTTCGCATATGGTACAATGTTTCCATTTATGGTGATGACTGATAAAGGATCCGCTATATTGTTATTGGTGAAGTTTATATATACAGATTTTCGCTCGTTCAGTTTTATTGTCTATTTTTAGTCCATTGAAATATTTGATCGCATGCACGCTGAAGCCTAGTTGATTATTCGGCTTGCTTTGCATCCACTGTCAACAGAGCCGTGTCGTCTGCAAATGTTGCAACTGAAACTCCATCTACTTGAGGGATGTCACTTGTATTTAAAATATCCAGATGAGCTCAACAAAAAGTTTTCTGATATCAATTGATGCATTCGGTTGGTTGCATTTACAGATAATTAACATTCGGATAATTGCATATAGGTTACTACCGAGAAAACGCGGTAGCGATCCATGGTGGCAACAAAGAGAACGGCCGCAGGTTCAATTCTTCAAATTTTAATAAACTAAACACAATGTTACCGGTAGCTTAATCCAGTGTAGTCGCAAAATATCGAACAGTTGATATAACGTTAAATAAACTATAACAAATTTACTTAGTCTATACCTACTGCATTTAGCAAAATTGAGCAGTCTGTATAAAGATGAAATACAAAATGTTGTTTTTTTGTTTAAAGTTTCATCAACAGCTCGGTCATTAGTGACGAATGAGGGTAAAACAAAAATGGTTATATAATGGTGGGTTTAAATGTGGACATTTCAAGACCCAGGAATCGAACCCGGGACCTTCCGCTTTGTAAGCTAGCACGCTAGTCACTATGCTACGGAGACGGTCACAAATAATATTATTTGAGCATACGATTACAACAGTATGCAATTGAGAATCAAGAAAATTGGAACAACGAAAATTTTGTTGTTTACTGTTTCACATAGAAACAAAAAATACGCAAATTTATTGATTATTATAATAAAGTTCGTGAAAGGTAGGCCTACGTCAAGGTAAGTATAAAATTGATAAGAGAGAGAGAGAGAGAGAGAGAGAGAGAGAGAGAGAACGGAAATTGCTTTATGAGATTATTAAATTATCTTACAGCATCCGTTGTTATTAAATCAATAAATTCGGAAATTATGTATATATATTTACTTTTTAAATAGATTTAACTTAAGGTGAAATTTTAGTTTAAGTTAAATATTTTCTTTATAAGTTTTTGCAGTCAATTAATCACACGAGCGAAGATATTATACTTTTATTAATCGAAACAACGATTAAAAGTTTAAAATTAGATATTAACTCAATCAACAGCTTAGTTAGCTAGTTACTTTTCAAAGAGGGTGAGTTTAAATTTTGGTGAAAGTTAAACAGAAAATTCAACAATCACCAAAGAGTTTTAAAAATATATTTATCCTTATCACAGTAATTAATTTTTCATTTTTCTTCGAGTTTATTAAATTTATTTTTAATTTTCACTTTTCTAAAAATTAATTGTTAACTTTTAAAAACTTTTAACACTGATAATTTATTATGAACTTTAAAGAGAACAATAAAACAACTTAGGAAAAGTAAAATTCTGAATGTACTTATGAAGAATGAAAAAGTATAAAAGCGACAACTTAAAAAAGTCATAAATGTACCTAAATTTACAAGAGAAAAATAACCTGAAAATTTTTCACCAATACGATTAGGTATCATCACTTTAATTATTGTTTTAAAGTACACTTTTCTTTTATGCACATCTGTATTATACAGGGTGTTTATAAAATAACTTCTTGATTTCAAGTGTTATTTAAATAGCTTCAATTAAAAGAAAAACTTACATGATAATAAATGCTGGATGAGAAATTTTTCAAGTGATTTTTTTATATTTAATAAACTTCGATATGTGCACCATTCGTTGCCCTGCATACGTCCAAATGGTAATCCACTTCTTGCCACGTACTTGCCAGCATATCGTATGTTATTGCTGCTACAACTGCAACAATCCTCTCCTGTAGTTGTTCAGTGTCACGGATTTTCTCCGAGTAAAAAATGTTTTTAACATGCCCCCAAAAAAAGAAATCTAGCGGTGTAATGTCTAAGCTCCTTGGTGGCCATGGGATCGAGTCTGTTCTTCTGATCCACCGGCCTGGAAAACGAATTTTTAATGCAGACGGACACAGTTGTTGTAGTGCGGTAGAGCGCCATCTTGCTGAAAGAAAATTAATCCTTCTTCTCTTTCAATATCATCAATATGTGAAAAGGCGTATTGCTTTAATATATCACAGTAATGAGTTCCGTTAATTGTTTTTTCGGTAAATATGAACGGGCCAACGACGTGGTCAGATGGCCTGCCTTTCAAGATAGTAAGTGTAAGTGAAGATGTCTCTTTCAAGACGCTGCCTGTTGCCTTAAACTGGTCAAACCACTGCAGAATCGTTTTATTCGTAGGCGCAGTATGGTCGTATTCACGCCGAAAATTACGCTGAACTGTAATAACTGAATGCGTCTCTGTAAACCAAATCACGTACTGTCCTTTCGCTGCGTTGACGGCATGACTGGCAGACTGACACCGCGTGAAAGTCAGGCAAGTAAACCAACAGGTTGTCCAGTGCAACAAATTGAAACTTTACAACATGCCTGACAGAACTATAAAAATCAAATGCTATCAACTAGTTAGGTTATTTTATTATGATTTATTGAAATAGAGTTCTTTTATAAACTCCCTATATTATGAGATATGAGTAAGCATGTACTACAAATTTTCCAACACATAATTCCATAAATTTTTATACAACGAATTTTATTCTCACCTGTGTAAGGTAGACTATAATCTCGATCAGGACTTGTATAAACTTTGCCAGTAGCTTCTTCACCAGGCTCAAGGTAAGCTTTAGAATCTCTTGGATCGGAATATGTATCTATAATTTCTATCTGAAACAAAACATATAAAAAAAAATTAAATATTTTAACGAAGATGAAAAGTAAATGAATATTAATGGTTAAATATAATTTTCATGTAAAGATAAAATTTTAAGTTTAATTGGACAGAGTTTTGCAAAAAGGAACCATACCTCAAAATTTCTGTTATTGAGTTAGCGATGTGAAAATGTCGGGAAAAGACAGGGTCGTTGAATAAGGAATCCCTTATTTAACGACCCTGGGAGAAAAATGCATTATTATTCTGCAAAATAGAACCAATGTAAGAACCAGCTGAATTTTGTTAAATACAGCTGTGAACCAACCCACAACTCTGGTTTTATCACGGTTACTATACTAGAGTCTAGTACAGTAACCGTGGGTTTTATTGAAAAACAAATATACAAAAAGGATGCAAGCAGCTTGGTTCTAATCTGTGTAATAGTATAGTTTTACAAAATGGAACCAAGCTACCACACGCAGTGGGTTGGTTCCATTTTGCAAAACTAAATTTGTGGTTAGGTTATAGTTACATACGGGCAGAGTGAAAACCGTACCTACATAAATGATTGTATTTATTGAATTTGTAGCTGTTTAATAGTTTTAAACCCACCGGGTTGGTCTAGAGGTAAAGTCGTCGCCAAAATCAGCTGTTTAATCACCTGTTAACAGTTGATTTTCGGAGACGAAGGTTCCTGGTTCAAATCCTAGTAAAGGTAGTTACTTTCATACGGATTTGAATACTAGAAAGTGGTTGCCGGTGTACTTTGATGGCTGGGGCTCAATTAACCATACTTTCTCAAGAGTGGTCGACCTGGGTCTGTACAAGACTACACCTCAGTTACACGTCATACACATCATCCTCATCTCATTGGATCATGGGGTTGCTTATTGTTCTGAATTGAACAGATTGCAACGTACACATATTATTAGGAATTAAAAAAGAAAATAACGGGTGATTTTTTTAGTCCTGTTACCCTATTGTAAGTGTGTGGTAATTTATTTCTAATAAAGGGAAATTTTGTTTTGTCGCACGAAGTTGGTAGCCCTACTCAATCGGTATACACACGGCAGTGCGAGTTGATTAACCTTGAGCTGTGTAACATTTTGTGTGGATTCCGGTCGTCTTATGAACAGAATGTCTTTTGCCATAGAACAACGGGTTTTCATTATTGAACAATATTTTGCTACGAAATCGTACACGAGTGTAAAAGATGCATTTAAAATTAAATTTGTTGGTGTACCTCCGCCAGAAAAAATGTCAATTTCTAGGCTAGCAAACCGATTTCGAGAGACAGGTAGTGTTTACGACAGAAAACGTAGCGGTCGACCAACTGTCTTGACAGATGACGTTATAGAGAATGTGAAAACAAGATTACTCAATTCTCCACGGAAAAACTTACGAAAACTTTCCTCGCAAGTTGGTTTATCATATTCGAGTGTTCAGAAAGCTGCTAAAAAATTGCATATGTATCCGTATCGCGTACGATTAGTCCAAGAGCTTCAACCTCCAGATTTAAACAAGCGATTGCAATATTGCCGTTGGTTTAGGTCATTCGTAAATGATGACGGAATCGAATCTTTGAACACAGTGTTCTTTAGTGATGAAGCTTGGATCCATATAGACGGTTATGTGAACACTCAAAACACTCGAATTTGGGCGGCTGAAAATCCTCACGCCGTTCACGATAAATCTTTACGTCCTGCAAAAATTGGTGTGTGGTCTGCGATATCTCGTCAGCGTATAGTCGGACCCATTTTCTTCGAACAGACTGTAAATGGTGAAGTGTACAGGAATATTGTGCACCAATTTGTGGCTCTACTGGAACCTCAAGAACGGTATTGCTGGTTTCAGCAAGACGGCGCTACCTGTCACACGTCTCGGGAAACCATGGATTTTCTGCAAGAGTTCTTTGGTGGTCGAATAATAAGCAAGGGTTTATGGTCTCCAAGGTCGCCAGACCTCACATCCCCTGATTACTTTTTGTGGGGCTACATTAAGTCCGAGGTCTTCAAAAACAATCCTCACAATATTGATGAACTTAAAGCCAATATTACAGACTTAATCACAAATGTTTCCAGTGCAACTCTCAAAAAGGTTTCTGCTAATATGGTGAAAAGAGTCAAAGCGTTTATAACCTCAATGGGTGGACATTTTGAGCATATTCTTTAAAAATCTTTAGTAACTAAGAAATGTGAGTAATAAAATATTAAATTTCTTTTGTATATAACAACTATACATTTTTATTACAACTAAATTTCCGTTTTATAAATTACATTAAAAATTCGGTAACAGGACTAAAAAATCACCCTGTAGTTTTAAATATTTAATTTTGAAGAAATAATGGGTTTACCGGAAGCCTTTATTAATTCCAGATGTCGGAACCTATTTTTTATAAATAGTAATTTTAGCTCATGAAATGCAAAACGAAGACGAAACATGTTTATTTTTATTCAATAATATTTTTTATGTTTAAAATATTGTCTGCATTTCAATAAAACAATTTCTATTTAATATTATATTACACTTTTAGTCTCCTTTCTCTACATTAAATCATTTTTAAGTTTTGCAAAATGGAACCATCTTATAAGAACCACAACAATGGTTCATATCATTTATTGCAAAAAGGAACCAACAATTTTAAAAATATTTTCATATTTTTAAAAATAAATAAAGATTTGTGCATTTTTGCTTCATTAAAACTTGAAACTTAAGTTACATACCACTGCCGAACCTGATACGAACATTTTCATCAAAATCGGTCAACCGGAAATAGTAGTTTATTCGTGTAATTTTTCACTTTTTTCCAATTTTCTCAAAAACGGGTCCCACAATTTTTTTTAATAATCGCCTCATTTACTAAACATTTTTTGCTGTACAAGATAGGGTCGGCGCCATGTCTCCTGGAATTCTTGAAGAGGCTGTTTTTTCGTAAAAAAATTGTTTATTTAAGATTGAGGCTTAAATATGCATTTTAGCGCAAAAATGTATTACAGTAATCCCTTGGTATCCGCGGACTTAGTCCATGAGCCTAAAACCTTAAAATACGTACGTTTTCTCACCTTGTGTACTCCGTACTTGGTTGGGGAATCATACAATTCTGAAAACATGTGTTTGAAAAAATGTTTTGGCATCCGTATCATGTTGAGTCATACACTAGTATGGCGACGGCCGCCATGAGCCAAGCTAGATTTTCGCTTACTGTACGTAGTGAGCCAGTTACCGGGTAACGGACCCCGCCAGTAACACCCCTCCCTCACCGCCATACGTCAATCTAACTTTTTCGTACGTATGTAAAGTTCTTTGTGTGTTCGACGATCCTGAAACAAAGCCTAGCATTTCTTCACAAACCATCAACGAGATCCTCAGCATTGCAACGCATTGGCTGACCACGTGTTGGAGACGGATGCAGTCATGGAAAGGGCCCTTCAATTCAAAAGAGGACTCAGGAGCTGATGATACCATACGAAGAAGTCCACAAGGAGTTTTAAAAGAAGAAGAAGCAGCAAAGAGCCATAACTAACTATTTTAAAGCAACTTAAATTTTTTATGCGTACATTACTGTATTTATTAAATATTCATCTTCTTCTTCTTAGGGTGCCTGTCCGTTCCGAACGTTGGCGATCATTCTGGCTATTATTTCTTTGTTGGTTGCGCTCCTGAACAATTGGGTGGAGGTCTTTCCGAACCACGCTCTAAGGTTAGCCAACCAGGAAATTCTTCTTCGTCCTGGGGCTCTCCTGCCTTCTATTTTCCCTTGTAATATGCTCTGCAATAGCTCATACCTGCCTTGATTGCGCATTATGTGACCTAAATATTCCAGCTTTCGACATTTGATGAGGTTGACCAGTTCTGGGGCTGTATTCATCCTCCTTAGTACCTCTTGGTTGGTAACCCTATCGGTCCATGGTATCCTCAGGATTCTTCTGTACAGCCATAACTCAAATGCATGGAGCCTCGATATTGTGTCCTCCTTTAGGGTCCATGATTCTACACCATACAGAAGCACTGAATATACATAACATTTGAGGAGTCTTAGCTTTGTATGTAGGGTGAGGTCACGGCTCTTAAACACTGAACCCATTGTTAAGAAAGCACTTTTGGCTTTTCCAATACGGCATCGGATCTCCTGAGAATTGTCCCATGACTCATTGATCAACGTTCCCAAGTAGGTGTATTGTGGGACTCTTTCAATTCTTGTCTGATTGATGTACAGTTCTGCCCCTCAAATGTTTCTTTGCTAATGACCATAAGCTTTGTTTTGTTAATATTTATATCAAGTCCATATACTTTACTTGTTTCTGTGATCCTATCCATCAAACCCTGCAGGCCCTCTATTGAATCAGAAAACACTATGGTATCATCGGCATAACGTAAATTGTTGAGCTTGACTCCATTTATTGAGATACCAACATCCATGTCTCCAAGCGCCTCCCTAAAGATGTGTTCTGAGTATAGATTGAAAATAATTGGAGATATAATGCAACCCTGTCTCACTCCACGCAGGATCTGCACCTGATCTGTATGATCTCCATCTACTCTGAGGACCGCAGTCTGATTCCAGTACAAGTTAGCTATTATTCTTAGGTCTTTTCCATCAATTCCAGTTCTCCTCAGTACATCCATCATTTTCTCATGTCGAACACGGTCAAATGCTTTTTTATAATCAATCAGACATGTGAAAACATTACAACCCACATCTCTGCATCTCTGAAACAAAACCTGCAAACCAAACAAAGCCTCCCTTGTGCCCACAACCTTCACAAAACCAAATTGATTTGGTGCGATCTGCTCCTCACATGTGTGATAGATTCTTTTGTGGATGATTTTTAAAAACAATTTCATCATGTGGCTCATTAAACTGATAGTTCGGTAATCCTCACAGACTTTTGCACCTGCCTTTTTTGGAATCGCAATGAATTCTGATTTTAGCCATTGTGTTGGGATTTCCCCAGTTGAGTATATGAAGTTGAAGATTTCTGTTATTGTCTTCATATTTTCCTCATCAAGCAACTTCAATAATTCTGTTGGTACTTCATCTGGGCCTGTTGCTTTTCCATCCCTCATCTGTTTGACAGCTGCAGTCACCTCTTCCAAGAGAATTTTGGGAAAATATTCATAGATTATAATAATGGTAAAATGTTCCTAAAACTAATCACCTAAAACGACTACAGGACTTTACCTTTAGAACCTAACCCCATCTTTTCGTTCATATAAGGTATTATTATCCGCGGTTTTACTAACCGCGGTAACCCTCCGGAACGTAACCCCCGCGGATAACGAGGGATTACTGTATAATAAAAGTTGTAGAGAACTTAAAATCTTACAATTTTTATTTCAAACATTTTTTTGTATAACGCTTAGTTTAGCGGTAATTAGTGATTTTATTTCTATTATGAAAATCTGTAAAAAATAGATTTTTCTACGATTTCAGTCTTATTATGCATTTTACTACAAAAGTGTATTTAATAAAATTTATACGAAATTAAACGATCTACAACTTTTATTTAGAGTGTTTTTGTCTACAGAGCCTAGTTTATCGTGAAAGAGTGATTTTTCCGTATTTTTAAGCCAAACTGAGGTTGATTTTCATTTTGCGTCTTTCACTCACGATTAAAATTAGGTTATGTTTATTGAGGTTAGTTTTTCGTTTATTTCTAATGTTTTATTACTAAAATGTTAGGTTATATTGGTAATTATTTGCATTGGCAAGAGAAAGTTGTGTGAGTGTTTCACACCAAATTTTTTAACTTGTTAAACATTTAAAAAATTGTATCGCATGTTTCACTTGATGTCCTGATTTATATTTCCATTATTTCAAAAACAACTAATTAATTTTCGATAAACGATGTAGTTAACAATGATCTAAATATTTTTCTTATTTTTGTTTATTTAAGATCGGTGTATAAATAACCATTAAATACTAAATTTTCCAAGGAATTCGGTTAGCTTGCTGCTAAATAAATGTTCACTATGCAGCTGCAAATTTATATAGACATTTAAGCAGGGATTTTATATGTAATTAACAGGTCAATGCTTTAATTAAGTGGTTAATTATTGAATATATTAATAATTAATATTAGTTCACCTCGGAGGAAGCATCAGTGAAAATTTCACATTCATCTCATTTACATACCATGAAAATTAATAGAAAAATCTTGCCATTACAGAAAATGTACATTTCACTGTAATTCAACAGCCTACTATTCAAAAAATTTTAAGAAATAATATTTTCATACTGAATTATTACAAAACGAAAGAATATACTACGTTTAAATTACGAATGGTAATCATTTATTATTTAGTTATAATATAATTAAGCTATAGGCTACGTTTTTCATCTAAAACAGTATTTAATCAATTGCAATATTTTGTAAACAATATGTAATTTTATTTAAAGGTTTTTAACTTCAAGTGTCTACAATTTTACAAAAATGTTATTTTTAGATCACAAAACTGTCTTCTGTAAAAAGTGTTACACCATATAGTCAACTCACATAAAAAATTATTATTTAAAGAGTAAAAACTATTTATAGATAGCTACTGAACTATAAAAATCTACCAATCAAGAGAAAAATATTACTGCAAACATTTCAAATAAGATGACAGGAAATGAAATTCTCTCAGACCAATGCCGATGTATTAAGTCAACAGAAAGGTAGTTGAAAATAAATAAAAATGGCGGAGAGAATTCTGTTTGCTAAGATATATAATAATCAAGGACCACGGAGTTACATTGGGGAGAAATATATACACTTATAAAATTTTCATTCTTGAGTCCTTTAGGAATTTTCTAATATAACAGTGACGGAAAACTATAAATTTTTCTCTCTTTTAAAATTAATACAATTCTCTTTTAAAAAAACTGTATGCTCATCGAACTTTATTTAATGTTACAATACTTTATATAATTCTTATCTTCACTTAATTTTAAATTTATTTTGAACCACATTAGAAAAGGATTTATAAAAAAATGTAATTTTTAAAATGTAAAGAATGAGAAAGTACCGTGATCGTGCAAAAAATGATACACGAATTTAACTGATCTTCACGTTTTATGACTTTGGCTTCAGGGTGAAACTAAAACTTTTTTGGAAATTGCGTCTGTATCCGTGACCATTCGTCCGCTTTCCCACATTTTCTTAATCGTTTAAGAGAAAAAAAATCAAAACCTACTGGGCTAAAACTTAATAAATAAGGATTCTTCAACCAACATCCGAGGAGTAAGAAATTAGTTACGGAGTCCATAAAATTAATAGTTCTTTACTGCAATGTAAGAATAAAAAATGCAATTTTTTTTTTAATTTTTCTTAGGCCTACTATTTTAATTAAACTTTGCTAGACATTTAAAAAGATTCAAGAGACCAAGGGATATTGTTGGGGGAAATTCAAAAAGGTCCGTTCTCCTTCGAACAATTTTTTCGGTAACAAAAGTTCGATTTTTCCAAGCTATTTATTTACATTTCCTGCGAGATCAGTTTAGATTAAAGTTCAATGACACAAGTAATGTACAGTTGAAACTCAAAAATATCTGGAAATAATTTTTATGCGTTTTCAAAGTACTCATAAAATTTGAACGATAAGAATTACTGTGTAGAAGTAAAAATAGCTACTTGTAATTACAAGTATAGAGCTGAATAAAAAATAAAAACGTTGGATTATTCCTAGGAAATTTGTATTCTTTTGTGTAAATGTATGTTTTATCTTGAATGTGGGTTTAAGTAGTGTTCCTTATGCGTGTTTGTGTGTCATACATAATAACTTGCTACAACCAGTGTTGTTGGTTTTCCTGTGGGATCACGAAAGGGAGGTCGCTTGTATATGGGTAAAAGGTGTTAAGCGTTAATGGGCCCTATTAAGGGGGTTACTCTATAAGCTCACCTACTATTTGTCTACCTGCTTCTCTAATAGCATCTCATGAAATAATGTTATTATACTGTTAAAATAAATTACCATACGCTAAGGTGAAACAAACATGGTATTTTAAAAGCTTACTGTAAAAAACACTGTGGTAGCCTAAATTATAAGTTTTGTAAAGATTATTTTTACATTTTCAGTTTACTACGGATAATATTAGTATCATAAATTACGCTGACAATCTGTACTGGAACATTACCAGAATTTATGAGGTCCCATAATTTTCATGGGTCACCCAGATTTTTACTTTCTCTTGCCTATATGAATATCGTATATAAAGGAAAGTATTGTTTTCATTTCGATTTTTCGAAATTGAGTTTTCACCCGATATACACGCTTTCAGATCCCCTGAACCCAAAAAACATGTTTTTAGCGATTGGTGTGTGTGTGTGTGTGTGTGTGTGTGTGTGTGTGTATGAACAAAATATCTAAAGAACGGAACATCGTAAGAACTTGAAACTTAAAATGGTGCTACTACCAGACCCGACCCGAACATTTTCATTAAAATCGGTCAACCGGAAGCAGTAGTTTATGTGTGTCATTTTTCACTTTTTTACGATTTTCTCAAAAACTGCTTTAACGATTTTTTGTAAAATCGCCTCATTTACTAAATTTTTTATACTCTACAAGATAGGTTAGGCGCCATGTCTGCTGAAATTCTTGGAAAGGCTGTTTTTTCGTAAAAAAATTGTTTTTTTTTTTAAGATTGCGGCTTTAATATGCATTTTAGGGCAAAACTGTATCAAATTGAAGTTGTAGAGAATTTAAAATCCTACAACCTTTATTTCTAACATTTTTTGTACAACACTTAGTTTAGCGGTAATGAGTGATTTCCTTTCTGTTATGAAAATCTGTAAAAAAATCAATTTTTAAGATTTTAGTCTTAGTATGAATTTTACGACAAAAGTGTATAATCACATTTATAGGAAATTAAAAGATCTACAACTTTTATTTCGAGAATTTTTCTCTACAGAGCTTAGTTCAGCGTGAAAGAGTGATTTTCTGTATTTTTAAGCCAAACTGAGGTTGATTTTCATTTTGCATCATTCAATCATTATTAAAATAGGGTTATGTTTTTTAAGTTAGTTTTTTTGTTTATTTCTAATGTTTTATTACTAATGTTAGGTTATATTGTTCATTATTTGCATTGGCAAGAGAAAGTTGTGTGAGTATTTCACACCAGATAATTTTTTTAAATTGTGACAACTCTCAGACTAACAAGTTACCAATACTATTATTACTAGTTCCTGTTTGATATTATATTCTAATACACTAAATATTTATAATATTAATTACTAATCAATTTGCAACAGTGCTTATATTTTTGTCAACAACATTTAAACTTAATAAATTAATAACTTTGTCTTGTTCATTACAATAATTCAAGTCGTCTTACACGAGAAAGTATTCTTATTCAGATCTGCGTTGTCGAGTAGCTTTTTTTTTTTTTTTTTTTCAAACACTGCTTAATCTACAATCTGTTCGCAAGGAACAATGAATAGATGAGTGGTAGAGTCTATTAACTGGCTTGTTGAAGAAGAACTCATTAGTTCTTCTCCATGTTACAAAATAAAATATATAATCACTTTAAAAACAAAACAAAAAAAAAAAAAAAATTTTTTTTTTTTTTTTTTTTTTTTTTTTTTTTTACAATGAATATAGTTACGTTGGTTGTGTTTTAAAACAAGTCTGTCGTGTGAAGTCTTTGTAAACGTCGAATTTCTTCACTGTTGTCGAGGAGGTTCACAGCTAAATAATTTGTGTGGCTATTAAGTCTTGTATGATACCTCGAAGAAAATCTTGAGATTTCATCCGTGATGGTTGGTATGTTCAAGTCTCGTTGAATGATCCTGTTGGTGACATACCACGGAGAGTCTGTGACTGTCCGGAGAAATTTCGTTTGAAAACGTTGAATTATGGCAACGTTTGACTTTGTCGCCGTTCCCCAAAGTTGTATCCCGTAAGTCCAAATTGGTTTCAGAATAGTCTTGTAAATTGTTAGTTTGTTCGTTAACGATAATTTAGAATTTTTGTGTAACATCCAATAAAGTTTATAAAATTTGTAATTTAGTTGTTTCCTCTTATTCCAGATGTGTGTTTTCCAAGTTAGTCGACGATCTAGATGCATTCCAAGGTATCTTGCTGTATCTGATTGTGGTAGTGTTTTATTGTTTAGTTTAACAGGTGGACAAGTGTCTTTTTTTAGTGTGAATGTCACTTGAACACTTTTCTCTTCGTTAGACTTTATCCGCCACTTTTTTTGCCAGCTCTCTATGTTGTGTAGATGTTCTTGCAGATATTTTGAAGTAGTATGTGGTTTGCTATGTACAGCTTGGATTGCAACATCGTCAGCAAAAGCTGCTAATGTGGTGTTTTCCGAAACAAGCATGTCAGAAGTATATATACAATACAGGAAAGGTGACAACACACTACCTTGAGGAACTCCCGCATGGATAGGAAATAATTGTGATGAGTCTGCTTGTAATTTAACCTTGAAATATCTGTCTTCTAAAAAGGATTTAAATAAATTGAAAAATTGATGAGGTAGGTGCTTTTTGAGCTTGAAAAGCAGACCAAGGTGCCAAACCTTGGTCTTAGTTAGATGTGAAGTAATCCTGCTTATAACGCTTTTCACGGTTGATGAGCTCAGCTGTTCCACGCGTTTAGATCAATCACAACGTTTGCCAGCGTTGTCAGAAAGTACGAATGTTTCAGCCTGACAAACATTATACACGCATGCGTATAAGAGCCACAGTGGTTCACTCATGTCTTGTATTTAATAATGAACACATTGATTATAGAGCGCGTTAACACGCAATACTTTATAATATAATTAGCTGGTTACATGTTCATAGGTTATAATTGTTATTGAAAGACCAAAAAATTTGGCTGACGAAATAAATAATAACAGAGCTACGAGAGCGAGTATCGGTAACGTTGATGGCAAGTCATTGGCTAGCTATAAAGTGAGTAGGAGAGTAATTCGTACGTTCAGAGCTCATCAACACTGAAAAATAGTATAGTGACGAATATTTTGCATAAATGATAAAAAACAGAAATATATAATCATGAAAATAGTTATGGATCTACTGACTCATTATAGGCTACTATGTAAAGCTGATTTTCGGAGACGAAGGTTCCTGGTTCAAATCCTAGTAAAGGTAGTTACTTTTATACGGATTTGAATACTAGACAGTGGTTACCGGTGTACTTTGATGGTTGGGGTTGAATTAACCATACTCTCTCAGGAATGGTCGGCCTGGGTCTGTACAAGACTACACCTCATCTACATCATCCTCATCTCATTGGGTCATGGGGTTGCTTATTGTTCTGAATTGAACAGATTGCAACGTACACACATAAGGATTGAAAAAAAAATTTAAAACTGATTTTATGCGAAACGTTCGAAATTCAATTATTCCAAACTAGGAATTAAAACTTTTTTCTCCGTTTTACATACATTTTGTTGTCGGAGATGATTATTTCATTTATAATGACAAATCAAGTTAAAAAAAATTGAAAACAATTGACAACTTAAAAAATGTGACATATTTAAATCAATATAGCCCACTTGTATTTGTCAATCTAAATAGAAAAAAAAACAAATTTGCAATAGCTGCTTTTTAGTTTAAGTTGCATCAACATCTTGATTATCAGCTGCTACTTTGGGTTAAAGAAAGGCGGGTTTCAATAATTTTCCAGACTTTAACCGGGAAGTGAACCTGGGACCTTTTCTTTGCAGCGTAGCACTTCAAATATCGGGCCATGGAGGCAGTTAGCTAAATTTAATCACTATGTATTATATTAGTCATGGAAACTGTTATAATAGTTAAAATCAATAAAATTTGAACCACATTTAGTTCATCTATAATTTGTATCGAAGGTTCATCCTATCCAAACATCATCCCTGAAAAACCTCTGGTATTATGACGTAAATGGAACCAAAAAGTAAAAGAGTTGAAGGGGGTGAATCAGTACACTAATGAAGTGGTTTGACTGAATTTATATTTTACTACCCCTAAATATTCTCAACCCACGACATTAATAAACAAATATTAATTTGCATAAAGTAAAGGGGAATAAAACAGTCCATCTCTACAAAGAGTTGACATTCAGTCGGACAGTGATGATAATAGCATAGATTTACATTGGTATACATGATAAACAATTTACATTATACAAATATTGTAATATTTATTACCGAAGCCTTTTCAAATATTTTATATATTATTTATTGACAGATTTCATTAATAACCCTTAATTTTAGTTATTAATTGACGTGTGCGTGATTCAAATACAGAAAGCAATGATATTATAAATCTTTACAACCATAACTAATTAAACCTTTATCAATGCAACATAATGCTATTTCTTTAAAAAATTGTTCTTAATTAATTTAAAATATTAAATTTAAACAGACTTCTCTTCATTGACGTCCACGCTGCGACATCAACACTACCATGGAGTGTACCACAACCGAAAACTGATTCCACCGTCTAATGTTGTTTGATATCATTTTATGGATTTGGACCGTAGGCTAACATAGAAAATGTATATTCAAGCCAAACATCATCAATTAAACTTCAAAGTAAAGAATGTGTACTTGTTAGGCGGAAAGTCAAGCTTATCTTCCTCATCCCAGTTAATAATCGTAAATCAAAGTTAATAGTTGAATAGTCAAGAACATAGAAGTACTTGAGCGTTTCCAGACGAAAACCATGACAGAAATTTTTAAAGTTCCTTGGTACGTTAGTAATAGATATGTCTTTTCTGACATACCAGTGGAAACAGTGAAGCAGAAAATAACAATTTTCAATAAACGTTATTAAAGAAGGTTTTATGTCCATTCTAATTACTTGGATTTAAATCTTTTACACAACAATAACATCGGTTTTGGAAGACTCAAGCGACATAACGTACTCAATTTGCCGCGAAAATTTAGATAAGAAAACTGTGGAATATTTGTAAATCAAGCATTCTTGAACGTGAGTGTGAGATTTTTGACTTTCAGTAAACACACTAATAATATAATTACTTATTGTTCTGAATTTAAGAACGGATTGTAATGTTACAGTTAAATCGTAATTTAAAAAATAATAATAAAAATGAATTGCCGTACTGAAAAAAAAACAGCATGTTTCATCATATAGTTTGTCTAATTTAAATTGGCGCGCGTAGCTATAGAGTTGTGATCATACCTATCTTCGCCCCTCGCCTATGTGTACAAGTAACTCACAAATACGAGGCAGAAAATGAGTTAATTGTTTATTTTTTTCCTGACAAGAAGGCTAAAATGTTTAAACAGTCTGCGGTCTTAGGAAACATTCTGTACATGTATATCTATTCGAGTTGATACGCCAATTCAGTTTGGACATACTATACTTCCCAGTATATATTTCATATGAACATTTCTGCGCTCAAGAGGCGAAAGTATGCTTAACAAGACAATTTAAGACTAATTTTTAAATATTTTGAAGAATATATTGTTGACATGTTGACATACGTCTCGTAAGTTGTAAACAAGAAGTTTAAATTAATGCGATATTTATTTTAGATAATAAGTGTTATTTATAAGTGTTATTATCGCTATTACATTCGGAAAATATTGTTCAGGACAAATAACAATTATTATGGTCTAACCTAAAAAATTACTGTGATAGTAGGTGCTGTAATTTTCCAAACTATTAGCCTATTGTAAAAAAAAAAAAACAGCAGAAATGTAAAAATTTGTTTCCATTTTACAATAGCTCGTATTTATCTAGCTCCAACTGGTATTGAATAAATTAATAACTAACTCTACCTATTTAGCGTAGTTGTCCATATTCCTAAACTTTCTTGTTTGGTACGAAGTTTTAATGTGTCATACAAGTGCAATTTTGGAGAGTATGATTTTATTTAGCCATTAGTCAAATATATTTACTTGATAGAAGATTTTACTCTCTCCACTTTTAATAAAATTTTAATTGTTGGAAAATTTAAAGTAATATTTCTGAAAATTGGTAAAATTTAATGAAGAAATTTAAAAATAAATAAACGCAGACCAGCTTTTTACATTTTTACTAAAATTCTTTTTCTTTCATGAGATCGTTAGAAATTACTCTAAAATATCAATTAGATTGCCTATTAAAATAGAGTTTTTCTTTTAAGGAAAACCTTCAAATATATAGACTTTTTAGAAAGAAACTTTCCTTAAAACGATAACAGGAATTAAAACGGCAATTCACAAAAATTACGTCAATACCTCCGAGCACATCTTCCTAAAAGTAGGAGTTAAGATATGAGAGGGCTTAGTTCATAAATTTTATATCACACGGGAGTTTCATTTTTAAGTGTTGTCACCACAAAGTTACTTTGTATGTCTTCTTCTTAAAGTTCCATCTCCTATCGGAGGTTGGATATCATAATGGCTATGGTCACTTTACTGGCTGCTGCTCTGAATAGTTGCAATGAACTACAGTTGAACTTTGTATGTAATTTTTATCTATTTTAATTTAAGGTATTGGTTATATATTCATAGTAGCAATGTAAGAGGGCAAGTCAAAAAGTAAAAGGAAATTTGAATTTCCCTCCGAATCACGTGTATGCAGCATTGATTGTTCAAAAAGAGTTCTCCTTTATCTGATTGCACCCAGGAAGAAATGTGAGCAGTGATACGTTTCCTTAATTCAGAAGGTGTGAAACTAGCAGAGATTATTCGTCGAATGCAGCAGCAGCAATATGGAGAGAGTTGTTTGAGTGGAAGCAAGATCTACGAATAGATTGATCGCTTTAAAATTGACAGGTTTTCTCTGTGTGATGAACAGCGGTCTGGTAGGCCTTACACCTCAAATACTAATGACAATATTGAAGCGGTTAAAAAAATCTTTTTTAATAATCGAAGAATTACAGTTGATGACATTGCAAGTGAATTGGATGTAAGCCATGGTTCAGCATGTTCAATCATCCATGACTCTTTAAACTTTCGAAAATTCCGGGCTCGCTGGGAATATTTATCGATCTGATGAAGAGGTCATTGAAGCGGTGTAAACTTTTCTGAACACGAGCTTGAAAACCTTCTTCCAGGAAGGAATTCAAATGCTTGTTAGAAGATGGACTAAGTGCATAGAAGTAGGAGGGGATTTTTTTGAAAAGTAAGGCTAGTATTATTATGTAAGTACAATAAATATATATACATACATTCTTTCAATTTCACTTTACTTTTTGATTTACCCGTACTATTTATTGCACGTAAAAGAGGAATCAATTACAGGATCCGTTTTGAGCAAAATATCTTTTGTTAAATAAATCGAATATTTAAACGTTCTTCATGTTACTGATATCAGTAGTGTATCCACAATTTTATAAGTGTTAGTGAGATTGCATGCGACCTTGATATATAAATCGTGATGATTGAGGAACTGCCTGGTACACTACCGCAAACACTGAAGTTATTTTTTCTGCAACTAACTTTACAAATCCTTGCATCACAGTAGTATTGTTCACATCTGTCATGATTTTAAAATAATAAAATAATTTTTTCAGACAATTACATCACATTTTGACACATTTCTCTCTTATTAAACTGTCAAAGAATAAAGTATAAAATAATAAAATTGGAGCAATTAAAAAAATAAAATAAATTTATCTGTTTTATAATAATTTCGCTCTTCTGTCAACTATATAAGATAGTTAATATAATACAAGAAAAGTAAAGTAAATTTATCCATTTGCTTGGGTGAACATACAATCTCTAATAGATTGACGTAACTAATAATGTTCAAAAGAAAATATTAGAGC
Source organism: Catonia carolina (assembly GCA_035578175.1). Classification (NCBI taxonomy): domain Eukaryota; kingdom Metazoa; phylum Arthropoda; class Insecta; order Hemiptera; family Achilidae; genus Catonia; species Catonia carolina. The sequence goes on from JAQMRL010000001.1 coordinate 187,713,033, forward strand.
ACCTACAGCGTTTCTATCAACAAAACTAATTAAATACATAATTAAACAATTAATTAATATTATGGACACAAAGTTATGTGTAATTTATGTTCCCTGAATCTAATTTATCTATTAGACTGATATAATACCAATGGAATTTCGAGGATGCGCCCTTTAAACCGCTAACATAAATTCCAATTTCCCCTAACTACGCCACTAAAACCAAATCCTCTATCCGCCATACAGTAGTGATGTAAGTAACAAACCGCTCTCTAATATGATGTATGATTTAGGCTGCCTTCCGCTGTATATCATACTCATTTACCCAGTAGGATACTTTAAGTACGATTATACGATGATAGCGTTCCGCTAGAAAATCTCTAACGAGGTTCGAAGAATAAATCCCAGAATTTTCCCAAGTAAACTTTATTAAGCTGGATACAATAATAAATAATCTGGTGTGAAACACTCACACGACTTTCTCTTGTCAATGTAATTAATAAAACATATAACCTATGTTTAATCATTGGTAAACAATGTAAAACTACAAATATAGCCTAATTATTTTAATCATGAGTGAATGGCGCAATACGAAAATCAACCTCTGTTCGACACGGAAACAGAGAGAACAAGAGTTTAATGTTCTCTTAGTTTAATGTAATTACATTAAACTAAGCTCTATAGAAGAAAACACTTGAAATAAAAGTTGTAGGTTTTTATTTCCTATACCTTTAATTCCATTCCATTTAGAGAGGAAGACAATGGTAAACCACCTCACTCCTTGTTTTACTTAGTAAAACCTCTACAGGTTCAAACTAGCCTTTCGGCTGATGACCTAAACAACAACTTTAATTACACATTACTTTCTCTTGCCTAATGAATATATCGGAAGGAAAGTATTGTTTTCATGTCGATTTTTTGAAATCGAGTATTCACTGAATCTACACGTTTTCAGACCTCCTTAATCCAAAAACATGTTTTTAGCGATTGGTTTCTGAGTGTGTGTGTGTGTCTGTGTGTGAACAGAATATCTCAAGAACGGAACATCGTACAAAGTTGAAACTTAAAACTTAAGTTAGGTACCACTTAAGAATCTGATATGAACAATTTCATCGATATTGGTCAACCGGAAGTACTAGTTTATTCGTGTCATTTTTCACTTTTTTGCGAATTTTTCTAAAACGGTTCTACGATTATTTAAAAATCGCCTCATTTACGATATTGTTCATGCTCTACATGATAGGGTAGGAGCCACGTCTGCTGAAATTCTTGGGGAGGTTGTTCGCTTGTAAAAAAATTGTTTTTTTTTAAAGATTGCGGCCTTAATATGCGTTTTAGGGCAAAAGAGTGCACAATAAAAGGTTTAGCTAGTTTAAGAATCTACAAATTTTATTTGAAACGTTTCTTTGTATTACGCTTAGTTTAGCGGTAATTTGTGATTTCCTGTTTTTTTTACGAAAATATTTTTAAAAAATCAGATTTTTTAAGATTTTGGCCTTAGTATGCATTTTACGACAAAAGTATGTATATATTTTATATATATAATACAATTTATAAAAAAATTAAAGATCTACAACTTTTATTGTGAGCATTTTCTCTACAGAGCCTATTTTAGCGTAAAAAAGATTTTCCGTTTTATTAAGCAAGACTAAGGTTGGTTTTCATTTTGCATCATTCACTCAGGATTAAACTCAGGTTATATTTTTTGAGGTTAGTTTTTTGTTCATTTCTAACGTTTTATTACTAATTTTAGGTTATATTGTTCATTATTTGCTCATCGATATTCTTAAGAATCACGATATTCTTAAGCAAGAGAAAGTCGGATGAGTGTTTGACGCCAGATTTTTTTGTCTTAAAACGCATATTAAGGCCACAATCTTAAAAAAACCTAATTTTTACCGATTTTGATGAAACAAATACAGAAAACCATTATTGCCGCTAAACTAAGCGTTGCACAAAATATGCTTGAAATAAAAGTTGTGTAATAGGATTGTAATAAGAGATACACATACGAACACCTAACGCATAACGGACAGTGGAAACAAAACATAACGAACAGTACGCACGTAACAAAACAAAACATAACGAACAGTACGCACAAAACAAAACAAAACATAACGAACAGTACGCACGTAACGACATTCCAACGTAAACATAAACACTCTTACAGCATCAACATCAATGTACCACCAGATGATCTTATTTACACAACGTCAGATGTGAGTACAAAAAAAAAAGAAAAAGACAATTTTCTTAATTTAAATAAATTGGATTGTTGTCCTCACTCTCTTTTAAAACTTTAAAGGGATAGGTGATATACAATTTTTATAAAAAACAGAAAACAAAATATTAATAATTTATTAATTTTTTTCAACTTCATTTTGATGAAAGTATTTTAGAAGATTTAATAATTACTCCAACTGAATTTAAAGAATTTTAATTTTTTTTAAGAATTTTAATTGTTTTAAGAATTTTAATTGTTTTAAATATTTCAACATTGGATCTGATAAGATTTTTTTTCTTGAATAAAACAAAACACTAGTTGGATTTTCGATAAAAGCTTTTGAATTTTATTTCACGAACCTGGGACGTAACAAAAATGGTGCATCGGCCGGGAAATTAAACAAGGATAAACCAGGACAAAACAAGGATAAACCAGGATAAAAACAGGGATAAACCAGGATAAAACAAGGATAAACCAAGATACGACAAGGATAAACCAGGATATAAATCAGAATATCATAAAAACTAAAACAAAAATTCAATAAATAACATCAATAAATCTTCTAAAATTCATAAAAATCAATTATCAATAACAATTTCAAAAAACGTAACAATCTCACATCTGGCAAGTGTATTGAAATTATCTGGTAAGGCATTGTTTACATACATTTAAATAGTCATCATTACAGAAAACAATAAACAGGTAGAAACATGGATAGACAAGTAGCACCAATTCTTGACCCCACTAAATTAGACGAAACAAACGTTAATTTCCAATTACGAATACGAAAAAGTACAACAATAGGAAACGTAAGACAAAAAAGACAAAGGTTACAAAAACTCTTAAATAATGGACGACAAATTGACTTAACTACGCTACATAGGTTTGACATAGACAAACAACTGACGGAGTGTCAAAACTATTTGGTAAAGTTACGAAACCTAGAAAATTTAACTGAAGTAGAAAAGTATAATGCCGAAACATTTGATGATAGGCTTAATAAATTATTAACATTCATATTAACTAATAAACCAGATAAACTTGTAGGATTTCAAAATTTAAAGGGAGAATTTGATATTTGGAAACTTCATAGGTTACAAAATTTCGAAATTGAGCCTAATTTAGAACAAAACAACATAAATATTGAAAACGCACATTTAGGAAATGATTTCTTACTTGATCAACAAGAAAATTTTGGTGTTAACCATATTAATATTTTACATTCCCCAGTAATGCAAAATCCTGTTCTTAGAAACGAAACTCCTGATATATTAATACCGAATGCAGTAGGTAATCATAATCCAGCCTATTTTAATCGTGAGTTAAACTTCAATTGGACGAAAATTGCAAATCCAATTGAAAATGAATTAAAGCAATTAACTATAACTGATGGACGTGATATTGATATACTAGTACGAAATATCAAAATAATTAAACAAATTCAGAAACGCTATGCAGTAGATTTACCTTTAGTATTGTTAACTCAATTTATGACAGGCTTTACTGAACAAATCTTTGAGAATTCAATTAAAAATAATCATAATTTCGATCAATTTCATAGAGATTTAGTCAACAAATTAATAACGCCAAAAATGAAAGAAATATTAAAACTCAAATTGTTGTACCGAAATCAGTCGCAAACAGAGACACTTAATGAATACATAAAAGAAATTTTAGAACACCATGAGGTATTAAGATTAGATCTAACAGAAGGTGAGTTAATTAATATAATTTTAACCGGTTTAAATGAAGTATACGCCGCACATATAGGTATAATTGGCCAACCTCGTAACTTACAAGATTTCAATAAACTAGATACCTATGTCTATGAGAGAGTTTATGCTAGGACTCTGAATGACATCGGCGTATCTAAAATAAGTGATACGAGCGTAATACAAGATATAAATAGCATGGTACCTTCACGAGGTAAACAAAATATATTAAAAGATACAACTTACAACACCGTTAGATCGCAAATGCCTGCAACCACTTTAAAATGTTTCTATTGCCATAAATTAGGTCATATCAAACGAAATTGTAAACTTTTACAACAAAAAGGAAATAATAATGTTTCAAAAAACTAAATGTTTACAAATGTACTGACCATAAACATATGATGTGCATTTGTAAAAATAATTCAAGTAAATATTTAAAGTTGAAAGAAAATAAATTAAATTGTAATTATTCTTTAAAAACATTACCAATAAAAATTAAAAATAACATATTTAATGCCCTTATCGATTCAGGTTCCACCCATAATATTATAAATCAACAACTGTATACATTTTTAAAAAATAAAAAGGCAATTATAGAGGAAGAAAACATTAATACAATTTGTCTCACAGCTGATCGATTTCCTTTAAAAATAAATAAACAAATTTGGATTAAGGTTAATCTTCAAAAATTATCATGGAAAGTGAATTTTAAAATATTATCCAAATTACAACACCGAATAATACTCGGGATGAATTTTTTACAAACAACTCGCGCAATAGTTAACCCAACAAAATCTTTCATAACTTTTGATTGGGCAAGAGGTAAACAATTTCACTTAACCGACCTATCTCCAGAACAAATTAACAACGTGGAACAAAGTGAGTATATTAAAAATACAATTAATGATTTATGTAAAGAATTTCCTGATGTTCTTACAACTAAATTAGGTTGTACTCATGTATTGAAATACGATATTGTACTTAAAAATAATGAAATTATTAAATCTAGACCCTATCCTTTAAATCCGATAAAAACGTTTCAAATGAAACAACAAATTGACAAATTATTAAAAGATAAGGTAATTCGAGAAAGTATTTCCCCCTATTCTTCCCCAGCATTTTTAATTCCGAAACCAAACGGAACTAGTCGTCTAGTTGTAGATTATCGTCAAGTTAACCTAATAATTGATTCAGAGGCACAACCTTTGCCGAATATAAATCATGCGTTCCAATGGTTTTCCAATGCAAGATGGTTTAGTACGTTAGATTTAGCACAAGCGTACCATCAGATCCCATTAACAGAAAAATCTCGTCAAATTACTGCATTTTGTACACCAGATGGTTTGTACGAATATGAAAGGTTACCTTTTGGTTTGTCGACTGGTGCGCAAGTTTTAACTCGCCTTATGAATACATTATTCAAAAATATTAAATATAAATTTGTATTTAATTATATGGATGATATATTAATATATTCAAAAAGTTTTACAGAGCATGTTAAACATATCAAAATAGTATTGTCAATTTTACGGAAAGCTGGCATTACAGTTAATCCTGATAAAGTGACATTTGCTGTAAATGAAATACCGTTTCTCGGACATGTATTGTCGTACAAAGGAGTCTCTATAGACTCAAATAGGACACAAAAAATATTACAGTACCCACAGCCTATGACAGTAAAACAAGTACATCGATTTTGTGGTATGGTTAATTATTTTTCCAAATTTATCAAAAATTATGCTGATAGAATTGAACCACTAAATAAATTACGTCGCAAAAACACTCCGTTTATCTGGCACGACGCTCAAAAACTTGCGTTTGAAGATCTCAAACAGGCAATCGCTAATCCACCGGTATTAGCAATTCCAGACTTTTCCAAAACTTTCATTTTGCAGACGGATGCGTCTGATACAGGTCTAGGAGCTGTCCTACTTCAGGAACAAGAAGGATCTAGGAAACCTATAGCGTATGCTTCTAAAACACTAACAGAAGCAGAACGAAAGTTTTCAGCATATGAAAGAGAGTGTCTTGCAGTTGTTTTCGCAACGGATCATTTCAGGACCTATTTAACACATCGCGAATTTCTTTTAGAAACTGATAATCAAGCCTTAGCCTGGCTTCTTTCCAAACCAAAACAGTTAGGTAGATTAGCTAGATGGTTACTCCGAATATCTGTCTTTAAATTTAAAATTAATCACATCCGTGGTTCAGATAATAATGTTGCCGATGCATTATCGAGGATGTATGATCTAAATAACGAAGATATTCCGCAAGATATAACTTATATTAATAGTTTATTGTCACAATTCCCCCTATCTTTTACAGACGTCAAACTACATCAGGAACAGGATACCTTTATCCTACAACAAAAACAACAAAGGAATAGTAAATTTTGTTTATCCAAAGGAGTCCTATGTTCAAAAAATAAACATAATAATCCAACCAAAATCGTACTTCCCGACTCTTTAAAAGATTTAGTATTTAAATATTTTCATGATTCGGAGATTGGTGGACACTTAGGTGTTGAGAAAACTATACACAAAATCACACGATATTTTTATTGGCCAGCTATATATCGAGAAATTCCTCTGAAAGTCAAGGCTTGTACGACCTGCCAACGAAGCAAACCTGGGATAAATTATAAATGGGGAAATCTCAGTTCCAGAGTTCCGACAGCGCCATTTGACACACTGTTTATTGATACCGTCGGTAGCCTAGCAAAAACCAATCAAGGATATAAATATATTCTAGTGGTAGTCGATAGTTTCTCAAAATTCACATGGTTAGCCCCGTTAAAAAACACTAATACATCCTCTATTATACATGAATTAAAACGTATTTTCCAAAGTTATTCTATTCCAAGATTGATTGTCACAGATAATGCTAAAAATTTTAATTCCATAATGTTTAAAAACTTTTGTTTCAATTTAGGCATAAAACGAACCACCCTCTCACCCTATCACCCTCAACCATCGCATGCAGAACGTTTAAACCGAAATCTTAGGTCTATCCTTATTGCGTATCATGCAAAGACTCAAGTAACTTGGGACAAATCTTTATTTTGGTTTCAATTAGCTTTCAATATGGCTCAACATAATGCTCATGGGAAATGCCCATTTGACATATTGCATACTTTTCCAGCTCACACTCCATTAGATAGAGCATGGAATATCCAAGATATCCTCCATAGAAATCCTATACGTTCTAGTAATATGATGTGTGATATTAGAAGAAAACTAGTTAAATCACATAATGATATGGCACGTCGATATAATGCTACACGCCATCCCAATCCATTTTCAGTGGGAGATAAAGTTCTGCTAAAAACTCACCCCGTTAGTTCAAAACGAAAAAATATTTGTGCCAAAATGGCGTATCGATGGTCTGAACCTTTTTATATCATTGGCTTCTCTACTCCAGTTACAGCATTACTTCGTAAGACTGTAGGAGGAGATATCACTAAAGAACATATTTCTAATATTAAAAAAGTTAAATAGTATACTCATAAATTACATAATTTATTTTTAGGTGCTGTCTGTAGCGATCCTCGAGTTTGGGATGATTGTAATTAAAAAAAAAAAAAAATGCTGTTTGCATGTTGTTTGAATGTTTTATTGAATGGGGCCCCAAATGAATGTATATTACCATCTCAAGCCGACAACTGCTACATACTCATCTTCTCTTTTTCATTTTAACACTCACCCCCTTTATTTTGCTTACACGTACTGTGTGCTTCTCTTTACTCTCCGGGGGGAGGGGAAGATTGTAATAGGATTGTAATAAGAGATACACATACGAACACCTAACGCATAACGGACAGTGGAAACAAAACATAACGAACAGTACGCACGTAACAAAACAAAACATAACGAACAGTACGCACAAAACAAAACAAAACATAACGAACAGTACGCACGTAACGACATTCCAACGTAAACATAAACACTCTTACAGCATCAACATCAATGTACCACCAGATGATCTTATTTACACAACGTCAGATGTGAGTACAAAAAAAAAAGAAAAAGACAATTTTCTTAATTTAAATAAATTGGATTGTTGTCCTCACTCTCTTTTAAAACTTTAAAGGGATAGGTGATATACAATTTTTATAAAAAACAGAAAACAAAATATTAATAATTTATTAATTTTTTTCAACTTCATTTTGATGAAAGTATTTTAGAAGATTTAATAATTACTCCAACTGAATTTAAAGAATTTTAATTTTTTTTAAGAATTTTAATTGTTTTAAGAATTTTAATTGTTTTAAATATTTCAACATTGGATCTGATAAGATTTTTTTTCTTGAATAAAACAAAACACTAGTTGGATTTTCGATAAAAGCTTTTGAATTTTATTTCACGAACCTGGGACGTAACAGTTGTAGGTTTTTAAATGTTCTACAACTTTCATTTTACTTTGTTGCTCTGAAATGCATATTTAAGCTGCAAATTAAAAAAAAATCAGTTTTTTGTACGAAAGCACAGGCCGCCCAAGAATTTCAACAGACATAATGCTAATCGCTATCTTATAGAGCATAAAAAAATATAGTATGTGATGCTCACCAGCCATGAGACACGTCATCTTATGAGAGGGATTTTTACCGTTCATATATTTCTAGAATAAAGGTTGAATTTTATTCAGTAAAAGAACTTTTTCAAAAATAAAGAATTTATTATTTGTCACTTTTTTAGTTTTTCCGAGAAATCCCGTCAACACATTGGTTATTAGCAATTATGGTGAGTGTCAAACTTTTTAACATGAGCTGGATACTTTTGCTAGTAGGTACGTCAAATATTGTATGTACGTGTATGTTTCTCTCAAACATCAGAAAAGCAAAAAAAAAAGATAGCACTAGCTAATGGATTGTAAACATAAGTTTTGTATTATACTGTGTACGATGATTTCAAAATAAAATCCATAAAAAACTTTTCCCTGAACCACTTTAGTTAATTAAAAATATGTATTCCGGTTTTAATTAATTAACACAAATTGATGCAATTAAACCGAGCGTATGAAGTTTAATGATTATCTCCAAACAGATTGAGTTTAGGAAACACATTAATTCGATTAAAAGATCTAAAATGTCCTTATTAACCAATAAAAAGAGAGAATAAAATTTATCAGTAATAATAAAACCAATTATTTTACACAGCAAAAAATGCACTGTATGACAATTGACACAGCATTTTCTAAAACATATCTTAACTAATTGCAAATAAAACCTACATTGTAATACATACATTATTGTTTGTATAATTTATTAGCCGTTGCTGATGTAACAAATTTCTGTAGAGACTGGAATATTTTGTAATATAGTGAGATTGAGAGGGAATAATTATAAAAGACGAGAAATATTTCTTTTTTTCTATTAATATTAGAATTAATACATTGTCTTTGTAAAATATACACAGCGGTCAGAATTCTAGGAAAGTGCAACTTCGTCTCGTGTTGCATCCGCTGAGCCGTGCGGCGAGGGGTGAGGAGGAGGAGGAGCGCGCCTCCCCGCCGATCGGCTCAGCTGGACGGCGAGACGTAGTCAGTCAGTATTGTACTCACATACGAAACGGTACTCGATAAAAGTTAATGCAATGCAGTAATTAAAATATAAATTAAAATATAATTTTTTTATGTGTAATGTGTAATGTGTGATACATGTATGCCGCGGCCGTGGGGGACCGAATCAGTGTAATTCATGAGTTTAGTTCTATTTTATTGAGTGGATTGTGAGAATATTGTTGTCCGGTGCTCATTTGGTGGAATGAGGGTGATCGCTCATTTCGGGTTGGCGATGTTCGTCGCCGTGGCTTGCCAGATGGGTGAGTTTGGTTATATTATATAGATGTATAGTGGGATTTCCTGGAATTCTGACTCGCCCCGCACTTAGCGATTATGTACTTAGTATTTAAGAGGTCGATCCTGCAGTGGTCTTCCGGAAATGGCGGTAAAAGCGCCCAAGGCACTAATTTAGGCTGACCTCCCTCTGAGGTTTGAAGTATCTGTGCCGGCAGCCCTTTCCGGAATATGCACGATCGACATATAGTCTGTAAGTGGTAATAGGTTAAGTTTAGATGAGGAGTAAAGGTTACATTAGGTAGTCAATTAAGGGAGGTCCTAGACCAATTTTATTATTTTTTTTAAATTTTAAATAATTAAATTTGTAATAAAAAGAATCCTGGGAAGCGTAGTATTGGGACGCCACTTAGTAGTAAGAAAAAGGGGGACCTGGACCAATTTTTATTTTATTTTAAATAATTAAACCTGTAATTAAAAGATCCTGTGAAGCGTAGTATTGGGACGCCGCTTAGTAGTAAGAAAAAGGGGGTCCTGGACCAAATTGTTTTTCTTTTTAAATAATTAAATTTTTAATTAAAATACTGAGGAGCGTATTTTATTTCACCCATCCGCTTCCACCTCATTCCACTCCGGCGAGGCTTACAATTTGTTTATAGTCTTCCACTTTTACCGGTTCATATCCAACATTTACCTAATGATAATCGTAAAGATGACATACAATTCAAATAAAATAAAAATGTAGATCAACGAAAAATAAGCTATTAATATTTCATTTAATCATCAGTAAATTTCCCTGCGTTATAAAATATATGTATTTTGTTATGTTATTTAACAAATAATAAAACTGGTAGTTTGCATTGAATGGATAATCAAACGTTCTGATAAATAAATCAGTTTGTTGTGGATTAAAAATAATATTCAACTTGCAGTTAAAAATGTTTGACTTTTATTGTCGATCAGGTTAATTTCAATTTCGTCCTTACGGTAAATGCAAATTTCTCGGTTAATGAAAATCAAATTAAATTTTTTTTATCACTTATTTTTACTTTCTCATGCCTATATGAATATATAGGAAGTAAAGTATTGTTTTCATGTCGATTTTTCGAAATCGAGTTTTCACCGGATCTATACGTTTTCAGACCCCCTGAACCCAAAAAACATGTTTTTAGCGATTGGTCTGTGTGCGTGTCTGTGTGTGTGTGTGAACAGAATATCTCGAGAACGAAACATCGTACGAACTTGAAACTTGAAACTTAAGTTACATACCACTACCGAACCGGACACGAACATTTTCATCAAAATCGGTCAACCGGAAGTAGTAGTTTATTCGTGTAATTTTTTACTTTTTTGTGATTTTCTCAAAAACTGATCCTACGATTTTTTTAAAAATCGCCTGGTTTACTAAATTTTTTATTCTCTACAAGATAGAGTAGGCGCCATGTGTGCTGAAATTCTTGGTGAGGGTGTTTTCTCGCAAAAACGTTGTTTTTTTAAGATTACGGCTTTAATATGCATTTTAGCGCAAAACTTTATATAATAAAAATTGTAGAGAATTTAAAATCCTACAACTTTTATTTCAAACAATGTTTTGTATAACGCTTAGTTTAGCGGTAATTTGCGATTTTCTGTTTTTTTTCTCACGAAAATGTGTGAAAAATTGATTTTTTTAAAGATTTCGGCCTTAGTATGCATTTTACGACAAAAGTGTATATAATTAAATTTAATAAATTAAAAGATCTACAACTTTTATTTAGAGCATTTTTCTCTACAGAGCCTAGTTTAGAGAAAAAGAGTGATTTTCCGTATTTCTAAGCCAAACAGGTTGATTTTCATTTTGCGTCTTTCACTCATGATTAAAATTAGGTTATGTTTATTGAGGTTAGTTTTTTGTTTATTTCTAATGTTTTATTACTAATGTTAGGTTTATTGTTAATTATTTGCACTGGCAAGAGAAAGTTGTGTGAGTGTTTCACACCAGATTTTTAATTCTGTCTCTATGGTAGCTCAAAATTTTTAAAAGTTTGGAACTGTGTTAGTGTTCACTATTTAGATGTCTCATGTACCATTGTAAAAGTACAATTTGTACAAACAATGGAAGTTATTATAATTCCTAATTACTATAACTTCCATTACACAGTAACTACCCAATAAATTATGTAAGGGAAAACCCCCATTGTTAGAATAAGTTACATTAGAATAGTAGTTAGACAATAAGTTGAAACTCAAGCCAACTATTAATCATCTGATACTTTTTAGACGGGTATTTTTCTCCCTCTGTGTTTTTGGGCCTTTCTTCCGCCTGCCAACTTTCAGCCAATCACTGGGGTAGTTCTCCTTCCCGTTGGCCCTCCAGGTTGGTTGAACGGTTGGTGGGAGAGGGAGGCATGTCAACCAGAGGTTTCCTTGTTCGGATCAGGATATTAAAATCAGTTCCCTTGGGACTTAAGAATGGAACAGAGGAGTTTGTTAAGAAGGAGCAGTTTTTGAAGAAGTGAGTAGGAGAACGAGGAGTGACCAGGAGAACGAGAAAAAGAAGGAGAAAGGGGAAAATATTTGAGGGAAATTTCTTTTCGTATTTATTAAGGGTTTGTTAAGTTTCTTGTTACTTTCTCTTGCCTATATGAATATATAGGAAGGAAAGTATTGTTTTCATGTCGATTTTTCGAAATCGAGTTTTCACCGGATCTATACGTTTTCAGACCCCCTGAACCCAAAAAACATGTTTTTAGCGATTGGTCTGTGTGTGTGAGTGTGTGTCTGTGTGTATACAAAATATCTCAAGAACGGAACATCGTACGAACTTGAAACTTGAAACTTAAGTTACATACCACTACCGGACCCGACACGGACATTTTCATCAAAATCGGTCAACCGGAAGTAGTAGTTTATTCGTATAATTTTTCACTTTTTTGCAATTTTCTCAAAAACTGGTCCTACGATTTTTTTTTAAAATCGCCTTGTTTACTCAATTTTTTATTCTCTACAAGATAGGGTAGGCGTCATGTTTGCTGATATTCTGGGTGAGGCTGTTTTCACGTAAAAACAAAGCTTTTTTAAGATTACGGCTTTAATATGCAATTTAGCGAAAACATTTATATAATAAAAGTTGTAGAGAATTTAAAAACCTACTACATTTATTTCAAACATTTTTTTGTGTAACGCTTAGTTTAGCAGTAATTAGCGATTTTCTGTTTTTTTCTCACAAAAACGTGAGAAAAATCGATTTTTTTAAGATTTCGGCCTTAGTATGCATTTTACGATAAAAGTGTATATAATTAAATTTATAGAAAATTAAAAGATCTACAACTTTTATTTAGAGCATTTTTCTCTACAGAGCCTAGTTTAGAGAGAAAGAGTGATTTTCCGTATTTCTAAGCCAAACTGAGTACGATTTTCATTTTGCGTCTTTCACTCATGATTAAAATAAGGTTATGTTTTTGAGGTTAGTTTCTTTGGTTATTTCTAATGTTTTATTACTAATGTTAGGTTTATTGTTAACTATTTGCACTGGCAAGAGAAAGTTGTGTGTTTCACACCAGATTTTTTTTTTTATTAAATTGTTTTTTTTTGTTCCTAATTTGTGTACGTTGCAATCTGTTCAATTTAGAACAATAAGCAACCCCATGACCCAATGAGATGAGGATGATGTGTATGACGTGTAAATGAGGTATAGTCTTGTACAGACCCAGGCCGACCATTCCTGAGAGAGTATGGTTAATTAAACCCCAACCATCAAAGTACACCGGCAACCACTGTCTAGTATTCAAATCCGTATAAAAGTAACTACCTTTACTAGGATTTGAACCAGGAACCTTGGTCACGAAAATCAGCTGTTAAACAGCTGATTTTGGCGACGACTTTACCTCTAGACCAACCCGGTGGTTTTTTATTAAATTGGCGGCAGAGTAAAGGTTGGCTATATTTTTAAATAGGTTAAGGATTATTTTGTTAGTAGTTAGTTAATTTAATTAGAAGTAGATTCATTAAATATTTAGTTTAAAGCAAGGAGATGTAGTCTTATTTATTTAGTTTTCTCTTGCTTTGCTGATAGAGCTGGCACCCAACTTTTTTTCTTATTTTCTTAGTTCACATTAACGTATTTGCCCACCAGTTAAAATTGAAGGTGGTACAATCAATAAAACAGATAATTTTCTATCGTTATAAGGTAAAATATCAAACATCAGTGTACTTCAAACACTTGGTGAAAAAAGGAAATAATATGCACAGTAAAAAGAAGAAAATTGGAATATTTAGATATGGATATAAAATTGAACATTGGATATCATTAGACATGACGAGAAGTTCAAGTTGCTGAATGAATTTAGCAAGGAAAAGTACAGGGTAAGAGAGGCGTCGAAAGACGACGAATATCCTGGCTAAAGAACTTGAGGACCTGGTTTGGAACGTCTACTACAGAACTCTTCAAAGCAACAGCAAATATAATTATGAATGCCAACATTCAGTAGCGGATTGGCACCAATAATGTTGAATCACGAACAAGCAGGAGAAGGGGAAGTAGAAGGAGAACGAGAAGAGAAAAAAAGTAGAAGAAGAAAAGTTAGTACCGGTTATAATACAGTTGGAAACTAAATGATCAACTTCAACTTCAAAACTAATATGTGGCAAGGTCTGCTACACTGGTTCAGTTATTTTGGCTTTGCTAAGAATATTAACTCCGGCTAAAAATTAAAACAACCAGCTGTATTTATGTTTGTTGTGTAACATCCTAGTTTTTTCTCTATTGAGTAATTCAACCAATGAAAAACCCTCAATAGTTTTTTGGTTTTAAACGAATTCCCTATTCCAGCAATCACTATTTATCACTTTTGTATATTTTGTGGTAGATATAATTATGATGATTTTGTTTTTTTTGGAGACTTATGGCTTTGTAATATAAAGTGTAAAAAGTGTATAATTTTTTTACTGGTTGTTGTTGTTTAGGTCAACAGCCGAAAGGCTGGTTTGAATCTCTAGAGGTTTAACTAAGTAAAAATGAGGAGTGAGGTGGTTTACTATTGCCTTCCTCACTAAGTTGAAAGAGTATACTTATCAACACGCCAAACCCTCCGAAAAGAATCCACTTTCCACCCTGCAAATGACACCTTCACTTGATTTACCACAGGGTCTGGCTGTATAGTAAAATTCATTACTCTCAGAGGAGATAACTCTGATTTGTGTCTTTTACACCTCTACCTCTTCTGTTCTTAAATGCTTCAGTCATAATTGGCTGACAATGTGATAAACAAAATTATTTTATGTAGCCTAGGAACCAACAGATCCAGTGCAATTAATTTAACACTCCACCTGCCCGTTATGGGCATTTTTTTATGGTAGTGTATATTAAATCTTATAATGTACATATAATAATACATTATACATTATATATTTTGGTGAGGTCTCGATGTATGACAGATTTGCATGGCAGTAAAAAATATGAGATTAAAGAATGTAATATAATTTGAAAAGCTTATGTGTTTATATACGTTTTTCACTGAAAAATATATAGGCCTATAGTATAACAGCTACGTACGTCCATATTGGTTCAATCGGGTATTTGTAACAATATAGTACGTTTCAGGCTCCGAAAATATACAAATTTCTTAAGTGTTTATTTTATTGAAAAACTTGAACTGAATCAACTTATTATCAAAAGGTAACAATTTTCATATTTAACAGGAAAATAGTTTTCCAGTGAAAGGAACTACAAAGCCTATAGAAACTTACAGTTTCTGAACAGAAACAGTTTCTGTAGTTTCGGCTACAGAAGCTTACAGAAAATACATTAAGAAATTCCGTAATTTTTAATTATTAATGAAAAAGTATAAGAATAATAAAAATTAATTTCTTAATGTATTTTCTGTTCAGCAAGTTACGAGGTACATCAATAGCCAATCTAATAAAGTTCATTTTCCAAAGTTTAACTTCTATGGGAAGTTACATTTCATAAAAAAGAAACTGGTAAAAATAATCGATTTTTCAGATTTATGGACAATATTAATGACTTACATAAACAGTATCCGGAAGAATATTAAGAAAAGAATTAACATAAAAATAATTCACAAAAAAGTTAATTCTGGGAAATAATCTAGTAGCTAAACTCTATCAACATTGTAACTATTATAAATTAAAAAATCTCTTCAAGTAAGGTTATTAGAAGGGGGCTGCTTATTAATAAAACGTAAATAACATCTTTTATCATACACAGCGCAGTTATGAGCGCAAGTAAAAGAAAACAAAAAAGACTGAATGATTGAACAAGGAAGGAAAGACTTATTAAAAAGAGAGAAATACACTCAACTTCTGTAACAGGGGTTGATTATCAAACCCCTATGTGTTTTACTCAAGAGGGTAAAAAAACCCACCGTTCTCTATCGTACGAGAGTATTCTATTGAAACCCGATACGTATCTTGGAACCTATCCACCCCTTAAATCCCCCTTCCCCGTCTGTAACAGGGCAAATAATTTAAGTATAAAAAAGTTGAAAACCCTCTCTTTTGATCGTAAATACATTACAGTCTTTTTTGAATAGCTCAAGTTTTTATTGATGGTTCCGTGGCCGAACTCAAGGCGTTCAAGAAGGAAGCGTACATAATTTCATTTTTAAATTGAGCGCGTTGAAAAACTTTTCATTGTTCACTTATTTAATTTTACATTCATTTATTAAATAATTTTTAAAGAACATCCGGGAGTTATTTAATTACAACTTTTTGAAAATATGTTCTTTTTTAATAAATTATCATAGGAGATGGTATAATTGGTATAATTTGTCATAGGAGATGGTATAATTGGTTTACGCAAAATGTCAACATTCACGAGTTTTCTCACAATCATAATAGGTTTATTTGAACAAACTGTAAGTTAACCCGTAAGTAATTTATTATAAATATTCAGAGAAACAATTTGAGTATTCTACGTGAACCGCTTTTTTAACAATAAGTAGTCAGTTATTTACAAGTTTGGCAACCATAAATTTTATATTTATAATTAATAATTACAACACATTCAGTAATTATTAATACGAATAGCAAACACAGATTTCAGTCCATTAGCTTCCTCATCATTTGCAGTCATAAAAATCCCTTTTATGAGACGACGCGTCTCATGGCTGGTGACAATTTAAAAAAAAAATTACCTTTGACTTGTGGGAAAACCCATTAGTGATTTCTGCATCTACGTTTTTAGAGGAATCGAATGACACTATTTTTGTTTCCAAATTCCAACTTTAGTTTCTTGACTTCCGGTCAAAACCGGAATTCCAAACCCAATCCAAGCTCACTACCTTTTTCTTTTTGTGTAGATTATGAATCCGAAAACCGTTTATTGCAATCTTTTGTAGTTTATAATTTTGATTTCTAGACTTCCAATTTTGGGCTACTTTCGGTCAAAAGCGGGATTTTAAACCCAATGATTTCTGTACCTTTTCTTTAAAAGAAATCGAATGACACTATTCTTGTTTCCAAATTCCGGCTATAATTTCTTGATTTTCGGTTTTGGGCCACTTCCGGTCAAAACCGGAACTTCAAACCCAATTCAGGCCCACTACCTTTTTGTGTACATTACGAATCCGAAAACCGTTTGTTGGTTGCTATCGCTTGTAGTTTCTGACATCCTGGCAGACGGCCTCTAGGTCATGTCATAAGTGTATACAGTAGTAGTAAATTGATTAATTTATTTTATTTGCTTTCTTTTATTTTTTTCTTTGTAGTAATGTATAGGATTAATTGTATTTTTTAATGTAAATGTAAGTAATATTGACATTATAATAAAATTCACTATTATTATTATAGTTTCTGACTTTGATTTTTGACTTCCAGTTTTGGACGACTTCCGGTCGAAATCGGAACTTCGAACACAATTTTAAGCTAACTAACTTTTAGTGTAGATTCTGAAAAGAATCTGAAAGTGTTTGTTGTTATCGTGTAGTTTCTGACACCTGGGTGTGACGAACGGACTAAGGAAATGATAGATGACAATTTAAAAAATTACCGCTAATAACTAAATACTTTATGAGGTAATAAAATCATTATCGGAAAGTAGTAGTGTATAACATAAACAATACAAGAATCAACGTATCACATCTCTCAGAGTTTTTAATGTATTATAATTTTATAATAGTAATGTTTTTATTAATATACTGTAATTAATTAATTTTTATTACCTTTTGTCCATTTATACTGCTAGTTGCTAACCATCTGGCACTGCTTCCTAAACTAGTTGGACGTCTTTTATTAACTAAATCAATAGGAACACTATAGTCATCGCACAACGAAACCTGAAACAAATAGGGACAAAAATTAATTTGATTACATCGTAAATTAATTTAAAAGTAATTAAAATTATAAAATTATTTGAATGTATTTACAACATTATAAGTGTAGATCAGCTTAAAGTATTTGATTTAACACGTGCTGAGGAACTTTAGAAAATGTACTTAGCACTTGTAATATAAGATATTGTCATGAAGTTTGTAATTACCTTTTTGACGTCTATACGTTAATATTGATTTTAGCATGGACTTATGCAACAACAATTCCAGATGATAGCACACAACTGTTTATCAAACTATTTTTTGTTTTACGAGTATTATTTAGGACCATTATAGACATTAAGTTACGACAATATTTACGTAGTACTATTGAAAACTCTTTCTGTAGCCCACTTCTCAAAATTCTTTCACTGTTGATTTCTTTTTGTTTCTTCCGACCATTCTTCATCTGCTGGCGTCCTTAATATGAATAACTGTAATCTCTATTTGTTTCGTGTAATATACTTTTTAGGTACATTCATCAGACAATTTATGTTTATTGTTTAGTATCTAAAACATTTGTTTAGTTCTTCATCCATTTGTCCATCCATCGTCTTGTCAATTTATCTATTGTGTACAGGTGTCGTAGAATTTTGCCTCCATCAATCGTTCGTTTTCGTAATTCTGTTCTTATCTTCCTCGAAAACTCTCCACTGTCCAACATACAATCTTTCGCGTGACTTTCCTAGTTCCTTTTAGCCCAGCTTTTTCGGTCATTCGTGGCAAATAGGTACTCACATTTTATTACTGTTGTAGTATCATATACAATTATTAAAAATGCTGAAAATAAACACTCCAAATACTCCTAATATTTCAACAAATGAGTTTCAATTTTTTAAAAGGAAACTTATAGGTAATTTTCTAGAAAGAATCATTACATTTCCTTTTCTAATAAAAAATATACAAATATTTGAGTCTGTAAGTAAAAATATAGAATCTCCGAACAGGTAAAATTTTTTAACAACACTCCGATTTTTCTATTTTATAAAAAATAATAAGCAATGCACTTTATTAAATCCTGAGTTAAAATTTTGTAACAAGTTTATACATTGAGTGTGATCATAAATCGTTAGTAGGTTATGAAGTCCTGAAGCTTAAAAGCTTCTGCCTTTTATAAAGCAAAAGGTGAAGCGTAAGAAGAAGTTAAGTTCATAAAAATACGACCACTTTGCTCATTCTTATATCAACTTTGTTTACACGATGAAACGTTTTCTTTATTATTAAATAAGAAGTAGCAAACACAGGAAAATATTAAAAAAATTATTTTTCAGTCTCGATGATTGAATAGTAATTTTGTTTTTTACATAAACTTGCATGATGACAATGAAAACTTTATGTAATTCGAGTACTTTTAATTTTATAAAAAATAACTTTAAAAATGTGCTGTATAAAAACCATGTACAGTAAACCATTATTCAGTGGCATTAAAACTAATTGTTTCCATTCAAGTTAAAATAAATTAAGTGGTTTCCATATTCTATTTTATTTTTCTGTAAGGAAAACAAGTTTTACCACTTTGCAAGCTTGGTTCATAACGTAGCCTGCTCGACTGACAAGCAAAAGTTCTCAAGTTCGGTTCTCGGCTTAGGATTGAAGATGTCTGCACGTAATTCTTCGCGAATTATTGCCTAACTAAAATATTATAATGTTTTTCACGGTTGATGAGCTCTGCAGTTCCACGCGTTTAGACCAATCAGAACGTTTGCCAGCGTTGTCAGATTGTACGAATATTTCAGCCTGAGAAACAATACGCGCTCATCCGTATAAGAGCCGCAGTAGTTCACTCGTGTCTTGCATCTCGTACTGAACACATCGATTATAGAGCGCGTTAACATGCATCTTAAACACTTTAAATTTAAATTATTATTTAAATATTTAATAATTTAATTTTAATATTAATTATTTAAATATTTACGAGAGCAAGTGTTGGCAACGTTGCTTGCAAGTCATTGGCTAGCTATGAAATGGGTAGGGGGCAGTGCGTATGTTAAAAGCTCATCAGCCCTAAAAAATAGTATAGTCATAATATTAGTCAAATAATAGTCACAGTTACGGTTATATGTATATTTATATTACAGTTTATACGTTATTTTATTTTAGTGCGTTAATATCATATTTATTACCTATTTATAGTATTTGTGTATGATAAGAAGTTGTTGTTGTTTAGGTCATCAGCCAAAAGGCTGGTTTGAACCTATAGAGGTTTTACTAAGTAAAACGAGGAGTGAGGTGGTTTCCCATGCCTTCCTCACTGAATGGAAAAGTACGCTTATCAGCATGCCGGGCCCTCTGAAAAGCACATATTTTTTACTCTGCAAATGACACCTTCATTTCATTCACCACAGGGTCTGGCTGTATAATGAAATTCATTTATTACAGAGAAGATAACTCTGATTAGTGTCTTTTACACCTCTACCCTCTTCTGTTCTTAAATGATTCAGTCATTTAATTTACTGACCATGTGATAAGAAACAAAACTAATTATTTTAGCCCTGCATCGAACAGATTGAGTGTAAAAAATTTGACACTACACCTGTCTGTAACGGGCAGGATTAAGAAGTAGTAAATTAGTAGTAAAAGATGTAGTAAATTAGTTGTAGAAGAATAGTAGTAAATTTTGTTTTATTTTAATTTTTTTAAATGTAAAATAAATTGGTAGAGGTTTCTTTTTGTTGTTTTACCAACGCAAGCTTATTATCATAATTTTGATAATTTTTGTGTTTCTGTCTAATGATATATTTTTTAATTATTTGTTTTATATTCATATTTGATCAATTTTATCTTTTTGTGCCTTTTTTCCGTAACAAGTGATGTATTAGTGTTAATTTTTTTTTTTTTTTTTTTTAGCAGTGCTATTACTGTTGTCTAATTATTATTATGGTTTATGTTATCTTGGTGTAACATTGGAGTAATCCTCCTCCAAGCATGGGCTTTGATCTTTTGGAGAAGTTATAAACAAAAGAAATAAATTCATTGTAACATTCTTCAAAACCGTTGCTATTACAAAGAAATGTAGGTGTTGCAATATTTTAAACATGTTTATTGTAATATTAGTTTTTGTATTAAATTATTGCATGTATAAAAGACTTTACTTCTATCGTTATATAAACTGATTGGGTAAGTTTGGGAAATTCGCATTAACGTTTAGCTTATTAGCGACTAAGTTTGGGGTATGATACGATTAGATTTCGTGGGTTAACATTTGTAAACAACAGCTGGAACCTTCAGCATTGCAGTCGAGTACGAAATCGATTAAGCCAGTGAAGTTATTAAAAATAAATTTAAAAAATCTGGTGTGGAACACTCACACAACTTTCTCTTACCAAAGCAAATAATTTAAACAATACGAGCCTAACATTAGTAATAAAACATTAGAAATAAACAAAAAACTAACCTCAATAAACATATCCTAATTTTAATCATGAGTGAAAGACACAAAATGAAAATCAACCTCAGTTTGGCTTAAAAATACGGAAAAAAATCACTCTTTCACGCTAAACTAGGCTCTGTAGAGAAACATTTTCTAAATAAAAGTTGCAGATCTTTTAATTTTCTATAAATTCGATTCTATACACTTTTATTATAAAATGCATACTAAGGCCGAAATCTTAAAAAAATCGATTTTTCTCACGTTTTCGTGAGAAAAAAACAGAAAATCGCTAATTACTGCTAAACTAAGCGTTATACAAAAAAATGTTTGAAATAAAAGTAGTAGGTTTTTAAATTCTCTACAACTTTTATTATATAAATGTTTTCGCTAAATTGCATATTAAAGCCGTAATCTTAAAAAAACTTTGTTTTTACGTGAAAACAGCTTCACCCAGAATTTCAGCAAACATGACGCCTACCCTATCTTGTAGAGAATAAAAAATTGAGTAAACTAGGCGATTTTTAAAAAACTCGTAGGACTAGTTTTTGAGAAAATCGCAAAAAAGTGAAAAATGACACGAATAAACTACTACTTCCGGTTGACCGATTTTGATGAAAATGTTCGTGTCGGGTCCGGTAGTGGTATGTAACTTAAGTTTCAAGTTTCAAGTTCGTACGATATTCCGTTTTTGAGATATTTTGTACACACACACCAATCGCTAAAAACATGTGTTTTTGGGTTCAGGGGGTCTGAAAACGTGTAGATCCGGTGAAAACTCAATTTCGAAAAATCGACATGAAAACAATACTTTCCTTCCTATATATTCATATAGGCAAGAGAAAGTAAAAATATTGTATGTAGAACGCTGTTAATGAAAAAATGTTTTTAATTTATAATCGCATCAGTTACTAACTTACTTAGTCTATATGCTAAATTTGGATAGGTTCGCATAAAAATAAACTTCAGTTTCGTAAGCAGGGAATTGAACAGAGATATTTAATTTAGTAGTCTTAATATTTTCTGTAATGTACAATTATTTGATGTACCTATGTATTAAGTATGATGACATAATTAGATTAAAATTGTTATATGAATCACTATTATCCAAGCATATATAATAAAAATAAGATTTTATAAAGTTTGTGTTTATTTTTTACTGAACTATTTTACATCATTCTCTTCAGAATTAAATTCTCTATAAATTTTGTTTAAAATGTTTACATGTTTGTTACCAATTTAACAAAGTTAATCTACTTCAAACCTACGAAAGACATGTTTTTCGAGATCTAATTTTGCGTATTTTGTCAGATATCTCAGAAATGAGTGTATGTACAGACGTGGAACAGGTATTCGATTTTCAGCTCATTTTGCATAAAATCTGTTCAACTACCAACCTTAATTAATGCCCTAAAAAATTAAGTATGAATTCATTTTACAGGGAGAACTGAATTCCAGGTAAAATCTTTCGCTAGCCGTAACTCGCTAAAGAATGGTTTTCGGACCCATGTTTATTAGAAAAATGTTTCTTATTTTAGCTGTAAAATCAGTTTCTGAAGTATGATCTGTTCCTCATAAAACACCCAATATATTCAAATAGGCAAGAGAAAGTAAAAACGCTTAACTAATAAAGTAAAAGCTTTTAAATTATTATCATTATGATTGTTTTACTAAATTTTGAGTTTAAATATGAGCTTATACATATTACTGAGTAAGATAATTGCGTAGTTTTATCACGAAAGCGCAGAGTAAATCACAAGGATTTAAATTATTATTCTAATGATAAAGTTAATTATCATCAAATATTCAAAATTAACTTAAATAATAAGTTTATAAGTTAAGTCTTTTTATTCATTCATTCGGGTAAAGTCTACCCAAAAACTTTTTTATTTTAAGAAGAAGGAAGCTCACATTTTAACTAATCATTGAGGACACAAAGGAGAATGTATTGCTAAATTGTCGAATCAGTCTTTAAGATGTGAAAAATATTTAAGACAACTCTTTACTCAGATTTTAATGAACCTCAAATTTAATAAAATATACCTAGTTAATTTTAAATTAGTATAGTCTAGTAAATACCAGGAGTTAACCGCACCGAAAGCAGTATTACGTAAGCTATAAGCTATTTTCTTGTATGTACTCAAGAAAAGCTGCTTAGTAGTAACACAGAGGGCTGGAGTAAATAGTTTGGCCTATACACAGAAATGAAGGCTACGTACGAAATTGCATAAGCTCCACAGAACCTTTCTCGTTTGTTGGACAACAAGGTTGTTCTATTCCTGTTGATCAACTCAGCATAATTTAAACTTGGCATCTCTAAAGTAATTCTGATTCATATTTTATAAACTAGTTTTGTTCCCAAGAAAATATCAAAACCAATTCAAAATAATAGTAAATTAGTTATAAAAAAACCGAAATGTTATTCGGCCAACACACTTTAGCAACTTAAAAAGTAACATACAAGAACGAATAATTGTGTTTGAATGACAATTATTATTCTATATTAATCTTAAAAAGACAAAGCGTGTCTTTTTGTGCAGGCTAATTTCCTTAACTACTGAACGGATTTTCATAAAATTTTGACAGCATGATCGTATTTATATTCTCAGCAACATTTTATTTTTAAATTTTAAAAAATGATAACCTTAAAGTCCCTAATGACAATTTTCATAAATATGTATGTGTGTGTGTACATGTGAGTACGTAATGCTGTTGAAGTAGATGAAGGGGTATCAAGTTGGTGAGAGACGTACGAGGGGAAATTATCAAAACGTCGTTTTGTGTGTGTGTGTGTACGTTGATATTCTTCAGAAAACAAACGGTGGATACAATCGATTCAGCAGCTAAATGATTACACATGTTTCACGCGCGAAGCCGCGCGGGCATGCTAATAATAATTAAAAAAAAATGATTATAATGATAAAAAATATTACGAGTATAATGATAAAAAAATAAATAAAAATAGTAGAATAACAAAAGTGATTAAATACCTAAGAGACTTCAATTAGGTTAGGAAATAAAATAATAGAATAATTATACGATTAATTGCGAATTAAAACTAACTACAAGCGATAATGCAATGCCCCTTTTACGTCACAAACTTTATGTTGCACAAAGACTTACAAATCCTATACGTAAATGACGTCGTGAAACAGCTATACAAGACGATGTACAACAAATTTGAATTACATGACAACCCTGTCATGCAAACATATACACTAGGGCAATACCGAGTACTCAGCAAACACGTTTAAACCATTTCTGGCTACGGGATCTTCTAAACCAACTGTAGGACTGTAATGATGACTACAAGCTCCAGCAAGTAATTAAAATTTTGAAACGTTTGGATTTATATTTAGAAATTTGTATAATATTGTAATAACAGATACTAAATTTTCAATAAAAAAGTGTCAAAACAATTTTTTTTTACAGTATGTTGAACAGTTTACATGTATTAATTATAAAACTACAGTAATGCAATAATAAAAGTTTTTGCCAGCGCTCGGGTCAAACTTGATACGTAATACTACACATCAGATGGTGCAACAGGCCAATTTGTTGACACTAATGAAGACAAAGTTAAAAAGAGAGGTTCGAAGCTTGAGTAATACGGTTTGTTGTTTTCAACACCTGGGCTGCTATAATACTGTAATAACTAACATGTGGCCGTACACAACAGCCAACTCATCACCATTTCTTGTCATTGGTTTCGTTTTGAGAGACAAAATAAGTTGCACAGTTGACGTTAATGCATGAATAACAACACCATGAAGCTAAAGTTTTTAATTTAGGTTTCTGTCAGCGGAAGTCAACTATATTTAAATTAACCTTTAGACAATGTGGAATAAAATTAAATTTCATTATTTTAATAAAAACACATTTTTATTAAGTTCATACTTATAAACAAAAAAACTAAAATTAAATACTGCACTTGCTTTCTCTTGTTTGTAATTTCACTTCGACGCACAACTACAATGAAACAGATAAATTCATTTCAGTTTAATTAATTCATATAAATTCTTAGATTATTAAACTGAAATCTGTTGCAATCAAGAAAAAATGCAAATTAGATAGAATTACAGATGTAAAAGAAGTTTAAACAAAATTATAAAAAAGAAATAACAAAAGTCAATGCTTAAGTAGTAACATTAACTTTAAAATAAAATTTAAACTTGATAAAGCTTTGTTAAAATATTCTTTATAATTATTCTAAAAATGGGGTTTTAACGAACGCTTTTATTTTCTTTTTAAAAAAAAAGTTAAATCAATTTTAATTATTTCCTTCCCTAACTTTTCTCTGATAGAAAAAATGTAAATGAATATTTTTAGATTCAACACAAAACTTATGCATTTATGGTGTTTTATTTTGTATTGTTATTGTTATTTTCAACAATTTTTTCTACATTCTTTTGTTTAGGAAGGATAGTATTGTTTTCATGTCGATTTTTCAAAATCGAGTTTTCACTGGAAAACACGTTTTCAGGCTCCCTGAACCCAAAAATATGTTTTTAGCAATTGGTCTTAGTGTGTGAACAAAATATCTTAAGAACGAGGTAGCATTAAAAGGTAAAACTTGGAACTTACGTTAGGAAACACAATAAGACTCGAGACAAAATTTTACATCGAAAGCTGTCGACCAAAAGTAGTACTTTTTCTTAAGATTTGTCACTTTTTGCGATTTTTTTTTAAAAACCGCCTCATTTCCTACACTTTTGTGCGCTAAAAGATAAGGTAAGGGGCATATCGCTGAAATTCTTAGGGGCTAAGCTCTCGTGTAAAAATGTTTGTTTTTAAGATTTTGGCCTTATTATGTATTTTACGGAAAAGTTTATACGTATATTTGAGTTGTAGTAGGCCTAAATTAAAAAAAAATACATAACTTTGCTTTCAAGCGTTGTTTTCTACAACGCTAAGTTTAGCGTAAATTAGTTTTTTCGTTTTAATTATTGGATTTTCCGAATTTTTTAAGTCCTACAGAGGTTGGTTTTTATTTTACATCATTCACCCATGATTAAAATTATGTTTTTTTTATTGAATAATTACTGTACACAATCACATGAAGGAGAGGACTTCCATTAATAAAGCCCTTCCATAAGAAAAGCTACTAAAATTATGTTTTATGCAATTTCATTTTTTTTATTCTAAATTGTTGTTAAAAGTCATTTGTATAAGTAAAATATTTAGTCTGTTAGTTATTTATCTTAATTATTTTTTTATTGTAGTTTGTTAATTTTTCTTTTTTAGTTTTTGTTTCTTTTTAATCCGTCATGGTCCAAAACATAATGCCGTTTTAAACGTCTGGGGGTTCGGATGTTATTTACTTATAAATTTAGTGCCAAATTATATGTGTTGACAATTTGACGTGTTATTTTTTGCTGAACCTTCTTATTTCTTCTTTAACAAATGGAATGTTTAAGTACTAATGCACTTCATTGTTTCTTGCATACCAAGGAGCATTTACCAAATTTCTGAATACTTTTTACTGAAACCTTTGAGTAATATTTGTATTACTGTTACTAGAAGTCCCCCAAAATTAAAATTAAGTTACGTTTTCAGTTTACATTGTTTACTCGTAGTTACTCATAAATGTTATTAAACATGTTATTAAACATAAACATGATTTACATGTCCAAGAGAAAGTCGTGAGATTGTTTCACACCATTTTTATTCAATAATTAATTTATGTAAATAAAAATACATTAGAGCGTCAGTTATCCGAACTAATTGGGACCCGAGCGGTTCTGATAATCAAGTACGCTAAATACGGTAATTTGATACACTGTACTGCAACAATGCAATATAACCTAAATGTTTAACAGGTTAATAAAGGCTAACATAAACTTTGATTTAAAGAAAAATCTAATTTATTGCAATTGTAGAATACAATCAATAAGATCATAAAAATAAAGAGAAAAAACTACAGAATAAAAATAAAAATACAGAATTTCAAAACTGAATAAATTAAGGGGACCTTGTACTATGTATCTTACCCATGTTAAAATAGCCAAATTTATGACCCGTTTTCTCAGCTTCCATAAGGTACAGCCCTGAAATTTTGCATAGTCTTAGTTGATACCTTTTTATGATTACTGAGTTTTTTTAAACGTTTATCTGAACAATTTTTTTCAGAATTTTTTCCCGAACTCTTCTGATTTTGTCTTAATTTTTTGTCGTTAAACATATATAGCTACATTTTTTTCTATGTCATCTACAAGGTTGAAAAAAACTCAGTGTTTGTACCTCTATCATGTAAAACTACTGTAAAAATTTCAAATTTTTGTAATGAACGGTTTTTGAGAAAACGGGGCAAATATCATAAAAAAGTTAATTTTCGGTAAACGGAGATTAAAGAAAAAGTCTATCTTGTATAACCTATTTTGTAAACGAGCGCAATTTGTTTGTCAACACTAGTTAGAAGTCACAAAACAGTGATGTAAAAACAATAAACTCACTGTAACAACATAAAATATCCCTAATAAGAAAAAAAATTCCCTGTAAAATCTTTTACAACTTTTATTTTTTTAAATGAAAAACTCTAAAAAGATACTGCTTTTTTGCCATGCAGCACATTGGAATTTTTTTTAAATATTTAAAATTGTTTTTAAGCTAAAATAGTATTACCAGTGAATAATAAAATGTTAAAACTAACCAAAAACCGCAAAATTCAAAAATCGATATTTTCTTAATTTTCATGGTTTTACCCCTTAACGAAGTAAACTACGATAAAATCCGTTAGGAAATGTTTTTTAACACACTTGAACGAGTGTTCCTGCCAGTGGTGGTTTGGTCAATAAGGAATACTTCTTGGGAGTTATGCGTGGTTTGCGTGAAGCAACCCGCCGAAAATGTTCAGAGTTGTGCCAAAACCGCTCGCGGATATTGCATCACGATAATGCTCACGCTCACAATTCATTGCTTGTCCGTAATTTTTTGACACACAACAACACCATTATGTTACCTCAGCCACCATATTCACCGGACACGGCACTCGGGGACTTCTTTCTATTCCCGAAGCTGAAGAGAACCATGAAAGGACGACGTTTGGCCACCATTAATGACATAATACCAGAATCACAAAAGGAAGTGAAAGTTATACCAAGTGAGTTCCAGAAATGCTTCAAAGATTGGAAAAAGCGCTAGCACAAGTGTACGCGTATTATATCTGATGGGGGATCTCTTTGGAGGGGACAAAATTGATACAGATGAATAAAGATTTTTTAAGAAAAACTAAAATCTCGTCATTTTTCGATAAAACCTCGTTCATACTATACAGTAATTATTAAAAAAATCTTGAATTTTCTTTTGAACTAAGACTGAATTTATTTTTGTGGCAGTAATATCTCTCATTCGTTTTAGTAACAATGCTTCAGCAGCACTAAATTTACGCTGTTTTCGCACCATAGCATTACAGTTTTTAGGGCAGTAAAGGCCTCTGCGTGAGTAAATATGTATTTTTTCCAACGATGGTGGTTCGGATTATTGACGGTTCGGATGACTGACGTTCGGATAATCCTGTGTATGTCAGTTTTAATTAAATGCATTTTACGTTCGATGTAGGCCTATCTCTTGTTTATGCATATTTAAATAATTGTTAACAAATAATGCAAATTGGTCATACATAATATGAGGCATAAATTTACAGCGACTGTCGTGCTCCATTCATGCATAACAACGACCTAAACTAAACCATCCACTCTAAACTAAACTCCCCCATCAACCTTTCATCCCGCTCCACTGTTGCTAGTATCAACGAGAAGTAAAGGGGAAACGTCACTGTGTAAAATATGAGGTGGGAAAATTCATAAATGTAAGTTTTTTATGTTCTTTTTTATTTATGACAATATACATTGTAGAGAACTTCAGGAAAATGAAATACTTGAATATTAGCCTAACAATATTTTATTATAAAAATAAATTTGTTTCATTTAATACCCGACTATATATTTTTTGTTATTATTAACCAATTTTCCAAACCGTAGCTAGGAATATAACGAAGGATCTATATCTCCAAACTCGTCAACATGCTAAAATTGCTCCACCGTGGGGGTATTAACTTTCTCAAAGACTGCTAATTCCCTGTATTTCTGTTCATTTTACAGTTTTTGGCTTTGATAAATTGTACAATTCCGGAAAAACTCATTGGCCTTAGGTTGATTTTACTGAAATTCCAAACTACAGTGTCTGTCAAAAGTTTAAGAACACCATGACAAAAATACAAAATTTAATTTCTTTTGCAAAAGGTTTCCTGCGATCTTTCTGTAGCTTAAGTCACTTTTCCACATCCCCACAATTTGCCTTTTCACACTGGTATTTACTGACTTACGATCCATTTTCAGATTTTCAAGTTAATAAATTAACCTAAAACTCGCTATTAGTAAACTTAACAGCATAAATGACAAGTGGCGGGAATCAGTTGTTTCGTCGATGCTACCAGCTCCTCAGATCTCGATTGAATGACAATGGCTGTTTGAAATTATTACGGCGGCAATTTACGAACACGAGCAAAGTTAAAAAAACGGGGTTTTATTATCTGCAAACAGGGTTAAAAAATGATGCATTCAACCGCGTGACCAAGATGATATGTGTCTTTTTTTAAAAAAAGGAGACTGGTCCAAAGTTCCTTTCCTGCAAGCCTATACACATAATATTCATTAGTCTGAGTGCAGCTATTTTAAAGTTATAATTTTTATTATCTTTCTGCCCAATTTTTATACGATTTCTGCCCAAAACGGGCAGGCGGAGTGTTATTTTAATTGCACTCTATCTGTTTGGTCCAGGGCTAAAAAAAATAGTTCTGTTTCTTATCACATAGTCAGCCACTTATATGACTGAACTATTTAAGAACAGAAGAGGTAGAGGTGTAAAAGACACTAGTCAGAGTTATCTTCTCTGAGAGTAATGAATTTCACTATGCAGCCAGACCCTGTGGTGAATGAAGTGAAGGTGTCATTTGCAGGGTGGAAAGTGAGTGCTTTTCGGAGGGCCTGGCATGCTGATAAGCATACTCTTTCAACTCAGTGAGGAAGGCAATTGTAAACCACCTTACTCCTTGTTTTTACTTAGTAAAACCTCTAGAGGTTCAAACCAGCCTTTCGACTGTTGACATAAACAACAACAATTTTTATTAATTAAAATTTGATTTGCATTTGACTCTTTTTTTTAAAGCAGAAAAATGTAATAAAATTACTTCTATAAAAGATAAAGAAGTTGAATGTGTGCTGAAATACTACTAATTTTAACGGCTATTTAGCTAATATATTTTACATTTTTTAGTTTAGCAAAAACAAAACCCAATAATGTGAAAAGTAGCGGTGTCTTAAACTTTTGACAGACACTGTATGGCTTAAATAAAACATAACATAATGATCTGAAGACCGCATTACCGTTGCAAGTATTATCAAACGGTAAATAATAAACTCCTGAAAAACTGTAAAATATTCTAGTATAAGATTAATATCCAGACTTAATAATCAAGAAAAAACTAAAAAGAAAATGAAATAGAGAACTTTTAATGTAACTTTTCTTTAAAAAGTTATTTTTCAGTTTATAATGTTTGCACTTTTTTGTAGTTTATTTGAAAGTCGTGTCAACTGCTGGATCATTAGAGACTAAAGAATGTGTGAATACTTAAGCAGACTCTTCTGTATAGTTATGGGCAAAAGTAATTAGAAAAGTTTTATTTTAAAATTTATGTAGGTATCATTAAACTTTATGAATCTTTCCGTTGTGTCTTGCCTTTTCTTTTTTACATTATACATCTTTAACCTTTTATTTTAAATCAATTTCAAATAAGATTGTCAAGATAATGATAACATGATTTAATCATCCGTTATTTTCGTCCTAATAATAGCGTATAATCAGTTTGAACGAATGACGTATGAATGACGAATGATGAGTTACGAGGGGCACCAAAAATTTCAACATCAACATAGTACAACGATTTTGAAACAAGTTTTTACGTTCAATCACAAGTGCACTTTAATTAAAGAAAAGCATTTTAGATACTGGAGTCAACATCAGAGAAGATTGAAATAATTCTACCCCAGCAATATCGCCATGAATTTACTGAACAACTCGGAAACAACACGACGCGACAGTTAAAGTGCAAAAATCCATCCAACTTGTAAAACAAATCTTAAATACTCATCACATTTCTACAACAATATATTTTACACTTCACTAAATAATCAATAACTTAAAATCTGGTGTGAAACACTCACACAACTTTCTCTTACCAGTGCAAATAATTAACAATAAACCTAACATTAGTAATAAAACATAAGAAATAAACAAAAAACTAACCTCAATAAACATAACCTAATTTTAATCATGAGTGAAAGACGCAAAATGAAAATCGACCTCAGTTTGGCTTAGAAATACGGAAAATCACTCTTTCTCTCTAAACTAGGCTCTGTAGAGAAAAATGCTTTAAATAAAATTTGTAGATCTTTTAATTTTCTATAAATTTAATTATATACACTTTTGTCGTTAAATGCATACTAAGGCCGAAATGTTAAAAAAATCAATTTTTCTCACGTTTTCGTGAGAAAAAAAACAGAAAATCGCAAATTACCGGTAAACTAAGCGTTATACAAAAAAAGTTTGAAAAAAAACGTTGTAGAATTTTAAATTCTCTACAACTTTTATTATATAAAATTTTGCTCTAAATTGCATATTAAAGCCGTAATCTTAAAAAAACTATGTTTTTACGTGAAAACACCCTCACCAAGAATTTCAGAAAACATGGCGCCTACCCTATCTTGTAGAGAATAAAAAATTGAGTAAATGAGGCGATTTTAAAAAAGATCGTAGGACCAGTTTTTGAGAAAATCGCAAAAAAGTGAAAAATTATACGAATAAACTACTACTTCCGGTTGACCGATTTTGATGAAAATGTTCGTGTCGGGTCCGGTAGTGGTATGTAACTTAAGTTTCAAGTTTCAAGTTCGTACGATGTTCCGTTCTTGAGATATTTTGCACACACACACACACACACACACACACACACACACACACGCGCGCGCGCGCGCGCGCGCGCGCACACACACACACACACTCACACACACACACTCACACGCACACAAACACACACACACAAACACACACGCACACGCACACGCGCACACACACACACACACAGGCAAATCGCTAAAAACATGTTTTTTGGGTTCAGGGGGTCTGAAAACGTGTAGATCCGGTGAAAACTCGATTTCTTAAAATCGACATGAAAACAATACCGAAGAATTCTCCGTACAGAAGAACATCGTAAACCCAATTGTTGAGAACGGCGACGTATTGATTTTGCTGGGCTAACAGCCACACTGTCACGAACCAACGCAACGTTCTGCTCAGTTCGGCCAGAACGACGACGTCCAGAACTTTTAAGGTCGACTGTTGAACCCGTCTCAAAAAACTTTTTCATGAGCCTGCGAACTGTTGATTCATTCGGTGCTTCATTACGTCCTAGAGTACCACGAAGTCGCCTGACAGTAGCCGCATAACTCTCTCCACTCTGGTAAAATGTTTTGACGATTAACACTCGTCGTGCAATAGTAAACTTCTCCATGGTTAGACACAGACTGCGAGAGTAGGCCTACTACACTGTTAACAAGAGAAACTACAACTGAATCGTCAATCGGAATGTTCTCCGAATTAGAAATGAGTTCTAACAATGTTGCCAACCGATAAACAAAAATTTACCAGCCGTTTAAAAACCGGCGCTCTTGTTGAATCACCCGTTAGATGCAAGATGTAAGACGATCGTAAAAATCAGTCTCTTATCAAAAGACAGACCGAGATTACTTACCAGTATCTGTCTTTGTAATTGTCTGTATGTACTGGTGGGCACTCATCATTAAAGAATACTTTCTCTTGCCTATATGAATATATAGGAAGGAAAGTATTGTTTTCATGTCGATTTTTCGAAATCGAGTTTTCACCGGATCTACACGTTTTCAGACCCCCTGAACCCAAAAAACATGTTTTTAGCAATTGGTCTGTGCGTGTGTCTGTGTGTGTGTGTCTGTGTGTGTCTGTGTGAGTGTGTGTGTGTGTGTATGTGTGTGTGTGTGTGTGTGTGTGTGTGTGTGCGCGTGTTTGTGCGTGTATACAAAATATCTCAAGAACGGAACGTCGTACAAACTTGAAACTTGAAACATAAGTTACATACCACTACCGGACCCGACACGAACATTTTCATCAAAATCGGTCAACCGGAAGTAGTAGTTTATTCGTGTAATTTTTCACTTTTTTGTGATTTTCTCCAAAACTGGTCCATTGATTTTTTTAAAAATCGCCTGGTTTACTCAATTTTTTTATTCTCTACGAGATGGGGTAGGCGTCATGTTTGCTGAAATTCTGGGTGAGGCTGTTTTTACGTAAAACCATAGTTTTTTTTTAAGATTACGGCTTTAATATGCAATTTAGAGCAAAAATGTATATAATAAAAGTTGTAGAGAATGTAAAATTCTACAACTTTTATTTCAAACATGTTTTTTGTATAACGCTTAGTTTAGCGGTAATTAGCGATTTTTGTTTTTTTCTCACGAAAACGTGTGAAAAATCGATTTTTTTAACATTTTGGCCTTAGTACTCATTTTACGACAAAAGTGTATAAAACCAAATTTATAGAAAATTAAAAGATCTACAACTTTTATTTAGAGCATTTTTCTCTACAGAGCCTAGTTTGGCGTGAAAGAGTGATTTTCCGTATTTCTAAGCCAAATTGAGGTCGATTTTCATCAAAAGACAGACTGAGATTACTTGCCAGTATCTGTCTTTGTATTATTGTTTGTATGTACTGGTGGGCACTCATCATTAAAAAATGTGAAAAATCTGATGTGAACGACTCACACAACTTTCTCTTGCCAGTGCAAATTATGAACAATAAAACATTACAGATATTTATTATTTAATTAGTAATAAAATATTACAAATAAACAAAAAACATAACCTTATTTTAATCATGAGTGAAAGACGCAAAATGAAAATCGACCTCAGTTTGGCTTAGAAATACGGAAAATCACTCTTTCACGCTAAACTAGGCTTTGTAGAGAAAAATGCTTTAAATAAAAGTTGTAGATCTTTTAATTTTCTATAAATTTGGTTTTATACACTTTTGTCGTAAAATGAGTACTAAGGCCGAAAAATTAAAAAAAAGTCGATTTTTCACACGTTTTCGTGAGAAAAAAACAGAAAATCGCTAATTACCGCTAAACTAAGCGTTATACAAAAAACATGTTTGAAATAAAAGTTGTAGAATTTTAAATTCTCTACAACTTTTATTATTGCTCTAAATTGCATATTAAAGCCGTAATCTTAAAAAAACTATGTTTTTACGTGAAAACACCCTCACCAAGAATTTCAGCAAACATGACGCCTACCCTATCTCGTAGAGAATAAAAAATTGAGTAAACCAGGCGATTTTAAAAAAAATCGTAGGACCAGTTTTAGAGAAAATCGCAAAAAAGTGAAAAATTACACGAATAAACTACTACTTCCGGTTGACCGATTTTGATGAAAATGTTCGTGTCGGGTTCGGTAGTGGTATGTAACTTATGTTTCAAGTTTCAAGTTTGTACGACGTTCCGTTCTTGAGATATTTTGTATACACGCACACACGCACGCACGCACGCACGCGCGCACAAACGCACACACACACACACACAGACCAATCGCTAAAAACATGTTTTTTGGGTTTAGGGGGCCTGAAAACGTGTAGATCCGGTGAAAACTCGATTCCGAAAAATCGACATGAAAACAATACTTTCCTTCCTATATATATATTCATATAGGCAAGAGAAAGTACAAATACGTGAAGAGATTTGGAATTATTAAGTTTTATTTATCATGTTTCACACCATTCGTGTAAGAGATTGAAGTTATGTTGGAGTGTTAGTGGAACGTTTAAAGGGTTTTGGTCTCGAGCTAATATCTCTAATATTGGTGACTCGAATAATTTGTAACAGAATATCAATACAGCAATTAAGACAACAGTTACTGTTTGGAATAAATTTATGATAATGTAAATGTATAATTAATAAATGCACTATTTTGAATTTATTTTAAATTTAAATTTTATTTATCAATCAATTATGATTTATGATATTTTACCGTATCCCACAACTAATGAGATGAATACAACGAGGCATGTAACTAACTCAATAACTGATTCGTATCAGTTGGTACAGGTGGAGAGACGGTTTCTGACGCATAAATTTAGTGTATGGTTTGCTGAAATTTTATACAACTCATAATATTGAGTTCTCTTTTTCTACCCCAATCTTCTCTCTCGTTCACTCGAACATGCAAAATCACAAGCACATATACACACACAAACACACCGATGGATTCTCTCTTTCTCTAGTACAAACAATTCCATACAGAGTTTTCTATAGTAAATTCATAGGACACAAATGGAGGGACGTTCAAAACAGCGACACCCTCATACCAGAAATAGCGAAATATGAAATATAGTCGCGTTAAAGCATGCCGTTAGAGAAACGCCGCATCGATATTGGTTATATTGTTTGCTAGCATGTTGCCTGTACATGTATCGCCATGTTATAT
Source organism: Catonia carolina (assembly GCA_035578175.1). NCBI lineage: Eukaryota > Metazoa > Arthropoda > Insecta > Hemiptera > Achilidae > Catonia > Catonia carolina. The sequence goes on from JAQMRL010000001.1 coordinate 187,748,988, forward strand.
CATGGTTTCAATAACAAATGCCGGTATGAGCAACCAAAACAACAACCAATAGCACCCCTCACCCCCTCTATCCCTCACCCACTAACTTTCTCGCCCACCCGTACTGTCCCTCGGTTTGTCTTTCTCTTTTCTAGCAAAACGTACAGAGGTTTACTCTACACCCTTGCTACGTGAATCGCTTTCAGATCACGTTCTAAAGACAAGCGGAACTCTTTCCAACTAAAAAGAGAAAAGAAGGGGACGAGAAAGAATTTCCAAAGTGTGCGTGTATCGGATGTGTATATGTGAATGTACTTAAGGTTCAGATTTTCCTCAAGAGAAAATCTCTTTTCTTTCAAAAACAAAAAGGTTATGTCACGTTAACTAAAAATACTACCAGTTTCTTATTTCACTTCTCACATTCAATCGTGTTGTTTATTGCTTTCACTGCTCTAACTCTTAAGTTTACCATATGCTATATGAATAAGTTCCCATTTTCTTGAGACGTGGGTTGTACACGTAAGTTTGTACTTTAAATAAAAAATTATGTACGTAATGATTTTATATCAGAGCGGTTTGTTAATGACATACAAATAGAAAAAACCGATTTTCTTTACATTTGTTCGTAATATGCCCATAACAGGCAGGTGGAGTGTTATATTATTTGCACTCGATCTGCTAGTTTCAGGAATACCAAAAATAGTTCTGTTTCTTATTACATGGTCAGCCAATTATAATATGACTGAAATATTTAAGACCAGAAGAGGTAGAGGTGAAAAAGATACCAGTCACAGTTATCTCCTCTGAGAGTTATTAATTTCATTACACAGCCAGACAATGTGATGAAGCGAAGGTGTCTTTTGCAGGGTGAAAAATATGTAGTTTTCGGTGGGCCTGGCCTGTTGATGAGCATACGTATCGACTCACCAAGAAAGGCTTTGGTAAAACATCTTACACTCGTTTTACTTATAAAACCTCTAGAGAAATTAGCTTTTCAGCTAATAACCTAATTAACTTTTCATCACATATTAGCATTAGTATTAAAGAATTTTCATTCAGTTCCTTCGACTCCTCATAAAATAATTCTGATATAAAACTCATTTTTAACTTTAAAATTTTTTTTTAAAGGGTTGGAGGTAATAAATATTATTTCTTCTTACCGAGACTAGTTTCAATCAAAAATGAGCCGTAGTTTTTGAGAAAAAAAACTGCATTCAATTTTTGGTATTTACAGAGACCTATTCCGCCTTGTTTATTCTTGAAAATAATAATTCCGATCGATTTTTTAAATAACAGATATTATATTAAAGACATTTTTCCATTTCTCTTTTTTTGTTTTTTTAACAATGAATATTTTTAGAATGTTAAAGACGCTTTCATTCAAGTAATATGCGAATGTTAGATAAGATGTCAAGTGGATTCACTGTACAGTGAACTGAACGACATGAAATAAAATGGATTACGGTAGACGGAGTAAATGTCGATTCCATTAGTCTCAAGGGTTGCTGTTAAAAGGAAATTGTAAAATTTTTTTTTGGATATTTCTTTATAATTTTTCTTGAAGAAGGCATTGCATTACGTTACTCTGAATTACGTTAAGTAATAAACGCATTTGTATAACTGTAGCCACTATGAATGAAAAATTAATTAATTAATTTGTTAAGCAATTTTCCATTAGGCTACCTATTGTTTACTAATTACTTGTGTTTACTTAATATAAGTCTGTCTTCCTAGATTGCTGCAGATGTTTCCAAGTTTGTTTATTAATGTAATAAAAGAACATTACTTCAAACTGTACCAAAATATAATTTATTATACTTATAAGTATGGTATGGTTTATGGAATAGCACAGCATGGCCTTTAGTAAATGTGATTCATAAAGCAGGGTCTTTGTCTTCAAGGGATGAAAGCCTAGGAGTCGTTGTTGTTACCCCTAAGTCCTTGAGAGGGAGAGTTGAGTTCGAGGGGATGATTTAAGGCTACATTGTCTGAAGCAGGTCTGCTGCTGTAGAAGCATCAGCAGCAGTAATGGCAGCAAAACAACGCCGTTAATTCTCAGTGAATCAAGTGCGCAGCGCACTCTCTCTCACCCATCTTTTTCTTGCATTCTCTCATTTTATAATCTTAATCTCTGGTAACTATTATTACCCTTTCTTTTTATTACGTTACTAAATTTTATTTTAACTTGCAAAGATTTTCCAGGAAAATATAACTGAATAAGAAACAAAGAACTATAAAACGATTTTAAATATTTTACGTTAGCACAACCTGTTATACCCGTGCCCGGGGTTTTTATAAGTTGTACAGTAAAATCGCATTATAGGTATTATTTTACATATACGTAAATAGATAAAAATATTTTTACAAAGTAATTGGTAGTTGGTTTGCTGGCGTTTCTCCCACCACCCTCTCCGATTGGTTACCCGAAGGCATAGACCCGGAGGCCGTTCCGTAGAAATCTAATAAAACCGTGACTGGCGACTGTCAAATACCTAATTTAGACAAATTCTAAAGTATCGAGAGCAAGAGTGAGCCTGGCCGGCAACCAGGGGCTCGCTCTCTTGTCGGGGAAGCCTCTTGACACACAAGGTTCCCGTCATTAAGAACATTAAATACAAAAGTTTGATCCAAACAATCATAAAAACAGATCAGAAATAAAACTAAAGATTACTATATAAAATTTAATTGGGAATTGTCGTCATAATTTATATACCAGCAGGTGCTCGACACCATTAATTTGTTCCCGGCGGGGAAAGATTTAGAGTCAATCGGCCCCAGAGTTTCAGAACTATACAGGATATCTCCTTTATTATGCTACATGACGATGGTAGAACGAAGCTACCTCGTCAAAGAACTCCTACACCGGAGAGCTGTGCACCTTGCAAAACAAGCTCTCCGTTAGGGGCCAATTTTCGCCTTGGTCTTGACGCTCCAGAATCAGTCGCTGCCTGGACCCCCCGAGAGCGGGGAAGTGGCTGGAAAAAGCGGGTCCCTTTGAGTTCACTGTATCCGATAACTACTGTATATTGAAAGTACATTATTTTTTTGTATGTAATTACTGAATTATAATTATAATATAGAAAATATATTATAACTTATACCATAAAATACGAAGTTTCCTCTTTGACTCTATATCGAAAGTCAGTATAAAAAGTTTTTCTTAACAAATCAACACTTCAAACAATGAACATTTAAAATTAATAAATTTATATTAATATCAATAAATTACTAATGAAAACATGCAAGAATTACATAAAAATAATTAAAGAACATAATTTAAATTACTATAATGTAGTTTGGTTGAAATAATATTTATTAAAATTAAACCACTGAACTTTTCATAAGTAGCCTACAATACATGTTGTACTTCTACAAAAGCCTTCCGGTAACGATGGCTAAATATAGGCTAATATGCTTTACTAGAGTTTGTAAATTGTTAATTACATACATAACTGAGGTGATATATTTTATAAATATTAAATACCAAGTAAATGATATACATAGTACACGTACACTTGTATTTTTAAAAGTGTTATGTTTTAAAATCCTGTTTTAACTGGTTATATTGATTAATTAACTCACACAAATATATTCTTTACAAGTAAACAAAAAAATATTTCTGCATAATAATAAATACGAAGGTACATAAATGAAGAATGTTCTACCGAGTTGTTCACTTAATTTTATGGAAGAAATTTAACAGATATTTACCACCAATTGGTTAAATATTATTCAGTAATTTTATTAATAATATGTATTTATATTTAGTAATACGAGTAACTCATTATAATCAGATCTTGAGAATCAAAGAACAATTTAAAAACCGGGAAGTTTTTGTAGGTACAGTACCTCGTTAATTCAGATGTCCGGGTTATATCAGGACCAATTAGGTTCGGAAAAACCATTTTTTCTTAAAATCGTGATAAACCACAATGCATTATTCAAACAACGCTGTAATCTAGATACGATACAATATACACTACATTATAACCCATAGGACAGTATTTTACACTTGTTGTTGTTTAGGTCATCAGCCGAAAAGCTGGTTTGAACCTCTAGAGGCTTTACTAAGTAAAATTTTAATTTTACACTTATCAAAGTTTAAATATTCAAAGTTACAGTATGTAGTGTACTGTTAAAACATTAATGCCTTGAGCTGAAGATCGCACGCATGTTAACCCTGTTTCCTTAGTAAGTTGTCTCAGGACATCATGGAGAACTTGTAGCCTAACGTGGTGTTAGGCTGGTTATAGTGTCGTGTGTGGTACACCGTACTGGCTAGGGCATATGACGGTGAAACAATTGCGCTATCGTGATGACTTTAAAATCCATATAAAACGAAACTAATATTTGTCTGTAATATTTATCTGTGTGTAAACATATTGCAGGCGACGAGAAAAACTCATGTTCACTCCCTCACGATGGGGGAAGTAATGTTGGACTCAATTGAGGCGTCCTCGTCCAGCCCCAAGGAGGCCGCAGCCGCTTTACCAACCAAAAACCCGCCGCCTGGCCACTTGATCCGACATCAGCAAACAACCCTCCACCTCCCTCGAAACTGTTTATATAATATTTGCCTTGCAGTATTATATAAACTGTTTCGAGGCAGGTGGAGGGTTGTTTGCTGATGTCGGATCATATGGCCAGGCGGCGGGTTTTTGGTTGGTAAGGCGGCTGCGGCCTCCTTGGGGCTGGACGAGGACGCCTAAATTGAGTCCAACACTACTTCCCCCATCGTGAGGGAGTGAACATGAGTTTTTCTCGCCGCCTCAGATAGAAAAAAACATATTAAAGTTTATTTCTGCCCAAAGAAGTATAAATAAACGGTAAGCTTTCCTTTAACAACATTATCCTATAAGTACGTACATACAGTTTAACGAGATTTTCTGGCGATGATAACCACAACGGTATTTGTCTATAAAAAATTATCTGGATATTAGATTTTCCGATTCGTTTTCGGTCACAATTAATCTGGACTAACTAGGTAGACTGTTTTCATTAATAATACATCAGTTTTCATTACAGAGATCTGTTCTTGTCAGAATGCAACGACGAAGTATAAACATACCGAACTTTTTGTAACCTGACAATATTTGTTTAAATTTTATCATTTTATTGTTAAAATATGTTCCATTCGTGTTACAACCTGATTCATTTTTGCTATTTATTTATTTCCTAAATTATTTTCTTCTGAGATTTATAAAAAAATGTTGTCACCCTTATTACTTTTAAACCAAAAGAAGAAACGAGACTAATTGCTACATTTTAACAACAAATAACGATTTTTTTCCATTTCATTCACAAGACATTAGAATGGTAGTATTTTACTTTCTATACAAAACAAATTAACGAAAGCTTTAGTAATGCTATACGGTGTCCTTATTTTCTTTGATTTCTAGGAACAATAAGTTCAGCTTGTCAAACCTTTATTAAGAAATTGTTATAGGCCAAAGCATTTTTGTTTAAATAAATTAAACTTGACTATTTTACTGAACTACTAGAGAAACTAGACCCTAGCCGGGAATCTAACTTCGGAATATCCATATAACAGTTGCTTGGTATATGATTATATCCTTATAACATTGCACTACGGAGGGGTTTATTTGATTCTTTTAGCTATAGTGTTAATCAAATAAAAATTCAAAACTATTTTAACCGATACATGCACAAAATTTTCAGAGATATTTTTTAAAACTTATAATAGGTTATGCTGGTCTTTTATAAAAAGTAAAATCTTTCAAGTTACTCAAACTTATTGATTTCTTTTTCACTAACTGTTGTTTACTAACACCAGGACTGTCTCCACAGTAGCAAAATATAGAAATTCACGGCGGAAATTTTTCACTGTTTTTCTACAAAGATATCAGTTGACAAAGAACTTTGTAAATACGTCGTTTCTCACCGTTTTCCTTATTTGCGACAAAAGTTTCCCAATAAATAATTTGAAATTAACCAAGCTGGACATTTATACCTTTCTGTATGTTTCTACAGTTTCTTTAAAGAATAATAAATTCCTAGATTCTGTTTGGATATAGATATTATTTGGTCCAAAGCTTGTTTTTATGTCCCCAATAATTTTATTGAGATTTAAGGCTTTTCATTTTAGAAAGTAAATGTTAATACAATTCTGTTGATTCAATTAATACATTTTTATCGACTAAATTAAACTAATTTTCACTGTAGGAAAGATAATATTTTCCATACCTTTCATCTGAGCTAAGTACTCGTAGAGTTTATACTTTATCGAATTATTTGCAAGCTTGCTAATTATACAGATCATTACAAAAATTCAGTAACGGATCAGAAAAAATTTGATCTACGTAGGCTAATATATTTCAGATAAATTAACGTAAATAAGAGATGACTACATGCCAATAAAAATCTTTCCAGTTAATCTACAATCAATTAAATACACATAATTAAAACCTCCTAATCTTCTTTATTCTTGTTTTTTTACGAACAATATTACTGTCGAGTCACATTACAGAGACTAATATAATTGTTAAATGGTTAGAGATTGAAAGATTACTATGGAAATTTTCAAAATAATATTAATCAAATTCAGAAAGAAAAGGAATTTCACCCCTAGTGAAGAGCTACACTTAGTGTTAAAAAAGATGTATTTCCCAATTTGAAAAAAATATAAAAAAATCTGGTATGAAACACTCACACTGTTGTTGTTGAGCAGGTTAATTGCTTTAATTAATTTTTAATTGATTTTGATGCACTTCTAATTTTTGTAAATGATTTTCGGTACGTTGTTTAATTTCTTCTTTTATGAAGGGCAGGTTTAGATCGTTGTGCAACATTTAATTAGTTACACGTACCATTTTTATGGGCACTTAAAAATCCATAAATTTTTGATTTAAAAAATGTTCACTAGTCTGAAAGTACTCAGTGTATTCGTCTTGATATTTGAAATGAAAATAAAAATTTCGAGTTAATATTATAAGTACTTTTCTTTAAATATCTCATTTGTAAAGTGTACTGGGTATTGCAAATGAAAAATCTGAAGTGGGCAGTTCATAAACGTATTAATACAACTAACTGATCTTGCTAGTTACAAAGTTTTATAGTATTGAGATAAGCATTTTTAAAATTTAAAGAATTAATATTATAAGATTTTTTTATGTTATCTAATTACGTCAAATTGCAGTAAAGTCATACCTTGACGTACAAAGATTTACGAACGAAGTTAAATCATTTTCTAATAAGTACTAAAAAGTTTAAGCTTGTTAAAATAATGATGTTTTATAAAATACAAGTTGCCCGTATTTTTATATAATTAAATTTATGTGAGAGAAACAGTAAAAAAAAAAAAACACGAATACATAGACCGATTTATTTCTCGCAAATATATTTACATTACGGCTACGTGTTCATTAGTGTTTAAACACTAATGAATTTAGCACTCCTATTCGTGCTTTTTCCAACATTTACCAGATTATTAGATTTTAATGACGCATTCAAAGAGACGCAGAATTTACATGTTATTGGTTACTTGCATTTAACGTTTTCATAGTATAATGCTTGTAAAGTTTTCGCGTAAAATTACAGTTTACAAAAAATGTAGTATATATAAAAATCAATTCGAAAATATCAACATCGTTAAAACTCATCAATTAAACACGAGTTAAAAAATATTTTGTAATTTATTAAAAACTGAGTATTTTTTTTAGGTTGAAACACAATTTACCATCAGTTACGTAATTAACTTTAAACTCGTATACCCTTCTATATAAAAATTGAAAACAAAAATACGATATAACAAGCAATTATTGTGGGCTTTCTGCGTGCGAGCTTATTGCTAGCCTTGAAAGGTGCATTAAATTAAATGGTTTACTGCTTTTCCCGGTTTTATTTCACACTCTATTAAGTAGGTTATGTAAGTAAATATTGTAAAATTGGGGAAAATTAATTATGTTTTGACAAGTGTGGTTGTTACCTGGAGACCGACCGAATAGTCTATTCATTTATTGATTTTTCTAATATAAGATAGAAAGTGTTATTGTATTCCTTTAAGGTCTATTATTGTGTTGTGTATTTATTTATTTATAATACCTTTTGTTCTTTTTTCTCAAATTATCTTTCGTTAACTTATATATAAGACCATTTTTGTCAGTTATTAATGCGTGAAACGTTGTCAAGTGAGTATCAGTTGAACATATATGAAGTAGTTATTATCAGTTGTCACCAGTGATAAAGTACACAGGAGCGTCGATTATCCAAACTTCAGTCATCCGAACCACCATCGATGGAAAAAATACATATTTACTCACGCAGAGGGATTTACAGCCCTAAAAACTGCAATGCTATGGTGCGAACAACAAACAGCACGAATTTAGTGCTGCTGAAACATTGTTACTAAAAGGAATAAGAGATATTGCCGCCACAAAAATAAGTTCAGTCTTAGTTTAAAGGAAATTTAAGATTATTTTTAATAATTACTGTACAGTATGAACGAGGTTTGGTCAAAAAATGACAGGAATTTTAGTTTTTATTAAAAAATCTTTATTTATTTATCTATATCAATTTTGTCCGCTTCAAAGTAATCACCCTTAGATAAAATACAGTTGTGCTAGAGCTTTTTCACTGTTTGCATTAGCAGAAATTGCAGAACAGTCAGATGTAAAACAAAAACAAAAAATTGAGCTTTTTCCAATCTTGGGAGCATTTCTGGAACCTTTAGTGATTCTGGTTTTATGTCATCAATGGTGGCAAAACGTCGTCTTTTTATGGTTCTCTTCAGCTTCGGGAATAGAAAGAAGTCGCTGAGGGCCGTATCCGGTGAATATGGTAGCTGAGGTAATGTTATGGTGTTGTTGTTAGCCAAAAAATTACGGACAAGCAATGAGTTGTGAGCGTGAGCATTATCGTGATGCAATTTCCACGAGCGGTTTTGGCACAATTCTGAACATTTTTGGCGGATTGCTTCACGCAAACCACGCATAACTCCCAAGAAGTATTCCTTATTGACCAAACCACCACTGGCAGGAACACTCGTTCAAGTGTGTTAAAAAAAATTTCCTAAAGGATTTTACCGTAGTTTACTTCGTTAATTTATTCAGTTTTGAAATTCTGTATTTTTCCCTTTATTTTTATGATCTTATTGTTTGTACCCTACAACTGCAATAAATTAGTGTTCTTTTAAATCAAATTTTATGGTAGTCTTTATTACCTGTTAAACATTTAGGTTATATTGCATTGTTGCTGGACAGTATATCAAATTACTGTTTTTAGTGTATTTGATTATCCGAACTGTTTGATTACCAGAACCGCTCTGGTTCCAATTAGTGCGTATAACTGACGCTCCACTGTAGTTAGAAAACCAGTTTTGCACATGGTACGTGCATATTGAAAACAAGTTCAACGTACCGGCGACTTAGTGTACAAAATTGTTTTATTGTAAGTAGAATGTACTCAGTAATTTCTTGATTGTAATTGAACATTTTTCTTTCTAGTTAAGTTTAGATTACGTTAAAACATTTTGTGATTGATTTAGTTTATTATTAAGTTAAGTACCTACAGTAGTTCATCGTGATTTTCTAGTAGTAATAATAATTGTCATAAGTTTGGAGTAAGTAATTAATTTGTAATCAATATTTGTTGTTGTTTCGGTCATCAGCCGAAAGGCTGGTTTGGACCTTTAGAGGTTTTACTTAGTAAAAAACAAGGAGTGAGGTGGTTTAACATTGCCTTCCTCAATGAGTGGAAAAAGTATGCTTATCAGCATGCAAGACTCTCCGAGAAGCCTCTACTTTCCACCCTGCAAATGACACCTCCACTTCATTCACCACAGGGTCAGGCTGTATAATGAAATTCATTACTCTTAGAGGAAATAACTCTTATTCATGTCTTTTACACCTCTACCCCTTCTGTTCTTAAATGATTCAGTCATATAATTGGATGTCCATGTGATAAGAAACAGAACTATTTTTTGTAGCCCTGTAAATAGCAGATCGAGTGCAAATAATTTCATATTTAACAAATAATTCAATATTTTTTTATAAATTAAAAAGGAAGTTTTGTTATTATTATAAACAAACAGATTCCATAAGAAGCCGGAAAAACTTATTAATATTTTCTCTGTTATTAAAAGTCTACATTTCAGTTTGATTTCAGAAATTTTAATACCATTAAAAAAGAAAAAATTAGAGATTTCTTTTGTATATTACTACTAGTGTTGTAAGGAAATTATGATTTTTATTGAATGTTTAACAAACATTGCTTTGCAGATTTAATTAAAAATCGAGTATATTTTAAAATAAATGTACGTACTGTATTATCAGCCATACACACAATAGGTAAAAATAACATAATAAATAACTTTTGTTCTCGCCTAATAATACATTACACACGTAGGCTAGGTATATAAATGAGTTGGCAAAAGACAAAACCGTATAAACTAAGCTTCATAGAAATAGTTGATAAGCAGAGATGTGAAAAGTGCAGAAAGGATAGCAAAAAACCCTGTTAGTGATTTCCCAAAAGACTCTATTCTAACCTCTCAGTCCCACTTCAATACAGGAAAATGTACTGTGCTATGACAAGGAGTGAACTGAACTCCATTATTCAACTGCGCGTTATGTGATGTACTATCTACAGTCTAAACTGACCGAGACATATTTGCATAAACCAATTTTATAAAACCCCTAACTATATACTACACGCATAACCTAATAACTTTCCTAAGTCTTAAGCTTTCTTTTGTATTATAAAATCCTAAAATGTTTGTAAGAAAATACGAGGTGTGGCTATCAAATAACGAGACTGACGTAAAAAATTTTATTTTTATATTACACGTAATCACTTATTGTCACCTTCAATATACACGCCTTCTCTACCCTACAACACTCCAAGCGAATTTTCCATTGTTGGAAACAGTGCTGGAAGTCTTCTTCTGTGAGCTCCTTCAGGACACGTGCTGCTTTCTCTTTTACAGCTTCCACAGACTCAAATTTTGTCCCTTTTAATGCAGATTTCACCTTAGGGAACAGATAGAAGATAATAACAAAGCGCCAATCCATGCACTAGAAGAGCCGAACTTCACCGAGAACCAAAAAAGCTCGAATGAGCAAGTCAAAATTTAAAACAATGATGATTGCTTTTTTTATATCCATGGGATTATGTACCTTCACTGGGTTCCTGAACGTCAAACAATTAATCAATATTACTACCTTGAGGTACTTTCTAAACTACGTCAAAGAGAAAGGAAAAAACGCCCCGAAATGTGGAAGGACAAATCATGGGTTCTCCACCAGACAATCCGCCAGCTCATTCCGCGTTATCTGTCAAGAGGTTCCTAGCCAAGTACAGCATCTCAGTGTTAGAACATCTAGCTTATTTACCAGATCTTGCACCATGTGACTTCTACCTGTTCCCTAAGGTGAAATCTGCATTAAAAGGGACAAGATTTGAGTCTGTGGAAGCTGTAAAAGAGAAAGCGTCACGTGTCCTGAAGGAGCTGGCAGAAGATGACTTCCAGCACTGTTTCCACCTATGGAAAAATCGCATGGAGCGTTGTAAGAATAGAGAAGGATTTCACATTGAAGGTGACAATAAGTGACTACTACGTAGTCAATAAGTGACCACGTATAATAAGTGACTACGTGTAGTAGTATAAGTGACTACTACACTATAATTATATCCGTAGTCACTACGTATAATAAGTGACTACGTGTAGTAGTATAAGTGACTACTACAATATAATTATATCCGTAGTCCCTACCTATATATAGTGACTACGTATATAGTGACGTATACTTATACGTCACTACATATAAGTGACTACGTATATAATATACGTGACTACGTATAGTCACGTATAGTGACAATACGTAGTCACAATACTACGTGTAGTAATAAATGTTAGTAAGTCACATTTACACGATAGTAAGTCACGTAGTAATATACGTAGTATAGTATATACGTATATTATTACTACGTAGCCACTATACGTAGTCTATAGGTACGTATATCCACATGAGACTCTCAGCATCCTTCTGTAGAGCCGCATCTCAAACGCTTCACGTCTTTTACTCATTAAATCATTAAGAGTCCAAGACTCCACACCATAAAATAGAACCGAGAAAACAAAGCATCGTATTAGTCCCATTTTTGTTTTCATATTCAGATCGTCTGTTCGCTCATTCTGTTAAATGTCCAACGAGCTGTTTCAATGCGTAACTATTAAACTAATTCAAGTGTATTTAACTACTTCAAACACAAAATTAAACCAGTCATGTTATTTATATAAGCATTTATGGTCCCCTTAAATCAAAACAGCCTGTTTAAAAGGATGATTAATGAATAAACAGAGATAATACAAAATATCACGTATCTTCTAAAATTCATAATTAATCTGGAATTTAAAATCCGGATTTATACATAAGGAAATGTACTACACAAGTCAAGAAGAAACGGTACTCTAATCTTCACAATACAAATTTATTGAACTCTGTGGGGATTTTATATTATGAATAAATCAGATTAGCTTTCACTGACTCATTTAAAATGGATAACAAATGATTGCATTTTAAGGTAAAAAAGAAGATTTAAGATCCAGAATAAATTATTATATTTTCAACTAGATAAGGGCTATTGAATGTTCCAAGAATGAATTTATTTGCCGGTTAAACTTTCAAAGAGATTTAGGTTTCTAGCAGTTCTTTTGTAAAAGAACAATAGCTTAGATAAGAAGTTAGATTAATTCATTTAAAGGGATTTGTGTGGATACTACAGTACCAATAATGGTACAGAGCTAACCGTTCAGATAAGGTACTGCATAGCGAACTACTATAAATTTTACCAACAATAAGGAAAAGGATTTAATTATTTAGTTTACAAACAAATTCAAAGCAAAGTGATTTTCATCGCATTTTAAAAATTAACACTTGAAAGAAAATTTTTTATTTCATACTGCTGTAAATTTTGTTAGGCCGGACAAAATTTATTTATTTATTAATTTAAATTAGGACAAAATTTCAGGAGAATTTTTGTGTGAGCTCTGCCCTGTTTGACACCAGGTAACTTCGGACTCCCATTTCAAATTTTGTAGCAAAACTCACGTTTCATCGTATAGTTCAAGAACACAAAAACAATCTGCGTGGTTCTACGTTTTCTTATCAGGATATCAGTTTATTTAAGCCGTGTTGGATGATTTTCATTTACTATCAAATCTTATTTCAAAATACTTTCACTTCTATGTAAATACATAAAGTATTGCAAGTGTAACATCAATTTTAATTAATGAATAGAGGAACTAATACATTTTTTTTTACGTCTGACTGTTTTGCAGCTGCTGCTAATACAGACGGTGAGAAGAATGACAGATGAAGATGAGTGTTGAAAAAATTCCAGACCTGACCGGGAATCGAACCCGGGACCCTTCTGTAGAAGCCAGTTGCGCTAACCACTACGCCAAAGAGCCGGCCTAATATGGCAAGATTGTGTATCGCATTATCTACTTAACATTTCTACTCGCCTTTTTCAGTTACTTATTGAAACACGTCTCTGTATTGAGTCTATGTTCAACAAAACATCAACTATGAATGTTTATTGGTATTTAGAATGTGTTTAAGGGACACTAATACATTTATCATTTTGTGAACATTTTTCAGATTTTATCCGGGAATCGAAATCATGGTCTTCGAATATAAAATGATTCCTACTGGATTTCTGTTCTGCTATATTTTCGTGATATTTACTGTCTACTTAGTTACCGTTTTCATGAAAAGATAGTTATAAACGTAGGCTATGTATTTTTTTACTTAATTTTAGCTCACTTTTGCTCTAATTATTATAACTTTAATTGTAAAGTCGCATCAACTGCTTTGGTTATTAGCAACTACTGTGGGTTTCGGTATGGAATTGAAACTCGTAATAATGTTCAGAACATAACCATGAAACGAAACCGGGATTTTCCGTTTTGTAGTATATAGCGCAGTCTATTGCTCCAACCACTGGAACACCCTGCTCCCCGTTTTCATGTTGTAGTACCTGTCAATAATTAGTATTTCCAATAGCTAATACGTGAAATGTTATAATAAAGTAACATTATATCAGCGATATTCTGGAAAAATTCAAGAGAATATAAATCGTTTATTGAAAGAAATTAAGTGTATTGTAAAAAGGATAATGGATGTTTGATGAATAAAATGTGTTTGAAAGGAGTTCTTGGAAGCGCGTTTGAAACTATGTGAAATATGGGGAATAGGTCTTTTTATTTCATGGGTTATTTCTTCTATGTTGTGGATTGTTCTGGTAGAGTGGAGAAAGTGTTAGAATAGTCTCTACTGTTGAGAAACTATCAGATCGCAGGTATAAAAACAGTTAGCTCCTTTTTCAGTTAGTACTTGGATTATGAATAGAAATTAGCATTGTCTAGCCGTTTCGAATTAGTGTCATTACGGGATTGGTTCTCAATTACGTTAATATGCGTGAGCGTATGGTGGTAGCAAGTGGTAATGGACGGTTTATCATTGTTTGATTCTTAAGTGACATTATTTTATTTCCAGTCAAGTTTAGTTTAAGTTTTTAAATGATTTAATTGCAGTAATCTAGTTATAATTATTAATCGTGTTAATAAAATAATAGTTATACGTTTAAAGGAAGTCTGTTTATTACTGATTACAACTAGATCCTGAAAGAACATAGGCTTAAATGTTATAATAATTTCTTTAAAATTATATATCATTTTTATTTCCAGTAATGGATAATTTTTTCAATACAAAGTCGAATGAAATATGACGTAGCTACATTATTTTCACAATTTATGAAAATAATGTAACGTAAATAAGTAAAGTGGGGGATTCATATTGTATGGAAAGAGGAAATAAAGCATTCACGTAACATATGTGCTGTAATATACGATGTACCTTTTCTGTTTGCCAATTTCCGTCCTTAGGATCGCTCTACGTTTTATGTGATAGATAAGAAAAGGGTACGTATTTGAATATATGGGGTAAATGCAGTTTTAGGTTGCGCGGGTAAAGGGCAACAATAAGGACTTAAAGGGATGATGATATTCAATAATGACAAGGACAGGACTTTGTAAGAGGACGGACGGACATTGTCCTGGGAAGCTGGTAGACACGTTACGTGCCCCTAAACCACCGCTTCAACCCTTCTCATCTCACCCACCGCTCTCTGCTAGAGGTAATTTATCGTTTAATTACCATGCCCATGTTTTATCCCCCTCGTCTTTTGTTTAGGGCATTATTAAAACAAGAGGGGTTTGGTGCCAACACAACACATCCCCCCTACCAGACCCTCTCTATCCATAATTTCTGAGTCTGGCACGCTACGCTAGACCGCACCAAATAATCAACAGCTCTTTTTAATTAGTAAGTTGGCAACATTGAAACAGACATGTATGGTACCACAGCAGATTCTGAGCACCAGAATGAACAAAAGGGCTTGATAACAATGTCTACTTTAAATGTACGGATACATTCACCACATACTATACATTCATTCATTCCATTCTTTGCGGGCAACAATAGAATCTATCTTTCGATTAATATTAGCTATTGTAAACAACGGATAGTTGAAATTTTACAACTGTAGATTACATGCATACTTAAATTTATACTAGATTAACTCTAACGACATTTAAGACTGTTACAATAGAAATACCACGCTATTAAATTGGGCTAAGAAATATACAGACTAAAATTCACTGATTTTATGACTGAGGACTGGAATTATTATGGCACCATTAAATGATTATAAGTTTGTAAGAGCAATAAACTTCAAAAGGGTTTGCATCATTTCTATTAATATTCCATTTATATTACTCATCTTACTGTTACTAATATTATTAGCCATTTATGTTCTGATATTAAGCAAAACCGTTTCATATTTCTGCCCGTACTATGAGCATTGTACCACGTTTGCCATGCTATTCCACCTACCTGTTTTATTTTATAATACCATATTTTTTATTTTCCATTTATTTATTTCCAAGGGAAACTTATATGTGTTTTCATCCAACTCTCATATGAACTTTTTATTAAAATTTTGTTCGAATGTAATAAAATATTTTTATAATTATCATAATTCTAAATTATTTTCGTTTGTCAGATTTCTTTTAGTTTAAATTTTATCCTTACTCATTATGTTTAATACTTTTTTCCGTTATCTCTTGTCAAACCAAGAACTTCCGTTATCAGGTGACAAAAATCATATTTAATTTTATAACAAGCAAGCATTTGTGCTAACATGCTAATATCATCTAATTGTGCTGCCAATTTCTGTCCTTGGGTTCGCTCTACATTTTATGTGATAGATAAGAAAAGGTATGTATTTGAATATATTCTTACCTGTACATCTTTCTGATAAACCTCCCCCCCAAACTTCTTAAATGTGTTCAAAGCATTTTTCCTATATTTTATATTTCCTCTGACGTTTTCCCAAGCATGAAATTAAGCAATAAAACGATGTTGTTTGTTGTTTACAAGCGTTTTTGATTGTGGTAGTAAATTCAAAAAATTAATTTGTTACCCTTAGAGAAAATAATTTATTTACTAAGTCAAAACGAGGAATGAGGTGGTTTATTATTGCCTTCCTCACTGAGTTGAAAGAATATCCTGGCATCAGCATGCCAGGCTCTCCGAAAAGCACCCACTTTCCCCCCTGCAAATGACACCTTCACTTCATTCACCACAGGGTCTGGCTGTATTGTGAAATTCATTACTCTCAGAGGAGATAACTCTGACTACTGTCTTTTACACCTCTAGCTCTTCTGTTCTTAAAAAGTTCAGTCGTATAATAGGCTGACAATGTGATAAGAAACAGAACTATTTTTTGTAGCCCTGGAACCAACAAATCGAGTGCAATTAATTTAACACTCGACCTGCCCGTTATGGGCATAAAATTACATGTATCAATTTAAATAATATTTAAAAATTCTATAAATACAACATTATTATTATACTCGTTTAAACGAACAGATCGATTTTTTAGGAAAACATCTGATGTATTTATCGACATGTTTGACACATTTACAAGAGATCTGCACTTAAATTTTAACTTATGTAAAATTTATGTAAAGATACAAATAATATTAGTTACTATTTTTACTAAAAATTAAATTAGGCGATTGTTTATAAAAATTGTATTAATTTGGTAAAATATATTTACCACTTTCTTGTCAAATGTCATTACTTTATCAATAATAGTTCACTCTAATTTTGATCAAGTCACTTAAACTGACAAAATGACAAGATTTAACATGAAGATGAGCCTTCGTATAAATTAGGAACTATAGACTAACTTCAAAGCTAAAATATTATTGATCGTGAAGGACAAAGTTCAAAGCCTAAACATAACAAATAATTGAATATTTAGTTGCAATAACATTAATGCGCTTATTTTTACATTTTTGAGTAGGGTTAGATATGACTTAAAATACAAAAAAATTATTCAGGTAAAATAATAGGGATAGAACTGTCGCATTCCAATTTTAAGGTTAGTAACCTTTATATTTGACTTCCTTTACTTTTCAACGTCTTTTAACACTAAAGAGGATCGAAACGTGATGGGAAGAAATAGGAAAAGACGACAGCTTCAAAGTTTCGTATAGAGGATGAGGGGATAAAGTAATCTGATAGAATGGTATGACATGTCTGAGAGGAAAATTATAAAAAAAGAAAATCGTGACGTATAGAAGGAGCTTCTGCTATTACTACATCATCATTACCAATAATCTTTCTATTAGACTAAATCCCTCTAACGATTTACAAGATGCTCCTTTCTAAAATAATAAATATTTCGCGTCAATCATTTAAATTTTAATGGAATATTGGTTTTTGTAATATTTTTAATATAAAAATTTAACCTAACATAAAGTAAGCTGCCTTTTTAAATAAACATCACGAAGCTAAAATTCATGCATTATTAATTCATCTTACAATTCCGGTTAAAAAAAACTAAAAAAAATATTTTATCACATATTAAGCAGACTCTAGATATCAATAAATTTAGATCTTACTAAATGTATATTTAACTTCTATTTATGATATAAAACCTTCACACAATGTATGTTCATACTTTAAATAAATTGAAATGCGATCAAAGTTGAAAGTTTAATGGTTCTTGTACTACACCACACAGCAGCATGGTATCGATTCCCGGCTAGTGACTGGAAATTATAAAAAGTTTAAAACTATCGTTCCTTGACCCACAGTAGCCGCTTAACGAATAAACTACTACTTCCAGTTGACCAATTTTGATGAAAATGCTCGAGTCGGGTTCAGTAGTAGTGCCTAACTTAAGTTTCAAGTTTCAAGTTCGTACGATGTTCCGTTCTTGAGATATTTTGTTCACACATTCACACGCGCGCACACACACACACACACACACACACACACACGCGCGCGCGCGCGCGCAGACCAATCGCTAAAATTATGTTTTTGGTTTCAGGGGGTCTGAAAACGTGTATATCCGGTAAAAACTTGATTTTGAAAAATCGACATAAAACAATACTTTTCTTTCTATATATTTATATAGGCAAGAGAAAGTAAAAAAGTAAATGAACTATTGGGTAGATTAAAGGAAATCTTCAGAATCTGATTTCTAATGAGTACATAGACCGCAATAAAGTAAAATACTGAATTATTAATTTCTGAATGAGGAGAACTGAATCACAAAAGCGTCGCATCGTCGTTTTTCATGAGTTGAAAACACGTGATAACAAAATATTATCGATATCCTTGCTTAGTAACTGACCCCCAGGTTATCAGAACTTTGTTCCACCAGTTTGTACAATAGCAATATGTTACGTGTGTGATATAACACCAACTTTAGTTCAGTTTAGTAACTGAATCTGATTTATTGTGAAATTTCAAACACAAGGAATAATTATGACTTGAAATGAAGAGAAGTTACAAAAAATGCCTACATAAAAATATGTAAGTACAGGTCAAACGAGAAGGAGTCCATATAGGGCCTATATGGTAATTCGTTTTTTCTACACTGTCATCATGTGTATGTGTACAAAATGGAATAAAAAACCACACGACTACATGACCATATTGACCCATTGGCTAACATTATTATTAATTAATTATAATGCTTTTCTCGGTTGATGAGCTCTGATGTTTCGTGCGTTTAACCAATCAGAACGGTTACCAGCGTTGTCAGATTGTACGAATGTTTCAGCCTGACGAACATTACGCGCGTATGCGTATAAAAGCCAGAGTAGTTTACTCGTGTCTTGCATCTCGTACTGAACACATCGATTATAAAGCGTGTTAACATGCAATACTTTATAATATAATCAGCTGGTTGTATGTTCATCTATATATATATATATATATATATATATATATATATATATATATAAAATTTGATATATGTGTGTGTTTGTGTGTATGTTCCCCTTTATGTCCTAAATTACCGAACCAATTTTCAGGCAGCTTTTTTATGTTGTAACTATGATGCCTGTACAGGTTTTAGGCTATTGAAACCCTTAAATAGTTAGCCCTAAAGGTTGAAAATAATGTTTATGCCCTACATTAAGGCTTTTATGAAGTTAGATAATCTGCTGCTTTTAAACCAGCTGATGCAATTCAAAAAAAGATTTGTCATAAATAAAATCATATGATTTAGCAAATAGCGACGTGGTGCTAAGGATCAGCTGGTGACAACACCACATGATAATTTTATTGTATTTTATTATGTAGATACGATTTTGTATTTTTGAGTATTTTATAAAAGTAAAGTTCCGTGTTTCTTTAATTTGTTTTAATTTTCTTTTAATTGGTGAAAGATCAATTGCTTTAATATTTTATTTTATTCAACGTAGATTTAAGTTTTTGGTTTGGACAATTTTTTTGTGATTGATTTCTTTTTGTTATTTTCCATTTTCAATAATGCCATCAAAAAAAACATCACTAGGAAGAAAATCTTCAAAAACAAAAAACTTCAAAAAGCAAGAACTGCTAAAACGGAGAAACAAGGAGAATCTCTCCTATTTTTCTGCTATTTTCTGCTACATATTTAAAAAAAAGTGATTACACCATTTTTCGCGTGCAAAGCCGCGACGGGGCATGCTAGTAGGCTATAATTGTTATTGAAAGACCAAAAAAATGGCTGACAAAATATATAACAGAGCAACGAGAGCAAGTATTGGCAACGTTGTTGGCAAGTCATTGGCTAGCTACGAAGTGGGTAGGGGGCAATACGTACGTTCAGAGCTCATCAGCCCTGAAAAATAGTATAAACCTTTAAACATACATACCGATATTCATGATGTTATAATGAAAAATTAGAACAATCAAAAGGAAGCGCCTAACATATTTGGTTTTTAAGGAAAGAACCGTAAAGATATTTTAGGCAACAAATTTTGTTTAATAAAATACTCATATTTCTTAAGTCTTCTTTCGTTTTCTCAGATCTAGCAAACGAACTGAGTAAGATAGTTGGAGATGGAAATTTTTCCAATAAACATCTGCTACAAAAATTAACGCATAGCGCCAGAGGTAGACAGAACTTTTAGTAAAATGTTTTGTACAGAAAAAGCAATTTCATACTTATCAAAAATAGCAGACAATGCCGATCGTATAGTGATCAGAGGTCTTCAACATAAGACACCGGTTGATACAATAAAAAATTAACAGAAATGAGATATCAAGTACGATCGGTGTGTAATGTACTGTCACACGAGGAGTTAAGACTACCAGTATTTTTGTTGACTTGGAGCCTTCCGGTCTAAAAATAAAGAAATGAATAGGATGCCACAGCTTTTGCACGCTGTAGTCAGGGGTGGAGGAACCAAGAAATTTTTTTCATGGTGCAATATTCAAGACATCAGATAAATATTTAATTAAAATACTATAATGTTAAGAATACTCAACGTGTACCTGCACTAACATAAATAAATATTTCTATGAATAACATGATGAACAAGGAAGAAATCGACATTTTCTATGAATAAAATCACTGTTAAGTTAGTTATTCATGTATTTCGAACTGATTGGATAAGTGAATTCCCAAAAGCAATTGAAATTTATTCAAATGTAACCTACAACAAGTAAAGTAGGAACCCGAGTGAGAAAGATATTAAAAGAGAGAGCGTGACTGAATGCCTAATGAAAATTTCATTTAGAATCTACATTTAGTTAATTCCATTTTAATTCCGTCGAATATTCGCTTTCTGAAAATACTGAGAATCGTCTTTAGAATACACTAAGAGAAAAGTGGCTGAGTTAGGGGTTTTTGAGAGTGTGACTAGATGAAATGAGGGGAAAAATAAAGAGCGAGAGCGCGAACATAATAATATAAAGAAAGAGTAAAAAGACCGACCAAGTTGTAGTAGACCTTCAACAATTTTGACAATGAAAGAAATTTCTATCTTCATCTTCCGCACCCTTTAAAAACTTTCTAACCCCAACTTTCTGTACATCTGAAAACATGTAACACTTTGTTAATTTAAACTCGTTTTATACCGTAGGCAACGTCAATAAAGTACAATAGTCATAATATTTAATTCCAAATTTTAAATGCTTAATAAAATTGAAATTTGCCTTATAAATAAAATGCTAAACAAAAACGCTTAGCAAAGCATAAACATGCTTCGAAAAAATGCTTAATAAAATTGAATTTGCTCATAACGGGCACGTGGAGTGTTAAATTAATTGCACTCGATCTGTTGGTTCCAGGGCTACAAAAGTAGTTCTGATTCTTATCACATAGTCAGCCAAATATAAAACTAAACTATTTAAGAACAGAAGAGGTAGAGGCGTAAAATACACTAGTCAGAGTTATCTCCTCTGAGAGTAATGAATTTCACTACAAAGCCAGGCCCTGTGGTGAATGAAGTGAAGGTGTCATTTGCAGGGTAAAAAGTGGATGCTTTTCGGAGGGCCTGACTTGCTGATAAGCTTACTCTTTCAATTCAATGAGGAAGGCAATAGTAAATCACATCACTCCTCGTTTTTTCTTAGTAAAACTTCTAGAGGTTCAAACCAGCCTTTCGGCAGCTGATCTAAAGAACAACAAAATTAAAAATACTTTTTGTCAATTACATAACAATGGGTGTTTCAAAAAGGACACACCGTAACATTAAGTATACACCGTATCGCATACCTGAATATAAATATTTCATGTCTCCTTACATGTCATTTGACATTACTGTATTCAAGGTTAACATCTTGTAATAACTGAAATGTAGTTATTGTGCATCAGTACTGTTTCATTACCATTCGTCTCTATTGTGTCCAATACGAACGTGCGTTTATTCCTAGACTTATTTCGCTTGTAAATCATGCAAACGAGTAAAAGACGAGTTTCAGCTAACATTTTCCAATTCTACTGTTTCGACAATCTTGCGTTTGTTAAATAAATTTCGTGAGACTTGGTAGTGTATAATATCGCAAAAGCAAACATCGACCGTCAGTGATAACATGGAAGTTCTGGAGTGTGTGGAAGAACGTTTGACTCGCTCTCCTAGAAAACCGCTCAGGAAGTTATCTTTAAGTATTAGATTTACACCAACGAGAATGTTAGTTTCAGAAAGATAACGCAACTTGCCACACTATCGATGACACGCTAGACATGTTACCAGATTTTGTCCATCGTTTGATATCGAAAGCGTTGCGGCATCCAAGTTTCTCAGATCTTACACCAGCAGACTTTCTTGTGGAAGTATTTAAAAAGTGTCGTTTTACAAAACAATCATCATGCACTCTTAAAATTAAGAAGTTAACATTGAACATAAGATTTCTAACACTGATGAGCGAACACTACGAGAAAATTGGCTATAAATGTTACGAAACATATAAGAACCTGCATTCGGGTCACAGGGAATCTTTTTTATTTTGGTCACAGGGAATCATTCCCAACGCCTATCATTCCGGTACCATCAATTACTCCTAAACAGAGTGCAATTGATGGTACGTTTCATTGTAATTTGAATATTGTTGCATGAAATTATAATAGATATTTAAATAAATATTTCAAAGTAAAGTCGTCGCCGCGAGTCAGCTGTTTAACAGCTGATTTTCGGAGATGATGGTTCTTGGTTCAAGTCCTAGTAAAGGTAGCTACTTTTATATGGATTTGAATACGAAACAGTGGTTACCGATGTACTTAGATAGTTCGGGTTTAACAAAAAAACCTTATTCTCTCAGGAACTGTTGGCCTGGGTCTGTCCAAGACTACACCTCATTTACATGTCAATCACATTATCCTCATCTCATTGGTCATGGGGTTGCTTATTGTTCTGAATTGAATAGACTGCAACGTACACACATTAGAGAAAACAATTTGTACTACAGTTACGTCATCTAAAACCGAATTTCATACTTTTTGAAATACTCTATATTATTTATCATATTTATTTATAAATTTTAATTTTATAAAAAAATATGTTATCTGCTCCTGTTACATAAAACAACTGCATAATTGATGATTAAGATAAAACCTGGCTTTAATCACCTAAAGAAGCTGATCACGCACACGTGACGCCTCATATTTTTATGTGTGTGAATGTGCGTACTATTGTTTATTTCAAAATTATGTGACTTATTTGCGTTATTACGTTAATCCTGTAGTAAATCCCTCTCCATTTATTATTTTTTGGTTTGAATGGTGACTTGATCGAGAGTGTTCTTAGCTATGATTCATCAAAGTTGGTCAACCGGAAGTAATAGTTTATTCGTTCAATTTTTCAACTTTTATGCAATTTTCTCAGAAACGCCTCCTAAGATTTTTTTTTTTTTAAATCACCTCATTTACTTCATTTTTTATGCTCTACAAGATATGGTATGCGCCACGTCTGCAAAAATTATTGGGGGGCCTCGGCTCTCGTAAAAATAATGAAAGTTTATCTAAACAGAGTTACAAAACATTAAAAAAACCAACAATGTTACTACCAAACATCTTTTTGTACAACGATTAGTTTAGCGGCAATTAAAGATTTTCAGTTTTTTCCTGAAAATCTGCAAAAAAATGTGTTCTACTAAGTATAAATTTAAAAAGTATAGAATAAAAATTAAATTTAAAAAAACCCGAAAAAACTTTAAAAGAAAAAAATGTATTGACCCATTACGACTGACGTTGTCGCGTCGGGGTCCCGCTAAGTAATACAACTAAGTTCAATTCTGTTTCTTAATGGTCCCCCGACGCAACAAAGTCAATCCTAATGGGCCAATACATATTCCTTTTTTACTTTTAAAAGGGTTTTTTGTAGGGGAGGTTTATAAATTTAGTTTTTATTAATTTAGAGATGTTTATATATTGAGTAGTTAAACTTATGAACGTTAAACAAAAACAAAACAAAAAATGAATAAATAAACTTATGAAGATGAAGATCTCTCATACAACTCAGTAATTATTTCTCGAAAACATTATTTGTACATGTTTCTTTCCGTATTATTTTTGGAACTATAACGGAAAAGATGTCAGTAGCATTATTGTAAGAACTTTTGGTTTCCCTCCGTAAAGAAGGAAAATTCGGTTCCTTTCTGTTATCTTCCCTCTGTGCCATTACATCGATATAATAACGTCGCAACAGCGATAGACTTAGTTGTTGAAAGTTCGAAGAGCAAAGTTAAGTTTTGTTTAATTGCTCTAACGGAGTACAAAGCACAGAGTGTTCAGGAGATAGGGAATCCTTTCCTTCTCTTCACTGATCATTATTATATCATCTTAATCATTTCCATGATGCTCTTATCTTCAGTAATGATCCCCTCGATAATCAGTAGTAGTCCAATGCGGAAACTTAAAACTGGTTTAAATTATAATAAGAAAAGAAATGATTACGGTTGTGAAGCGTTACCGAAAGGGATGATGTACTTTGAAGGTGTATTTGTGAACAAGAACTTTGATAACGAATTTCATGCCCCGACTGAAACAGAGCAATTAATGATTCGTCGTCAACCACCTCAGTTTCTCTAAAACTCTCAACTCTTCCGCCCTTTCGATTCAATCACTTCTCTAATGAATAGCATTCACAGAAAGTGAGACGTGGAACACCATCGGTTAAAGCAAACTTCTGTTATTTGTCTCTTTAGTTAGTAATAACACCAAACTCAAGAAGCATCGAAACTTGATGAATGATTTTCATACTTCCTTTACAGTATTATGAAATTAATTTCAATCAAATCATTAATTGAGTAGTTTCCTCACAATAGTCTACAAACGACTATAAAAATGATAAAGGTTAATTCTGTTAACTATTTAAAATGAAGCAACAGATTACATTTAAAATTTTATATATTTTTTTAATTCTACAAAATATTAAACCAATTTTTACTTTCTTTTGCCTATATGAATAAATAGAAAGGAAAGTATTGTTTTCATATCGATTTTTCGAAATCGGGTTTTCACCGGATCTACGCGTTTTCAGACCCCGTGAAACCAAAATACATGTTTTTAGAGATTGTGTGTGTGTGTGTGTGTGTGTGTGTGTGAACAAAATATCTCAAGAACGGAACATTGTAAAAATTTTAAACTTCAAAACCTGCTCCTACCATTTTTGTAAAACAACCTCATTTACTACATTTTTTATGCCCTACAAGAAAAGCCATGTCTGCTGAAATTCTTGGGAAGGCTGTTTTCTCGAAGAAAAATTTTTTATGATTGCGGCTTTAATATGCATTTTAGCGCAAAAAATTATACATTATAAAAGTTGCAGAGAATTTAAAAACCTACAACTTTTATATAGCATTTCTTTTTGTGAAACGCTTAGTTTAGCGGTAATTAGCGATTTTCTGGGTTTTTTTACGAAAATGTGTAAAAAAACTCGATTTTTTAAGATTTCAGCCTTGGTATGCATTTTACGACAAAAGTCTATATAATCAAATTTATAGGAAATTAAAAGATCTAAAACTTATACTTAGAGCTTTTACTTACAGGAAAAACATCAGATATTCAGTTTTGTTGTTTTTGTTTAGGTCATCAGCCGAAAGGCTGGTTTGAACCTCTAGACGTTTTACTAAGTAAAATGAATAGTGAGATGGTTTACAATTGCCTTCCCCAGTGATTGAAAAAGTATGCTTATCAGCCTGTCCGGCCCTCTAAAAAGCATCTACTTTTCATTTTGCAAATGACACCACTTCATTCATCACAGGGTCTGGCTGTATAATGAAATTCTTTACTCTCAAAGGAGATAAATCTGACTAGTGTCTTTATACTTCTACCTCTTCTGTTCTTAAATGCTTCAGTGCATTTTTGCACTGCTCCAGGGCTGACATTTTTGTAGCCCTGGAACTAGTAAATCAAGTCCAAATAATTTAACTTAATTTACAGTTTTTATATCAACAAAATAATATTAATTTAGAAACTAATTAATACAAATTATTAAAATTATTTCATACAAAAATATTAATTTAAATTTATTATAAAGCAATAGTAATTATTATTCAGTTTTATATCGACAAAAAGTTACTGTAAAAACAAAAAGGTTAAAAATATACGGATCAATCTGTATACAAGTGTATAAATGAAAAGGAGAAAAAACATAAATCTTTATGGATAAAACATATCATTAACGTACAAACTTCTTAGCTTGTCAAAAGAATAAATAAATTATAAGATGTAAAGTACCTTAATACATAGTTTCTCGAAATACAAGTGAATATCTCAAATATATCCTATACGAACAAGTATAAGCACTTTTCTGTTGTTTCTCCAACAAATGTAAAAGTTTTGACTCCTTAACTTTTGAAGTTAAGAGTAGTTTTATTACATTTTCCAATACTTTTTTTACTTAAAAATTTCTTTATTGAGAGTAAGAACGAAACACCTGCTTTTACGGGAATACTTTAAAATTTTCTATATCGTTAATAAAAAAGATATTTTATTACCCAGAACTATTTTATGTACCTTGACTACAATTAGTTTATTCTATACAAAAGTAATCTTCAGAAGATTATTTCCTTCAAAATTACTTACATGTTGAAGTGGTAGTGGTACTGTTTCTAAAAGTACTCAGAGAATGCAATATCATACCTGGAAACAAAAAGAGAAAGAAATTTAACAAAGTAATTTATATACAGTATTTATTTAAATTTAAATGAGCACATTCTTTGTACATCAACCTGATAATTAATACCAGGATGATAACGTCTGAAATCAGCTCAAATATTTATGTTCATAATAAAATTTAATCAAAGAATAATTAGATACTAAATTAACAGTACACTCGAAACCAATTTAATTTATTCGTTATTTTATTAAAAAAAAACAAATAATAGTGTTAAGAGAGACAGACAAACAGACAAACTGAGGGAGAGAACTAAGTTAAAATTTGTTCTTAGATTTCTTTTTTTAATCGCTAATATAGGCTATGTGCGTAGCAATCTGTTCAAATTAAGAACATTAAGCAACCCCACAATCCAATGAGATGCAAATCATGAATATGAAGTGTAAATGAGGTATAGTCTAGTACAGACTCAGGCCGACCATTCCGGAGAGAGTAAGGTTAATTAAACCCCAAACACCAAAGTACACTGGTATCCACTGTCTAATATTCAAATCTGTATAAAAGTAACAACCTTTACTAGGATTTGAACTAGGAAACTTCACCTCCGAAAATCAGCTGATCAAATTAACATTGTACACAACTGAAAGATACATCTTCTCCCTTCACCACAATAAAGACCTGAACAAACCTGTGATTTCCTGACTATCCTATAATACAGTGATAGATAATATAGAAACGTCCAGCGTACGACAAGAAAAGAAAATATACAAATTATTTGAGTTTTAATTTTTTGGTGAATTCTCGTAATTAACCGCTAAATCTGGAGTTAGTAAGTAGTAAATAAAAATTATTTGGTAATACTACGTACTAATATTATTTTCTCAATAAAGTGATTGAAATAATTCCTGATAATCATTGTTAGAAAAATAAGTAGAGTAGAACTGCTTTTTAAATAAAATTTACGGGGGTACTACATAAAACAACTGGCATACCTTTAAAGCATAATGCTCTGTCAAACTGCAAGAATGCAATTTGCTCGACTCTTCTGTACTTTAGATATATTACTGCACATATTTCCGTTTCTCCCGCAGGAATTCTTCATGTTAAGCGGTTCCGTTCTAAGAACCATTTCACGCTCTTTCCTTTTTGTCTGTTCCTTTTTACCTTGAATCCCAAGAGGATAAAGGAAAATTTAATCAGGATTTCTCCTGCCTCTCGCTTTAGCGTTATAACCGCAGATTTATAAACTGTAATACGAAATTTAATTACTTTCACGTCAAACAATTTCTCTAATATTGTTCTTATCGATTTTGATTTTATTAAATTTTACTCCAATTAGCCGTATTAAAAGTTGTCATTTTCTCATTATTAAGTAACTAAAGTATTTAAAACTTTTATGAAAAAAAGCGATTCATCACGATTAAAGTTTAATTTCTGTAAAATAAAATCAATCTCTAATAAAATACCTAATCTATAATGAAAAAGTAACGTGATCTATAAATTATTACAATAAAAATAATGCGGTGTTAAATCTTCAAAATAATATAAAAATTACAGATTGACTTTTGGATAAAAAGAAACACACTATCGATAAAAAAATCTGGTGTGAACACTCACACAACTTTCTTTTACCAATGGAAATAATGAACAATGTAACCTAACATTAATTAATACATTAACACATTAGAAATAGACAAAAAAACTAACCTCAAAAAACATAAAATTTTAATCATGAGTGAATGATGCAAAATGAAAATCAACCTTACTTTGGCTTAATAATACGGAAAATCACTCTTTTACGCTAACCTCTTTTAGGCTTTCTGGAGAAATATGTTTAAATTTCTATAAATTTTATTATATACACTTTTATCGTAAAATGCATTGTAAGGCCAAATTTTAAAAAAATCCATTTTTTACAGATTTTCATGAAAAAAGAGAAAATCACAAATTACCGCTAAACTAAGCGTTATACAAATTAATGTTATCAGTAAAAGTAGTTCTCTATGAGAGAACAGCCTTGCTAAGAATTTCAGCAGACATGGCGTCTACCCTATCTTGTAGAGCATAAAAAAGTAGTAAATGAGGCGATTTTAAAAAATTGTAGGAACTGTTTTTGAGAAAATCGTAAAAAAGTGAAAAATGTGACACGAATAAACTACTACGAGAAAAAGTTTTTGAGAAAATCGTAAAAAAGTGAAAAATGTGACACGAATAAACTACTACTCGTACTTCCGGTGAACCTGACACGAACATTTTCATCAAAATTGGTTCACCGGAAGTAGTAGTTTATTCGTGTTACATTTTTCACTTTTTTACGATTTTCTCAAAAACAGTTCCTACAATTTTTTTAATCGTGTCAGTTCCTCTAGTAGTATATAACTTAAGTTTCAAGTTTCAACTTTGTACGATATTCCGTTCTTGAGATGTTTTGTTTAACCCACACACACCAAACAGTAAAAACATCTTTTTTGGGTTCAGGGAGTCTGAAAACGTGTATATCTGGTGAAAACTCTTCTTCTTCTTCTTTCTCTCTCCCCATGTGCCTTACAGCGTCGGGGTAGTCTCGGACAACTTCCTCCATTGTACTCTATCCGCCGCCAATCGTCTCATTTGCCCTAGGGCCATGCCTCTTTCCTCTCCCAATCTTCGTATGTGCTCATCATATGAGTATCGTGGACGTCCTCTTTTCCTACTCCCGCCAACGATTACGTTTGCATACTGCTTGGCTTTCCTTTCGTCATCCATTCTTTGTATGTGACCCCACCATCCCAATTGTTTTCTATCTATTACTTCCTTCACATCCTTCATTCCTATTTCCTCCCTGATTCTTTCACTTCTTACTCTATCTCTCAATGTCTTCCCAGCTGTCCTTCTATGGCACTTCATTGCAACTGCCCTGATTCTGCTCATTTGTTGTTGCTTCAAGGGCCAGCTTTCTGCACCATACAGGACTATTGGTTCAATAATACTTTTATAGACCCTGTTTTTTACTGTGGCACCCACTTCTTTTTTTCCAAAAATACAATTTCTGGTTGCATAGAAGGCCCGACTAGCTTTAGAGATTCTATTTCTTAGTTCATCATCTATTTTCCCATCGTCCCTTACTACTGTACCCAGATACTCATATGACCTCACCTGTTCCATTACCTGTCCTTCCACATCCATCCTAATTCTTTCACCTTCCAAGCCATTAACCACCATCACTTTACTCTTATTGATATTCAGTGTCATGCCTTTCCTTTTAATCTCTTCATTCCATTCAATTACTGCAGTTTGAAGCTTTCTTTCAGAGTCAGCAATAAGAACTATGTCATCTGCAAATAACAAAGCTTGAGCAAATATGGGCCTCAAGTTCCAACGTCCCACCATCATTCTGTCAGTTCGTCTTTTGCAGATTTTATTAATTTCGTCCATTATCATCACAAAAAGTAGTGGACTCAAACTGTCTCCCTGCTTAATTCCTTTTTCCATTTGTAACGGTCTTGAAATCCTTCCACACGTTCTGATCACTGCAGTCACATTATTAAAAACACTTTTTATTGCTCGCTGTAATTTTGGTGATACGTTTTTGGCAACCAGCGTCTCCCATACAACACATTTTGGGACCGTATCGAAAGCTGCTTTGAGGTCCAAGAATGCCAGATAAACCCGTTTTCCTTTTTCTATAGACTTCGAACAGATTGATCTCAGCGAGAAAATATGGTCTTGAGTTTGTCTGCCTGGTCTGAAGGCACATTGTTCCTCCTCAAACTGGTCCTCCACCACCACACGAAGTCTTTTCTCTAGAATTCGGGTATAAATTTTCAGTACAACCGATGACAAACACACTGCACGATAGTTTTCACAATCAGTTGAGTTACCTTTTTTATACAGTGGGATAATGATATTTTGTCCCATTCTTCTGGAATCTTTTCCTGTTTCCAGACTTCCTGCAATAATTTTGTTAGGCTATTCACTATGCATTCACCTCCTTTCTTCAGGTATTCAGCATGTATTTCATCTATTCCTGCTGCTTTCCCTACCTTCATTTTTCGAATTGCATCCCTAACCTCTTCCTTTGTTATATCATGGTGAAAACTCGATTTTGAAAAATTGACATGAAACAATATTTTCGTTTCTATATATTCATATAGGCAAGAGAAAGTAAAAATTTCAATCATCAGTTAAAGGATATTATATACTCTCTAACAGGCTTTAAAAATTATAATCTACGTTATACAATTGATTGGAAATAAAGTATTAATAAATCTAGTAGAAATACAAAGTCTTCTTGGTATAATCCAATTTTTTACAGATAATTTTATTCTTAATAATACGATCTATCTACTGTACAAGTAGCGACAAATTAACAAAAAAACGACATCGGTTTCACACAGTGCAAACTTAATAAATTAATATTAGTCTAATGACTCGAAATTTAAGTTCGTAAAATGGTTTATACAAAAACCTTCACCCAATTAGAACAAACAATTAATTACTTAGATATATCACTTAGATATATTACTTAGAATATTAACAAGTATATCGTGTTTTTTTTTCTGCTAATACTATTGTTAATAATAAAAAGTAGATAAAAAATTATTTATTTACTAGCAAATGTGATATAACTCAAATTCACTTTGTCGGAGATCACTAATCAGTTTATAAATTCATACAGTTTAGAAGTTATACAATGTATACAAATCCGATTATACAAAAGATTAAAAATAATATTAAATTTGTAGTAAATACTAGTTCCAAAATAACGAAACTTTAAGAAACCCACAGCTTAAGAACATATATTTTTAACAAAGAACTTCATTCGTTAATGTTAAATTTAAATTAAAAAATTAACCTACACTCTTAGGTCGTTCAGATGTTTTAGGAACTGTTTGAAATTCTCCAAACCTCTGGTTTGTTTTCCACTAGAATTTTAAAAGAAAAAAATAATTATGAACGGTTTCGCATATCGTCTCAGAATGTCAGGAATTTTAAAGTGCCCGTTCTCTTATTGGTGTTTCTACAATAGGCCTATTTCAAAACAATGTTAGGTCTAAAGAATGTTGTGAAAAATATCTAAAATTTCTACGTTATGTTGCTATTGAAGACAACATCTGATACTAATTTTCATTTTCTTGTTTTGACTTACGCAATTATTGTTATTATTTTTATTCATATAATTCCTATTTATTTTGTCATCAGTCTCTCGACTGGTTTGATGCAGTTCTCCTAGCTGTTCTATTTTGCGCAAGTCGTTTCATATCTACATATCTGTAACACCCTACATCGTTTGTAATTTGCTTTATATATTCTAACCTTTGCCTCCCTCTTCAATTCACTCCCTCAATATAACCCTCCATTATTGATAGACCAATACCTGGATTTTTTAAGATATGCCCCACTAGCCTATCCCTTCTTCTGGTAAGATGTTCCATATACTTCTTTTCTTATTCACTCGCCTAAGAACCTCTAAATTACTTATTTTGTCCACCCACCTAATCTTTAACATTTTCCTATAACACCACATTTCAAAAGCTTCTATCCTCTTCTTTTCTACTGCCCCTTTCACCCACGTTTCACTCCCGTATAATGTTACACTCCAAACATAATGTTTTAAGAAATTTTTCCTAGTCTGTAAGTCAATTTTTGTAGTCAGTAAGCTGTTTTTCATTTCAAAGGCTTTTCTAGCTTCAGCAATTCTATTTTTGATATCACTTGTGCTTCTACCATTCTTTGTTATTTTACTCCCTAAATAGCATAATTCCACAACTTTCTGTATGTTTTCGTTGCCTACTTTTAAATTTCCCATCTCTTCTAAACCATTCTTGCTGCTGCACAACACTTTCGTTTTGTTCTAATTTTTATGAAGTAATCCTTTCTTATGATCTCATCCATTCCATTTAGGATATCCTCTAGTTCTTTCTTTTTCTCGCCTAATACTACTTTATCATCGGCGAATTCCTATAATTGTGGTCGCTAAAAACAATTAGCAGTTAATGCGAACTTTATAAAAATAAATAAATAAAAATTATAATACTTAGTTTTTCAAATCTATATAAAAATTTAGTTAAAGATGCATTCATTAAAGGTTAACTATAACAAATATATAAAAAAAGCAATGTATTTGTTATTAATTATTTAGAGTTTTAAGACAGTAACTCCATAATTAACTACTTTATAAGTGATTCACCACAACTCGCTTAGAACTAGATTGAGACTGTTATACAGAATATATTAGTTGTAAGTTTAGTTTATTAAAGAGGATTTAAACTTTGGTTTAGGATTGGAAATGGCCTTGGAGAGAATGGATGGTAGCGTTACGTGTATGGGTGTGTGGGAGAGCAAATGTTTAAGGGAAAAGGGAGAGGAAGGGGAGACTGAAGAACGGATTAACATCTGGCAGAATACACTGTAATGCAGACAGTAGATGACGCGTACCCCTGCAATGGGGTCGAATTAGGGGGTTTAAAACAGTGGAAAGGGAGTAATACTCGCTTAAGAGGATAAGGTGGTAACTGGAGGGTGAAAGGAGACAGAAACAATTGGAGAAGAGAGAGAATAAATTCTAAAGTCTTAATAGTCCAAGGATCAAGCCCAGATTATTCATTTAATTATTCTAAAGCACATATCCAACTTTCCAGGGTAATTAAATTAATTATTATTATCTATTGAACATTAAGTATTTTCCCTTGATAAAAAATCGATTAATGTTTTTAAATTTCATTTCCTAACTGACTTAGTTGTTTACTTTTTAGGATGTATTTTTAAAACCTCAGAGGTAATTAATTAACCATTTTACTGCTACGTGAGTAATATACATTTTCTTCTATTCATATAATTGATCTAATAACATATGAATAACAATTTTAAAAAGAAACTGTACAACAATGATATCTAATTAACGTACAATAAAGGAAAGAATGTTAACTGAAAACGTGGATTCTTTTAATCCAATTAAAATTTGTAGCTTCCGAAATTATATTTGACATACCTACCTTATTTTTAAAACAAAATCTGTTTTAATTTATTATTCCGCAATACGTAACATGATTTACTGAGTTATTAATTCTTTTTAAACGCATATAAATTAAAAATTATACTACATCAGTGAAACTTACAGAAAGGAGTAAAATTTACGAAGTTGTTTTGCGACAAAGTTTTGCGAGGTCGTGTATTGTTAAGTTTTATGAGGAGGTTGATATAATGTTGTTTGTAACTCGCGTGTAATCGATTTTACTTGTAAGGGTAGAAGAATTCGCGGTGAGAAGAGGGGGTTGAGTGTTTAAATCATCCACCTCCACCTTCATAAAATAGAATAGGGGGTCCTATCTCTAGAAAAAAGATTGGAAAAAATAATGTATAACTGTCAGGTCGATAATGATACTTGCGGTGTTGGTAGGTGAAGTAGCAAAACAAAAATGATTTATTGTTTGTAAATCTAAACACGAAATACCCATAGAAACAACCTTACACCCATTTTTTTTCACCTTCTCACTTCCTTGCAGTTATTCTCAAACTCCCTCCGATATTGAAGACATCTTTCATGTGTGTGGCATGACGCAAAGACTAATGTATCGGTACTCTGTTTTCAATACAACAAAGTATTCAAACTAAACATAGCTATTTTGAATTCTTATTTAAATAGAGCTCATGGTATGAAATACACGACCTAACGATTATTACTGAGGCAGCCTTCTAATAGACATTGTACAAGTACAGCAAAGAGTTATTACTGTGCGCCGTTCCTTGGAAACGTTTTCTCCTCCTAGGAGAACAATAAACACAACTGGCAATATACGTACCTACTTCTAAATAACTGTAAAAAACTGAAATTTATTGTAGCATTTTTATGAAGTTGTACTTCTCACTTTATACAGTTAACAATAAAAATTCGTCCAAACTCTAGGATATGATTGTATAGAAAAATTAAAAAAATATGTTCGCATAAACTCAGGTTCAGAAACGCTTTGTTCTAGTAACTCGCTTTTTGCGAGTTACGGTTGACGAAATATTTCTACTGATATTCAGCTAACCCGGTAAAATGAGACTATACTGAAATTTTTAAGGTTTTAATTAAAAGGTAAAAGTAATGATATCTTTTAATTTTTAACCTAAAAATTTAAAAAAAACAGGTCCCAGGACTGTATATATTTTACAAGAAATCCGACATAAAACACAAAAATAAAAACTTAGTTAAGTTAATATGTTTTAACTCAGCACGTAAGAAAATTAAATTCTTACAAAATCGGTGTAAATTGAATTAGAAAAAAATAAATGTTGAAATTCGACTTTTATTAACAACAAAACTGGACTAAAATTGCTACTAAAAATTACTTGTTTTACAAAACATATTACATATTTTTATATCTGGTTGACGATATTTGCTAATCAACTATTTATTTCAATTCTGAAATCAATGAATGAAATTGAAAAAGTAAAGGAGTTTCTTATTTCCAATAAATTTGCTCACCGCTGTTCAATGCATAATTTCGCTTGACGAGTTCATTGTTTTCTAGTACCATACTATTTGGTAACTTATTTGGTAACAGGCTTACTATTTGGTAAGCCTGTTTTAATTGACGTACGAATAAATACCGCAAAACCACTAAATTAGGTTTTGAAGGCGTGACACGCAAAACAATTTAAACCAAGAAATCCTTTACATAGAACATGATAAAAAATAGTTTTTATATTAGTTTTATGAACAGAAATAACTATGAAAAAATTAGAGTTTTCAAAGCCATCGTGCGCCTTGACAAAAAAAGCAACAGAAAATATTTCCCCGAATATGGAAATGTAAATAAATGAGTACGACTGGAAATAAAACTTAATTTTTTAATTCAAAATTTGGGAAGTGCAAAAAATATAAAATTTAATGTAATAAAAAACAATAAATTGAAAATTCGTTTTTTAAGTCACAAAAACATGGTAATAGTCAGTTACTTCAGATAGATAGACAGAAAATGTCTAATGATATTCAAAAGAATATATTATAATAATTAGAAAAGTTTACCCTCACAGGGATGAATTAAATAAACTAGTTTATTGCTTTTCCCGGTTTCACTCCACACTCTAATATTTTTAGGTATATCTCTAAGATTGCTGGTATTCAGAGTTACGACTAAAGTTAAATTTAAATATAGTTACATTTAAAGTTACGGTAAAGTACATAATAATACTTGTTGCTTTAGGATAAGTTAATTACAACCTTTCTATCTCTAAAAAGAAACCAGTCGAAGTTTGAATCTTTACTTTTCCGAGTTATCCCTTACAGAGAGTATAAAGATATTTAGTACAGTTGCTCCTCGGAAAGGTATAAAAATAATACGTATTAAGGGTAATCATTCTAGTTGCATCTCTTAGGGGCAATTTCAAATAGTTTAGTTTTTCTGATCAAACCCTAACGAAAAGATTTGGTGAATTTCAGCTCTTTAGGTTAAAAAAATA
Source organism: Catonia carolina (assembly GCA_035578175.1). Classification (NCBI taxonomy): domain Eukaryota; kingdom Metazoa; phylum Arthropoda; class Insecta; order Hemiptera; family Achilidae; genus Catonia; species Catonia carolina. The sequence goes on from JAQMRL010000001.1 coordinate 187,785,322, forward strand.
TTGATAAGAGTACGAGTGAGTTGTTTTGTGTAAAAACATTAGAATAACATAGGCTATCATTTGTTTTAAATGTATGATCAATTTATTACAAGTAATAATGTCCGTAAACGATATAAGAATTATTATTTTTATTTTTACTTTCTCTTGCCTATATGAATATATAGGAAGAAAAGTATTGTTTTCATGTCGATTTTTCGAAATCGAGTTTTCACCGGATCTACACGTTTTCAGACCCCCTGAATTAAAAAAAAATTGGCAAGGGAGAGTTGTGTGTGTTTCACACCAGAGTTTTTTTTCTATTCTTACATCACGATACATATCATAGCAATAAATATCGTAAAATAACATACAACTATTATTAGCGTTTCTGTATGAAAAATTCATGAAACATCAGCAAATTTTCTAACAAGAATTTATTAGATATATGTTTTTACGTATATCATGAATGATAAATGCTGTCTGTATAAATTCTAACATGACAGATGTGCATCATTTTTCCACATTACACGAAGAGATAGGGGCTGTTATTTTTCATTTTGTATCAAAACTAATACATAACACGAATAAAAACACAAATGTAATTACACAGCTGTCATCATAGGGAAAGGAAGAATTGTGGTTGAGAGAAGTGGAGGTAAAGGATGAGAAGATGGAAGTAAATTTTACGTTAATCAACAGTGTGAAACGTAGAGTATCACCACTGTCCTCATTTCAAGCCGTACGTAGCTATGTACATACGGGATGTTTGTTTTAATTTAAATTTCTCTAATGAAAATTTAAATTCATACCGGACTATATGATTTACTACTCTAGAACTGTTATTTTACCATATTACACGACTTTAATTTTAATACGTTTATGTAAATAAAAATGTAAATTACCCCTTTCAAAATAATGGAACATAAATATTTATACTAAAACTTTTGTCATTTCGTTTATAACAAACTTTATATTCTAAAGATTGTTTTATATAATTTATTTACGAGGTTATTTATGTTATTGTTTATTTTATTAACGTCGTAAAATAACAATTAAACGTAACATTAAAATTAATTATTAAAGGCTTTATTTTGTGATGTACATATTTATAATTAAATAAATACAAAAATACATTATTTTGACTTGATATTGCTAAATCGTACGAATTACACACGCATTTGACGGTTACCGTGGCTTTGTATTTAGCGTGATAGGGTATAAAGTGGAAGGTCCCAGATTTAATTTATCCTAGGATCTGGGAAATTATTACACATTTAAGCCCACAAACAATGTAGGGGCCCTACTGCCCATTGTTGTTGCTAATAACCAATTAGTTGATGCAAATTTAAGTAAACGAAAAAATTGTTATCCAAACCACAAATATCGCAAAAAGAGTTCTGTAATTGGGTAAAACAACGTAGAAATTTTTGATAATTTTATTGATTTTCTTAATCAAATTAAAAGAATTCAGTAGAAAATACTGGATGTACAGTAATCAAATACAATTATATTTTCTAAATCAAACAATAATATAACATTAATGAATGTTTAACAAAAACACTACAATTTTATTCCAAAAAATTCAATTAGGTATAGGTATATTATACAATCTGACAATTTATTGATTTTTTTTAGTCCAAACTATTTCAATTTTTCGGTTATTGATTTAATTGATATTTTACACTATCTACTGCAGAAAATTAGTTTTTATAATGCACTAACGACATGCTATACTTGTAAAATTTACAAAAAATACTTGTGTTGTTGCTTAGGTTATCAGCAGAAAGGCTTGTTTAAACCTCTAGAGGTTTTACTACGTAAAAACGAGAAATGAGATGGTTTACATTTGCCTTCCTCACTGAGTTGTAAAGTATGCTTATCAGCATACCCGGCCCTCTGAAAAGCACATATTTTCCACTTTGCAAATGACACCTTCACTTCATTCACCACATGGTCTGGCTATATAATGAAGTTCATTACTTTTAGAGGAGATAACACAGACTAGTGTTTTTTACACCTCTACCTCTTCTGTTCTTAAATGATTCAATTAATTATTGATTGGCTGACCGTATAATAAGAAACATAACTTTTTTGTAGCCCTGGAACTAACAAACAAACAGATCGAGTGGAAATAATTTAACATTCCACCTGTCTGTTATGTTCATAAAAATTATTTGTAGACTAAAATGAAATATGTAAGTGACTAACTCAGTTTGACTTTCAATATTTTCATTGAGATGTAGTACAGAAAACCTTCAGACTAAATTATTTAAATTTTATCAGAACAGGATTAAATTTAATTATTTACATCAAGTACAAAAGGATGTTCTTTCTCGTGGTCGAAGTAAAACTGTCAATAATAAATGTAATTTGTTAAAAAGTAAAATTAATTCCTTACTAAATTCTACGCTTCTATTAATTCTATTGATTGATTTAATTTTGAGGATTTCATGGTTGTTTCACATACCTTAGTGAATAATTTAATTTTAATAGAGTTTTTCGTATAAATACTTTGTGTTGTAAATTGTTATAGGTTTATACATAGATAAATGGATGCAAATGATATCTTATGAAAAGGGCAGGAGGGATAGAACGATAAAGATGAAGGAGAAGAAGTTAGAAGAGAATTATGATGATTCGGCAATATATAAAACCAAAAGGAGTAGAAAACTGAAGCCATTTCATAGAATAACAGTTGTGGGAGGCGTTTCACGAATAAACGAGTATATAGTCCTCGATTTCAGGGTAATAAAAGAGTTTTTTAAAAATGCAGCATTTCTCCGGCTGGTTGGATACCTAATCTTTTCCACTCTTTTTCTTTACCATCTTAACGTACATCTCCATCCACACGAAAAAAATCCCACGCTGTTCTTGTACATTTTATCAGTAGCAACAAACTTTATTTTTTTCATGCGATGTTAGTTTGAGTTATAAATCGCATTGCTTTATATCGAACAGAACTAAAGAAAAACTACATAAATAAATAAAATCAACAAGATAACAGAATTTATATCTAACTATTTCCATAAAGAATACCGTAAAGAAAATAGTTTAAACATAACAACCAAACCGAGTGTTGGATAACAGCACATGTAAAATTTGATACAAATTTTAGACAAATTTGAATCTATCATACCAACATTAAATAAGATTTTTATTTCAAAATACAATTTAAATGAAAATTTTTAAGCAAATTAGGTGCATCATTCATAATATTTTTTTACACTCAAAATTATGATACAAAATTTCAAACACCCTGAAATTATTAAATATATGTATTCACGACCCATACAAGGTAATGTACGTTTTTTTTTTTTTTTGGTTTAACGTCCGACTGTTTTGCAAATTGCTGCTAATGCAGACGGTGAAGGATAAAATGAATTTTTGTAACGTATGAAAAAATGCCATGCCCGAGTGGGATTCGAACCCAAGACCGCGTGACGTGCTCGCCTCTCATCACGCGGTCTTGGGTTCGAATCCCACTCGGGCATGGCATTTTTTCATACGTTACAAAAATTCATTTCATCCTTCACCGTCTGCATTAGCAGCAATTTGCAAAACAGTCGGACGTTAAACAAAAAAAAAAAAAAAAAAAACATACAAGGATTACCTTGTATGTATCCGCGGATTACCTTGTATGTATCCGCGGATTACCGCGGAGAAGATGTAATGTCTATGGTCAAAAAACGTTTTTCAGTAAAAATAATGTGGATGTTGTACCAACTAGGTCAGCAAGTAAATGATTTTTTCGTCTGTCATAATTTTGCTCATTGTTTAACATAACAGATCGTATATCAATAGACCAAATACATTTTTAATACAATATAAACCCATGCGTTTATTTCTAAAAATATTAAATAAATGAATAAATTGTTATTGAATAACAACCAAACCAGAGATAAATACAAATGATTACAGTATAGAATTTGAAAAATTTAAACGTGAGCAGCGTCCGGATTTACTACGATTGCAGAAGTAAAACATTCTGTTTTAATCATTGTCTAGCAAACGATTTTACCATTCGGCTCATTGTAATTCTGGTGGGGGTTCTTATAGAAGAGTTCTTGTCAACGTTAATTTCATCTTCTAATCATGATTAAACATTTTCCAGATGAACAAAATTTCAAATATTCAAAATTCCAAACGGATTCGACTAAATAACTGTAAAACGAATCGTGTACTATGTAATCTATAATTTACCAGGTTTGTTGCTCCATTTCCTTAACTATTCATTTATTCGAATGCACAGTATGTTTACAAAAAATCGAAAGTCACCATTAAGTCAGAGACACTTACTAGTAGTCACTACCTACTACTATTACTAGTAGAGATACTAGTCGTTATAGTAGTAGTAAGAGATTACTAGTAGTAATCTCTTACCTTAAGGGCATTAAAATTTTAATTTTTAAAAACCTATGATAAACGTACGTAAATATTAAATAATCTTATAATATATTGTAGCTATTTTACATTTACCCACCGGGTTGGTCTAGAGGTAAAGTCGTCGCCAAAATCAGCTGTTTAATAGCTGATTTTCGGAGACGAAGGTTCCTGGTTCAAATCCTGGTAACGGTAGTTACTTTTATACAGATTTGAATGCTAGACAGTGGTTACCGATGTACTTTGATGGTTGGGGTTTAATTAACCATACCCTCTCAGGAATGGTCGGCCTGGGTCTGTACAAGACTACACCTCATTTCCACGTCATACATATCATCCTCACCTCATTGGATCATGGGGTTGCTTATTGTTCTAAATTGAACAGATTGCAACGTACACATATTAGGAATTAAAAAAAAAAAATTACATTTGGCCTACACAAACATAACCAATAATTAAGTGAAACGAAATATTATTTAAGTATTTCATTGCAACATTTTCAAATAATTATTTTAAAAGTATCTAAGAACAAATGGTAAGCGGTTATATCTATCTGATCTAACTTAATTACTTAATACAACATTTTGAAATACCAGGCTGCTGAGAAATAAATTGCTAAACTATGTGGACACACGCAACAATTTTATTTAAAGTCAGAAAAACGGTTTTCAGGAAATACGCTTACCTGAGTGATCCTGTAAAAGGAAATTCAGAAAAACTTAAATATTTATCATACAAATGAATAAATCACATTCTACGAATCTCAAAGAAAAGATTTTTAAGATTCACCAAGAATCTTCACAACATTCTTGATACACAAATCTTATGAATTAGATTTTATTTCCATAAATAATTAAACTACCTACATTTCTCTTTTATTCCCAAAAGTTTGTATGTTTCAATCAGTTCAATTTAACCCTTTCTAGACCGAACAATAATACAATTTTGGAAGCACAAATAAAAACACTAGGTTAGTTGCACATGTACCGCTTGTGATGGCTTCATTCAATACACAAGTGGCATGATATGGTGTGTATCTGGAGGACTAACTGTTTACAAAACAATCATAACAAGGTGGGATTTAGAAGTCCTGAGGGTCAACTAGATAATTTCAACTGGTACTGCACAGATAAATACTGCATTGTTACTAAACGGGACTAGCAAGTCCCGACGGTAAAGAAAAGACGAACAATAGGCAACCCTTGGCCCAATGAAATTAGGATGATGACGTGTAATCTTGTACAGACTCAGGCCGACCATTCCTGAGAGAGTAAACCCCAACCATTAAAATACACCGGTAACTAGTGTCTAGTATTCGGATCTGTATAAAAGTAACTACATTTACTAAGATTTGAACCAGGAAACCTTCGTCTCCGAAAATCAACTGTTAAACAGCTGATTCGCGGTGACGACTTTACCACTGGACCAACCCGGTGGGTTATTACCGACAAATGAAAAATAAATAAATATGACGTGACTAGTATAATCATTTACTGCAATATTCCACATTGCCAAGTTTGGAAAATGAATAATACAGACAGTAAAGCATGAAAAATGTATGTATTTTATAGGTTTGTTTCTAAAATGCAATATGTTAGTGTTCCCCAGACATCAATATTATTTTACAATGAAAAATTACATAAGTCGTTTTCATTCTGTATTCAACCATTCATACTACGTTTTCACTGCACTAGACTGGAGAACTGCAGTAAATTTTGTGTTCATCTAAATCACAGTTATTTTCATTCACCGTGTACGAGTATATCGTCCATAACTCTATTCAGGTGGGTTTAAACATTTCACTCTCGTAAATTTACGACTGCAAAATTCTATCATTTGATAAATCTTCTCTTAAAACGTGAAAAGGGCTTACAATACTCAGCTCTAACATCTCCGTCCACTCCAAAAAAATATTCAAAACTTTTAGTATTACAAGATATGTGTATCCAAGAATCTCCTCACGTGTGGCTTCACTACACATTGAAAATCTTACCCGATCATATGGTTCTTATTCTACGCACTTCTTTTTTCATTCTCCAATAACTTTCTGGAATCACGAAATAAGATTTATATCCGATCCATAATCTCCGTTAATACTATCGTAAGCTAAAAAAAAATCTGCCTCAATTTTCTCGCATCCCTGCATTATGCGCACAACAAATACTTTAGGGTTCATATCTACCCTCTTTTTTACATAACCGAATTCAATAAAAGTAATTCTCATCTCATCTATAACAGATTACACCATATAAGTATTTTTATAATTGAAAAAACAAGTTAGCTATTTAAAGAAATAATATTAAAAATTGGGTGTTAAACCCTCACACAACTTTTTATTGCCAGTGTAAATATTGGAAATATATAATCTATGTTTGTTGTTTAGGTCACCAGCCGAAAGCCTGGTTTGAACCTCTAGAGACTCTACTAAATAAAACGAAGAGTGAGGTGGTTTACACATTGTCTTCCTCACTGAATAAAAAAGTATACTTATCAGCATGCCGGAAAAGCATCTACTTTCCATCCAGTAAATGACACCTTTACTTCATTCATCACAGGGTCTGGCTGTATAATTAAAAATTCATTATCTCACAGGAGATAACTCTGACTATAGTCCGATTTACGAAAGAAAACACCTGTCTTTAAACAGCAATATTTTTTGAACCGTTGTATGTAAAAAAAATTACGATTGATCGAATTAAAGCTTGTTTTATTGTTGGTTGCAGGATTACATTAACATATAATACTTTGTACCCATATACATTTTAAAGTACGCGTAAACCAAGTAATAATACCGTGAAGTTGGGTGTACTAAAAAAGTGGTTAAAAACAGGGTACTTGTTATGCGTAATTCGTTGTATTTAATACACTATTAATGTTCAAAAATGTGAATATAATCCTGTAACTAAAAAAAACAAGCTTTAATTTGAAGTATCGTAATTGTTTTCACGTAAAACGGTTAAAAAGATATTGCTGTTTGAAGACAGGTGTTTTCTTTCGAGAATCGGACTATAGAGTCTTTTACACCTCAACCTCTTCTGTTCTTAAATGTTTCAGTCATATAATTGGTTGACCATGTGATAAGAAACCTAACTACTTTTTGCAGCCCTGGAACTAGCAGATCAAGTGCAAAATAATTTAATACTCCAACTCCCTGTTATGGGTAAAACTTGAGTTTAATCATAAGTAAGTAAACAATGTAAAATGAAAAATCTAGTGTGAAACACTCACACAACTTTCTCTTGCCAATGAAAATAATTAATAATAAACCTAACATTATTAATAAAATATTAGAAATAAACAAAAACTAACCTCAAAAACATAACCTTATTTTAATCATGAGTGAATGACGCAAAATGAAAATCGAACTCAATTTGGCTTAAAAAAACGGAAAATCACACTTTCATGCTAAACTAGGCTCTGTAGAGAACAATTCTCTAAATAAAAGTTGTAGATCTCTTAATTTCTATAAATTTTATTATACACTTTTGTCGTAAAGAGCATACTACGGCCGAAATCTTAAAAAAATCGATTTTTCACACGTTTTCGTGAGAAAAAACAGAAAATCGCTAATTACCGCAAAACTAAGCGTTATACAAAAAATCCTTGAAATGAAAGTTGTAGGTTTTCAAATTCTGTACAACTTTTATTATATATACATTTTTGTGCTAAAATTTATATTAAAGCCGTAATCTGAAAAAAAACACTTTTTTTATGTAAACACACCCTCACCAAGAATTTCAGCAAACATGGCGCCTACCCTATCGTTTAGAGAATAAAAAATTGAGTAAATGAGGCGATTTTAAAAAAAAATCGTAGGACCAGTTTTTGAGAAAATCGCAAAAAAGTAAAAAATTATACGAATAAATTACTACTTCCGGTTGACCGATTTTGATGAAAATGTTCGTGTCGGGTCCGGTAGTGGTATGTAACTTAAGTTTCAAGTTTCAAGTTCGTACGATGTTCCGTTCTTGAGATATTTTGTACACACACACACACACACACACACACACACACACACACACACAACACACAGACCAACTGCTAAACACATGTTTTTTGGGTTCAGGGGGTCTGAAAACGTATAGATCCGGTGAAAACTCGATTTCGAAAAATCGACATGAAAACAATACTTTCCTTCCTATATATTCATATAGGCAAGAGAAAGTAAAAATATAATCTAATTTTAGTCATGAGTGAATGGCGCTTAATGAAAATCAACCTCTATAGAACTTAAAAATCTGGTGTGAAACACTCACACAACTTTCTCTTGCCAATGCAAATAATTAACAATAAACCTAACATTAGTATTAAAACATTAGAAATGAACAAAAAACTAACCTCAAAAAACATTAGTGAAATACGCAAAATTAAAATCGACCTCAGTTTAGCTTAAAAATACGGAAAATCGCTCATTACGCTAAACTAGACACTGTACAAAAAATGCTTAAAATAAAAGTTGTAGATCTCTTAATTTCCTATAAATTTTATTATATACACTTTTGTCGTAAAATGCATTCTAAGGCCGAAATCTTAAAAAAATAGATTTTTCACACGTTTTCGTGAGAAAAAAACAGAAAATTGCTAATTACCGCTAAACTAAGCGTTATACAAAAAAATGTTTGAAATAAAAGTTGTAGAATTTTACATTCTCTACAACTTTTATTATATAACGTTTTGCGCTAAAATGCATATTAAAGCCGCAATCTTAAAAAGAAAATGTTTTTACGTAAAAACAGCCTCACCAAGAATTTCAGCAAACATGGCGTCTACCCTATCTTGTAGAGAATAAAAAATTGAATAAACCTGGCGATTTTTAAAAAAATCGTAGGACCAGTTTTTGAGAAAATCGCAAAAAAGTGAGAAATTATACGAATAAACTACTACTTCCGGTTGACCGATTGTTATGAAAACGTTCGTGTCGGGTCCGGTAGTGGTATGTAACTTAAGTTTCAAATTTCAAGTTCGTACGATGTTCCGTTCTTGAGATATTCTGTTCACACACAGACACACACACAGACCGCTAAAAACATTTTTTTTGGGTTCAGGGGGTCTGAAAACGTGTAGATCCGGTGAAAACTCGATTTCGAAAAATCGACATGAAAACAATACTTTCCTTCCTTTATATTCATATAGGCAAGAGAAAGTAAAAATACGGAAAGTCACTCATTGGCACTAAGCTAGATTCCTTTACTAGATTGTTTATTTTAAGTATATTCTTTTGTCGTAAAATGTATACTAAGCCTCAATCTTAAAAAATTCAATGTTTTACCGATTTTGATGAGCAAAATACAGAAAATTACTAATTGATGCTAAACTATCCGTTGTAAAATATGTTTCTTATAAATGTTGTACGTATTTTAATTTGCGATAACTTTAATTATGCACACTTTTCACCTAATATGCTTGTGGCAGTCCATTTAAAATAAATAAATTCCAATTTATGTGATTGATTTTCTTTATTAATAATGATCAGTAATTCCTTGAGTTAATGAGTTATAAATAATTTTTTCAATAATAGTTGAATAATAATATTATTGCAAACGTAGAAATATAGTAGTCGATTGAATCATGGAAACTAATACAAAATAATATAGTTGTTGAAATAAATTAGGATGTTGATCACTCCAATGGTGATTGTTAAAATGTCTTTTGTTTCTTTTTGACTAGTTACAATAATTACAAGTTTTTTCCAAAAAATTTTGATTTAAATTTAAATCACTCTTTTAACGTATGAATAATTGATATAATGAGAGGTACTCAGGGTAATGAGGCCTCAACTTGTGATTTGTAAATTCAAACAAATTTTTTTTTTAAATTTATTTAACGTCGCATCAACTACAACGGTCATTAGCGACGACGTTGGGGTGTAACTATTGTAAAATGGGGAATGAAATGATTTTTTGTAACGTATGAAAAATATGCCGTGCCTGAGTGGGATTCGAACCCAGGATTTGTTTATAGTTTATTTAAAAAAAAACTGATTGCAAAAATAATGTTATTTAAAAAAAAACCCAGTTGGTCTAGAGGTAAAGTCGTCGCCAAAATCAGCTGTTTAACAGCTGATTTTCGGAGACGAAGGTTCCTGGTTCAAATCTTAGTAAAGGTAGTTACTTTTATACGGATTTGAATACTAGACAGTGGTTACCGGTGTACTTTGATGGTTGGGGTTTAATTAACTATACTCTCTCAGGAATGGTCGGCCTGGGTCTGTACAAGACTACACCTCATTTACACGTCATACACATCATCCTCATCTCATTGGGTCATGGGGTTGCTTATTGTTCTCAATTGAACAGATTGCAACGTACACAAATTAGGGATAAAAAAAAAGAAATTTAAAAAAAGTTAAATCAGCTGGAACGCAAATATTTAAATCAGATGTTACGAAAATACTGTATTTACAAAACTATAAACAATGAAAGTATGGCTGGACGTAACAATACTTATTCAGGTCTTCAATATTAAAACATACAATGAGAGCCCAGCCGCCCCAAGAATTTTTGGCAAAAATGCCACTAACCCTATCTTGTAAAACTTAAAAAAACGTAAGTAGTAAATTCATCGATTTAAAAAAAATCGCAGAAGTCATTTTTGAGAAAATCGCAAAAAATGAATAAATTACAACTTTTGGTAGACCGATTTTGAAAAAAATGTTAGTGCCGGTTCCCTACGTGGTACCTAACTTAAGTTTAAAGTTTATTTTTCGCACAATATTCCATTCATGAGATATTTTATTCACACACAGACGAATAGCTAAAAACATATTTTCTTTAGTTCAGGGGATATGATAACGTGTATTTCCGGTGAAAACTCGATTTCGAAAAATCGACATGAAGACAACAATATTGTTTCCTTTCCTGTATATTCATATAGGGTAAGAGAAAGTAAAAATTATGTGTGAAAGGTATATTAAAATCATTATTTAGATAATAAATATATTATTACTTGTACTTGGTCAAAATTTGATTAATATTTTTCAAAGAATATTAATATAAAATACGGAGCAAGTCTGCGACAATATAATACTTCTCATTAATAAATGTTATACATCTAAGATCATTTATCACGTGCGCATCTGGTTCTTATGACAAAGGTGTAAAACATTAAATATCATGTTATTTATTATACAATGTTTCAAACATAATAATTAATTTACTAAATTGAAATTGTAATTTATTTTGAGAATATATGCATAAAATTACGCGTAAAGATGTTTAAATTAAGTAAAATATTATGGAGTTTTATTTGTATACAAAATTAACTGAATTTATTTTTTTTAAATTTTCATAACGAATTAAAGAAATTTTTATTATGTATTTTAGCAGAATTTATATTAATTAAATTGAGTTAATTTCTGTTATATTGTGAGTTAAAATAAACTTTATTATAAAACGTCTGAAAATAACATTAACGCAATTATATTTTAGCTGTTAGTATAAAATTTGAATTAGAAAATACAATTAAAATTCCATTAATTATAAAGTGAAAATTATCTTTTGATAACATAGGAAGGATGCAGAAAATGTAAATTTTCATCTAGAGAAGAAATCAGAGGTTCGGTGAACGTCGGTGTAAAGGGAGTAGAGGGATAGGCGCGTTGTCCTGGTAAAGTGAAGTAGTAATGATGTGACGATAGGGGGAGAGAGAGATGTACTAATTAGTGACGTCATTCCTCCCAACGTTAAGGATCCTACGCCTCCAGAACCTCGCCCACAACATCTTTCTACATTGTAAAAGTAGTAATGACATAGTAGTCTGGATTACTGCTTCAGGCTATTATAAGAATAATGCTTCTTTTACGTATCACTCGACATACTGTCTCACAATGTACTGACAATTGTTTTTGGTGTTTCACAATTTCTTAAGAATTCTAATCTTAAATTACAACAAGGGAAAGTAAAAATGGAATAAAAAAAATTAAAAACCTCTTTGTATATTTATTTTACAGTAACTCGATTCTATTTTTTACCTGAAACAACAGTTATAAATTTTTTTTCTCTTTAATTCTTTATTTACAACTGTAAAATGTTACAACAAGCAAATGTGATGATTATCATAATAATGTAAATGACATGATAGGCATGAGAGGGGTAGGGCCCCCATTGGTGCCCCCCCAAAAATGAAATTTGTATATCAAATTAGCAGGTCTCTACCCTAGCGTCTTTTAAGGCGTCTAGGGGGATTATCAGGTAAATGGACGGAGGAAAGTGAACGCACCAGGGGGTTCTCGTGTTCGTGTGACTTGTCGTGAGAGCGTTTGTATAAGTATTCAATGGAATTTTGTAAAGTGGTGTTTTCAGATCTGTATGTAAGGTTTTGTTGCTAGTGTAAAGAGATGCATTTGCTATAAGCCGTAATGTTTTTGACTGGAATGCTTGAATTCGTTGCAAGTTAGAGGGTTTGGTTGAACCGTAAATTTGGGACCCGTAGGTCCATATAGGTTTCAAAAGAGAACAATATATGGGTAATTTTTGTGCCATTGGTAATTTTGATCGTTTGTGAAGTAGTAGGGAATATAGAAGTTTAAGTCGGGAATAAAAACAGTTATAAAACGTACGAAAAATTATCAACATGCAAATGTACAAAATTATTTTCATGATTCACTAAAACAATATCAGCGTACAATAGTAGTCTAACCATAATGTTGGTAATACTAGAATGCCTGCTTCACCACTAAATTTAGAGCAAATCGATTAACATACGCCAATGAATTTGAAAGCATTCGATTTAACAGTTCAGAAGACATAACAATAATAGAGAAAGTTATTAGAGTAGAAAGTTTTGTCAGAAACAGGAAGTTTGTTAAAGCTTTAAAATCGTTGCTTTATTACCAAAAAATATAATGGATAATGAATTAAGATAGCTGTCATTTCAAAAATATTTCTGTTTTAGAAATAATTTCTCAACTAATCATATATTATCATAAAAAATCTGGTGTGAAACACTCACACAACTTTCTCTTGCCAATGCAAATAATTAGCAATATAACCTAACATTAGTAATAAAACCTTAGAAATAAACAAAAAAAACTATCCTAAATAAACATAACCTAATTTTAATCATGAGTGAAAGAAGAAAAATGAAAATCAACCTCAATTTGGCTTTAAAATACGGCAAAACATTCTTTCACGCTAAACTAGGCTCTGTAGAGAAAAATACTCTAAATAAAAGTTGTAGATCTTTAAAAAAAATCGATTTTTTTACAATTTTCATGAAAAAAATACAGAAAATCACTTATCACCGCTAAACTAAGCAAATGTTTAACTAAGCTAAATTAAAGAAATGTTTAAAATAAAAGTTGTACGATTTTAAATTCTCTACAACTTTTATTATACATTTTTGCGCTAAAATGCATATTAAAGCCGCAATATTAAAAACACATTTTTTTACCAGAAAACAGCCTCTCCAAGAATTTCAGCAGACATGGTGCCTACCCTATCTTGTAGAACATAAAAAATGTAGTAAAGGAGGCGATTTTTAAAAAAATCGTAGGAGCCGTTTTTGAGAAAATCACAAAAAAGTGAAAAATAACACAAATAAACTACTACTTCCGGTTGACCGATTTTGATGAAAATGTTTGTGTCGGGTTCAAGTCATTCAAAAAAATATATACATCTTTTTAGTTTTTTAAAGGAACATTAACAGCTTGGTCATTAGCGACTGCTATGAGTTTATTATTAATGTGAGTTAGTGTAAAAATTTCCACACGTTAGCCGGTAATCAAACCCAGAAAATCCCGTTTGGGAAATCCCAAACGTAACGAAGGTAACCAATATATAAACGTTTTCGGTTGACAAAAGACTCCAGAATAATGGAGTGTATGATTAAATTTATCAATAATTCACGAAAGTCAAATATGTTTGCTGTGACAAGTTAATCGAAAAAGCTACAGAGAACTGCTATCAGATCATTTTTAATTTTTACAAATGCAATACAAATTTTTATTTTTTGTTTTTCTTTTACGTCTGACTGTCTTGCAATTTCTGCTAATGCAGACGATGAGAAGGATGATACATGTAGATGAGTGATGAAAAATGCCAGACCTGACCGGGAATCGAACCCGGGACCCCGGCGTAGGAGCCAGTTGCGCTAATCACTACGCCAACGGCGTAATTATTAAAAATTAATCTTGGGAAATAATTAAATTAAATACCAGGAACTGTAATTCATGAAATATTGCTCCTTTATTTTCACTAGCTTTTATAAAACTACAACGTACTTTAAGAGTTATGCACAAGTTGAGTCTTTGCATGACAGTACTATCAAACTGCAAATTAAAAACTAAAGAATAATGCTTGTACTATCATAAATAATAGGACCGTTAAAATACCATAGCTCTGTAGTTAATGATGTTCTTACTATTTTAAAAAAGACGTGCACTCATTCTTCTGTCAGGCTCATAATCTAGTTTTATTTAGCGTCACTGTCATGTATTAGAAAAGATAAGAAAAAACATTTCGTAGCTTAAAAATATATTAACTTTTCCTACTTGAAGATAAAATTAGACGATGTTTTTAAATGTTTTTTTCTACATTAAAAAATAAAGTATAAATTAATTTTTTTATATCAGTTTTTAATATCCCGATTTATTGTCCAAAAATAACAGTGGATTTATGCCTTATTACGTTTATGCAAATAAACTAGATTTCACGTGAATGAGTTTAAAAAAATAAAACTTAATCCATTCGAAAAGTCATATTACCACTTATACTGGAGTTATTTGTAGTTTAGGTCATCAGCCGTAAAGC
Source organism: Catonia carolina (assembly GCA_035578175.1). NCBI lineage: Eukaryota > Metazoa > Arthropoda > Insecta > Hemiptera > Achilidae > Catonia > Catonia carolina. The sequence goes on from JAQMRL010000001.1 coordinate 187,800,429, forward strand.
TGGTTTAAAGCCCTAGAGGATTTACTAAATTAAACGAGGAGTGACGTAGTTTACAATTGGTTTCCTCACAGAGTGAAAAATTATACTTATCAGCACGCCAGGTCCTCAAAAAAGGATCTACTTTCTACCCTGCAAATGACACCTTCCACACCAAATTCACCTCAGGATCTGGCTGTATAATGAAATTCATTACTCTCAGAGGAGATTACTCAGACTAGTGTCCTTTACACCTCTACTTCTTCTATTCTTAAATGCTTCAGTCATATAATTGGCTAACCACGCGATAAGAAACAGAACTTTTTTTAAATTCATTTATTTTACTTCGCATCAACTGCAACGGTCATTAGCGACGACGCTGGGGTGTAACTGTGGAGGATAAAATGATTCTTTTTAATTTTTGTTACGTATGAAAATATGCCGTGCCTGAGTGGGATGCGAACCCACGACCGCATGGTGAGAGGCGAGCACGTAACCAACTACGCCAATGTGGTCACTCACAGAACCTTTTGTAGCCCTGTAACTAGATCGAGTGCCAATAATTTAACACTCCACCTGCCTGTTATGGGCATGTAGTTATTTAAGAAGCTTAAAATTTACAAGATATAATTAAATTAAATTAATCAATAACACTATGCCTGTGTGCAATCATTGCAGTTTATATATATATATATATATATATATATATATATATATATATATATATATATATATATATATATATATATATATATATATTACAAATTTAGAAGTGCATATTCCCAAATTGGTTATTTGGAAATGCAATTTCTAAAAAAAATCGATGTCTACCGGAAACTGTGTAGCATCTATTGGTTTGTCTTGACAATAAAAAGATCTTAGCTTCTTTCTGTTCTAAAATGTTTTTTGGTATAATACAACTTATTACTTTACACGTAATTTGGTTGGACGACGCCATGGGTGATCTTTTTATTTGTTTAACGTCCGGCTCTTCTGCAATTACTGCTGATGCAGACGGTGAAGGATGAAATGATTTTTTGTAACGAATGAAAATATGCCATGCCTGAATGAGATTAGAACCCAAGACCGCATGATGAGAGGCGAGCACGTTACCAACTACGCCAGTGCGGCCGGCGATCTTGCGTGCTTGGTGATCGACTTGCCTGATTGTTATTAGTGAAGTAGTTACTTCCCACCAGTTTCTACTGTTTATTTAAAGTCCCATCATCAAACGATGGATTTGAATAATAATTTTTCATGATTTAGTCGGAAATCGCAGCTAGTCAATATTGGACTGGATAATCACTACAAATCACTACACTAACCAAATCCCGTTGGTGTAGTGGTCAGTGCAACTGGCTTCTATACTTAGAGATCTGGTATTTTATTATTACTGATTTTCATTTATCACACTTTAACTGCTGAATTGGCCTTGATATGCATAACAGTCGGATGTAAACCATAATAACAAAAATTGTTTTAAATAAATCTAAACTGAATAAACCATATAATATGTTTTATTTTTTATTATAATACAAACAAATTAAAATGTTCGAAATAATGTACAAACAAAACTTCATGATAAAAATGATTCAATACTAACTGCTATTTCAGTTCAACTAAATGCTACATTTAGGTAGTTACAGAGAGGTAGAAATAAAATATCTTAAGGGTAGTTTTAAATAAAGATAAATACACTGAGTCAGGGCGAATAGTTGCCAGATGAAGTGGTAGCGAGCTAAGGGTTTTACGAAGGGGACCTTATCTGCCCGGAGCAAGTACAAAATGGAATCACCGCTACCCGTCCCTTCAGTTGAGAAAGAACCCCTTCGTCTTTGAACCTGCCAAGCAACGCTCTGGATTGAATGCTAGTAGTGAGGGTAGCAAAACCTTCTAACAGGTATTTTAAAATATCCTGACTGATCTATGTCTTATTTAATTAATTAAATGCTCACCATTGATATCAAAGGTGAATATTTTATCAAATTATACACTAGTAGATGTAATGAATTGATAGTAACTAAAGTAAATTATCGAATTATCTGTTACGGAAGAACCGCTTCTTTTCTTTGAACTAAAAGATGTCCGATAACGTTACCCTATAGCTGTATATGATCCAATTTTATTATATCACTTATATACGTAAGTATAATAATATATTAACATAATAAAAATTGTGTTGTTTATGTCAACAACCGAAAGGCTGGTTTGAACCTCTAGAGATTTTACTAAGTTTTGCGACTGTGCAGACAACAAGCAAAAAATTATCGCAATTTGTAGGTATTAATTAAAAAAACAGTTTATAAAAGCATCAAAATTCTTTCTCAATCAACCTCCTCTACAACAGTAAAGATACTAACAGAATGGATCATATTAAAACATTGGATTTACATTTATTATTTTGTTAATAATTTAATAGTACTAGAGCATGATAAAATATTATAAAAATGTAAAATCGGTTACTGATTAATAGTAGATCTAATTTCATGTATTTATATCTGATTACAAACTATTCTTTAACAGCGTGAACTCAAAAACTGGCAAATTTTTCATAAAACACAGCAGATTATTTCAAATTAACCTTTAAAACCTGTATTATAAAACCTCTTCAAAGTGATTTCGATATTATACATTTACTGTGAACTATATTTACTTTAAACAGTAAATAATTCACATGATAAAATGAGGGCATTATCATGAAAATCGACGTTTCAATTTAGTTTCTTTTACGCTACACTTGTAACAAATCGTTATATAATGTAGCACACTGAGCTGACCAGTAGAAAGACGTCTTCTACCAAGATACATTATGCAGACAGACCACTCAAGTAGCATTGAGAGGGAGGGTAGATAGAAGAAGGCTAGTGAGAGCATAGAAGCTATTTTCTGGCAATTTGACGGAAGTTGGAAGATCACGTTCTGAGTTACACAAGACTTAGTCAATAATGCAAGACGTACAATCTACCTACTTTTTACTTTATCTCTACTAAAATACAATCTCTAATACATACACACGTATATAAAATTCACCTGTTCACAGAAAATGCTATATTTCATATTTTTATCCACTCAATTCCTGTCATCCGAAAAGAAAGAAAATGAATAATCGATATTTTCCTTCGTTTTACATGGCTTGCAACTCGTTGCTACACGATTCTTTCAAAAACTATACGTTTATGCACAATTCTTACTAACTCTACAATTTAACTTTAAATGATACTTACGTTGATCGTTTCAAAATAAATAAATAAAATCTGGTGTGAAATACTCACACAACTTACTCTTGCCAAGGAAAATTATGAACAATATAACTTAATACTAGTAATAAAAAATTAGAAATATACAAGAAACTAACTTCAAAAAACATAATCTTATTTTAATTATGAGTGAAAAAAGCAAAATGAAAATCAATCTCAGTTTGGTTTAAAAATACGGAAAATCACTCTTTCACGCTAAACTAGGTTCTGTGGAGAATGCTTCAATAAAAACATCATTTTATATCTTAAATTTTGGGCAGTGCAATAAACAGTCTTGAAAATGAGATTTCAAGACCGTGGACTACGTAGAAGTATGCCTGTAATACGTAAGCAACAATTCGAGCTAAAACACATCTGGTGTGAAACACTCAAAAGACTTTCTCTTACTAATTTAAATAATGGAAATTATTACCTAATTCTGATCATGAGTGAGAAATGACACAAAATGAAAACGGACCTCTGTATGACTTAAAATACGCAAAAACACTCGTGACGCTAAGCTAGGCTCTAAAAAAATGCTTGAAATAAAGTTGTAGGTTTTGGAATTTTTTATAACATTATTTTTACACTTTTATCGAAAAATTGGCCGTGATCTTAAATCGTAGTTTTAGTCCGTAATCTTAAAATATACCGTTTTTCACCGATTTTGATGAGAAAAATATAAAAAATCATAAATTGACGTTAAACTAGCGTCGTAAAAAAACTATTTGAAATAAATTTTAACAACTACTTCTTCATATTGATAGAGATTGGTCAGTGCGTGTGTGTGAAAAATATCTCAAGAACAGAAAAACGTACAAAGCTGAAACTTAAGTTATATACATAAGGGAACCTGACACGAACAAAATATTCTTAATACATGCGATTTTTCACTTTTTGCGATTTTCTCAAAAACGGTTCCAACGATCTTTTTTTAAAATTGCCTCATTTGCATTCACTTTATTTGATTTATACACTTTTTCCCTAAAATGCACAGTAAGGCCGCAATCTTAAAGAAAACAATTTTTTACCACGAAAGCAAAGGCTCCCTAAGAATTTCAGCAGACAAGCCGCTTACCCTATCTTGTAAAGCAAAAAAAAGTAGTAAATGAGGGAATCATGAAAAAAATTGTAGTAGCCGTTTTTAAGAAATCGCACGAATAAACTACTATTTCCGATTGACCGATTTTGATGAAAGTGTATCAACACGTGGCATTAGATTTGATAGATTTGATATCACGGTAAATTGAAGAGATAGCTCTTCTAATTACCGTAGTTGGTATCAACTATTCGAAAATAATGGCGAAGTGGTATAGTAATTTGATGCGGATGCGAGATGATCAAACCTAAGAACCGCACCTACAAAAGTGTTTGGTTACAAGCCAACCGGACAACGATACTGGACGATTTCGTAAGAAATGGACATCCGAACATCTTTTAAAAATACTAGATTACTAAGTTTGGACTTGGAGTATCCGTATTGTTATCCGTATTATAATGAGAAAGCGTACAGTTTAATATTTAATTTTTTGAAAAGTACAGTTCGTTAGTTCTACGATTTTTTATTATGAAGATAATGTCAATGTGATTCCCATAACAGGCAGGTGTAATGTTAAATTATTATTGCACTCATCTATTTGTTCTATGGCTTTAAAAAAATAGTTACTTCTTATCACATGGTAAGAAAGTTATGACTGACGCATTTAAGAACAAAAGAGGTACAGGTGTAAAAGACACTAGTCAGAGTTACCTCCTCTAAGAGTAATGAATTTTATTATACAGCCAGAATCTGTGGTGAATGAAGTAAAGGTATCATTTGCAGAGTGGAAAGTATATGCTTTTCGGAGGGGCTGGCATGCTGATAAATATAGTGTACTGTTCCAATCATTGAGGAAAGCAATTGTAAACCACCTCACTCCTCGTTTTACGTAGTAAAGCCTCTAAAGGTTTAAACCAGCATTTAGGCTGATGACCTAAACAACAATGTCAATGTGATTATTCTCATCTGAAGACATTATCTGACATTGCAGATCTTTCAGTTGAACATATTATTTTAAAAATTAAAATTCTGTTGTATTTTATAATTGGAGTAAGAGTATAATACATCATTTAAACTTAAAATCCGTGAATCCTGGAAGTTAGAAAATGATATGTTACAATGAATAATTTGACAAAAGAAGTTAAAGTTAGATGATGCGAATGATGAAGGCGTGATTGAAACAGTGGTGTAGACAATCGCAGTTGATATCCCATAGAGTATTGAAAAAAAACATAACTTTTTATATAGGGTATTGCAACGGAAGTTTCTATACAACCACCAACATCAGGAATTTTTCTTGCTCATTTTTATTTTATTTGTACATCTGATACAAATAGGAGGTCAATCACAGCGCTAGAAACATAAAAATAAATTTCTATTCTAACTGATAGATCGCGAAAAAGATGATTCAATGAATACTTGAAAAGAAATTTCCAGTACGTATTTGAAGTAACCAGGGGAAATCCCAGGGGTCACTAAAGTATGCGCGGTGGTGAACATTTTCCCCTACGCTTTTCTCTCAATGTTCATTCATGTGAAAGGTGTGTGTCTGGGTTTGGGTAAATCAAATTTCTGCCCATCCATCCAATTTACCCATTTTCAATTAAATTTCCAAAGCTAGCTTTAAACTTTTTCACTAAATTTATATAACATAGACTTCAAAATTGATCAAAACCTTACACAGAGAATAAAGTATTTATAGTAGCAAACAACAAAACATTTTAGATTTCATCGATCCTTTTATTCGTTATTTTATATAATGATCGTTTACTTACAAATATTTAAAAAACCATGGACAAATTTCTTTGTAATGGCAGTATTCGAGAAGTACGGGCTGGAGTGTCTCGTGTTTGTGTAGACGTACAGGATGGTTTGTGAGTTCGGAACAGGCTTATGCCTAATCCTTGATAGTAAGAAGAAGAAGAAGAAGAAGAAGTAAGATGTAAATTACTGGGAAGTAACGAATTTAATTAACGGAGGGTTAATATAATTGTCAGTTTTATTCTGATATTTTCTATACTTCCTTTTTGTGTCTTCTTGATGTTGTTCACAAAAAAGTAATATTATGTTCCGACTGTCATCAAGATATAAACTAGGATATTAAAAGACAAAATGGTTCAAACAGAAAGTAGTAAAACCTGAAGTAGCTAATGAAACTTAGTCTACTCTAGAAGCTCAAAAACTAATAAAATGAAACGTAATAAAATTATTCTTAAAACTAAAATTATTGCAATATGTTCAATCTAACTACAATAGTATTAATGTAAACAATTGTTCTACATTTTAAACATAATTTAAAGTATTTTTATACCGACTAATAAAGTGAAGAATTACGTTAAAATGGAAAAATCTACACAAACTTCTATAAACTTATTTTTATGATTCTGTCACTTCACTGTAATATTTACACATAATACTAAGGATTCATAATGTAGAAGTGAGCAAAAGTTATGTCATCAATACATTATGAAAGGTTAAGCACGAATAAGTTAACTAGCAAAAGTAGAAAAGTAATAAACAGTTTTACGGGCTATAGTTACAGTTACTATGTTATTTCAGGCTTATTTTATGGTACCATTACTGATGTCATAAAACAACATCTCTGTTTGTATCTACGTTTACGAAGCTTTTTACTTTAATCTTTGACAATGCGTTTACGAACCCTTTTCCCAATTTCAAAACTGGAATGCAATAAAAAACGTTTATGTTTATAAACAATTCAATAAAAATGTAAGCGTTCTCTTTGTGGTTAATTATATCAAAGTCCGTCAATTAAACTTGGTCATTTCATCTCGTTTTATATCTACCTTCGTTATTTGAATCGTCAACGCACTAAAATAAATAATTCCAGATAATATAAAATGTTATTACTATATTAATTATGATATCTCTTTTAATTATTAGATTTTACTGTACAAGTAATTAAATTTTTATTTCAATGTACCGTTGTAGTGTAAATTTTTAATTTGGACTATCAAATTTAGAAATAATTCTGCAGTTCATATCTAGAATTGTTTTGTTGACCACTCATCACATCTCAATGGCGTAATGGCTAATAAATAAAAAGTCAATAAATTTAATATCGGCAAAGACAGCACAATATAATACATAGTGTAGGAAATAATAGAGGTGTTTGCTAAATTCCTTAGTTGGTGTGTATAATATGAAATACCTAGTCCCGAACAACATGTTGAATCACATTAAATGACAAGACTTTAGGTAGGAAACAATGCAAACCATTTTTTTTAATAAAAAATAAAATGATTATGACTTATGCTTTTTGGTTTGATTACGTTTGGTGAATAAACTACGAGTATTCTTTTTTGTTTTTTATTTTTAAATTACATCCAGGAAGCTCCAATAGTAGATTATAGGACAAGTCAAGATAAAAACTGATAAGTCTAAATATTAATATTATGTAAACCTATAGTTACAGTTTTTTGACCATAACAGGCAGGTGGAGTATTAAATTATTTGTACTCTATCTGCTAATTCCAGGGCTACGAAAAATAGTTCTGTTTCCTATCACATGGTCAGCCAAGTATATGACTGAAGCTTTAAGAACAGAAGAGGTAGAGGTGTAAAAAATACTAGGCAGAGTTACCTTCTCTGAGAGTCATGAATTAATTATACAGCCAGACCCTGTGGTGAAAGAAGTAGTGTCATGTTCACAGTGGAAAGTAGGTGATTTTTAGATGGCCTGGCATGCTGATAAGTACATATTTCCACTCGATGAGGAAGTCATTAGTAAACCACCTCACTCCTCGTTTTACTTAATAACGCCTCTAGAGGTTCAAATCAGCCTTTCGGCTGATGACCTAAACAACGCCAACAACAATTTTAGTGGCCTCCTGTTAACCGATTTGGATGGGACCAATTAGCAATCGGATAACCGAATAGTCAGTTAACAGAACTGTAGCTTATTTACAACCCTAAACTAAAACTTAGTTATAATCATGATATGGCCAAATTTGGATCACGAAATTAAGCTCGAAGAGACTTTGTAATAGCCAAAGGCCATTGCTAATTAAAATATAGTTATTAAACATAATTTATAATAAATAAACAAACTGGATATATAGAATACAGATGTGCCATTTTTTTGTTTTTTTTTTACATAAATACATTTTTTTTTTTTTTTTTACATTAAGAATTATTTACAAAGTTTAACAAAAACTTTCAGTAAATGTTGTGATAATGAATATAACTTGAAGAAGACAGCACTCATCAGCGTTGCTTCCGTGTGATCGTTTGGTTATAAGTTATGAAGGGTTTCTTCTTAATCCTGGTGACGTAGATTTTTTTTTACGGATGAAGTGAATGAAGGTGTGAAAAGTAGTGAATGAAGACGTGATACTGATGATCTGTGTAATTGATGATTGAAAATTTATTAGATGATTAGTTGTAGATTAATGAGAGCTATCAAGATTTAGTTCATTGAGAAATAAGAGTTGACCATCCGCAATATAACTTTGTGTTTTTAATTTTAAAAAGATGGTTAAACATTTTTGATCAGGTGAAACGAAATGGAAGATCTAATATTCTCGCCTTCTTGAGTCTTTGATTTTCAATATTGTCATCGAGAAGATTTATAGCCAAATGATTAGAATGAGTGTCCAACTTGGTTAAATACTTTTCACTCCGGCTGCTAATTTCTTCTCTCACCGTAGGTATGCCCAGGTCATGATGGAGTACTTCATTAGGCACATACCAAGGTGCACAGCATATAAGGCGAAGAAACTTCGATTGAAATCTCTGAAATATTTCTACGCTAGACGTACTTGCTGTGCCCCAGAGTTCAATTCCATAACTCCAAACTGGTTTTATCATCACCTTGTACAGTGTCAATTTGTTTTCCAAAGACAACTGTGATCGCCTCCCGACAAGCCAATACAGTTGTCGTAATTTAAGTCCGAGTAGTTTCCGTTTGGTCCATATATGTTTTTTCCACGTCAATCGCCTGTCTAGATAGATGCCCAAGTATCTCACATCATCTGAGTGTGGAATTACGTTGTTGCGAAACGTTACTGGTGGACATGATTCTCGTTTCATCGTAAAGGTTACGTGTGCAGACTTCTGTTCATTTACTTTGATCCTCCATTTTTGGCACCAGTCTTGAATGTTATTTAGATGCTGCTGCAGTTTTTCAGAAGCGTGGACTGAGGAGGCATCAGACGCAATAATAGCAGTGTCATCGGCAAAAGTTGCTGTTGTTACAAGTTCATTTACAGGAATATCTGCCGTAAATAGCGTATATAGAAAAGGACTTAAAATGCTACCTGAGGTACACCTGAACGAATTAGGTGCAAGGTCGATAACTCATCATCAAATTTCACTTGGAAAAAACGATCGGTTAAGAATGATTTTAGAATAGGAAAATAATTATGATCCAGGTTTAATTTAATTTTGTGTAGAAGAGCTAAATGCCATACCTTGTCAAACGCCTGAGCTACGTCTAAGAAGACGGCTGAGCAAAATTCCTTTTTTTCTAAGGTATATCGAATTTGGTTAACTATCCGATGTACCTGTTCTATCGTAGAATGTTTTTCACGGAAACTGAATTGATGATCCGGGTAAACACTTTCTTCCAAAAAAGGTTTTAAACGATCAAGTAGTAATTTTTCAAAAACTTTTGATGTCACGGATAGAAGACTGATCGGTCTATATGACGTAATTTCGGTAGGTTCCTTGCCAGGTTTGAGAATCATGACTATTTGGGCAACTTTCCATTGAGATGGAAAGCAACCCGTCCTTAGAATTGCGTTGAAAATGAATGTCAGGAGTAAAATTCCCTTCCTTGGGAGTTGCTTTAGCACCTCACCGGTAATTAGGTCATAGCCAGGGGCTTTTTTGGAACTCAGGCGCGTTTGGATTGTAGTTATCACTTCAGCCGGAGTGAAAGATTTTATAGGAGGTGATAGCTGAAATGGGGCTTCAAGATGTTCCAAAATGTCTTCTTCTAATTTTGGATCGATATCATCGTCGTGTGGACGGAATACTAATCATTTATTATCTTTATGTAATGATTTCAGGTTTATCTTAAGTGACAAAGATCTCACCTAAGTGAGATACACAAACTTATTTTACTTATATTATACACTACTGTAAATCTAAAACTGTATTTTATAATATAGCTACAGTACAAAATTTACTGTAATTTTATTTTAAAAACTCTGTCAGCTGTGAGAAAAATCTGTCATTTTTGCTTTATGTTACTCTTGCATTTGACAGCTGCACAATCAGGTAATTTTTTCAAATTTAGAACATCAAACTGAATATTAAAGTCGGCTGCTGTTCAACATAATTATCATAGGGCCGTTTTCAGCAAGTTCTGTTGATATATATAAAAAATGTACCTGGCTCACTAGATTGTAGTTGGTTATCGGATGATTTAAATGCCGAGGTTCTTTAATTACCTGAGAAGTTATTGCAACTACGCAAAATCTGAGCGAAACACTCACACGACTTTCTCTTGCCAATGCAAATAATTAAAAATATAACCTAACATCAGAAATAAACAAAAGAACTAACCTCAAAAAACATAACCTTATTTTAATCATATGAGTGAATGATGCAAAATGAAAATCAACTCAGTTTGGCTTAAAAAAAACGGAAAATCACTCTCACGGTAAACTAGGCTCTGTAGAGAAAATGCTCAAAATAAAAGTTGTAGATCTTTTAATTTCCTATAAATTTGATACAATTTTGTCGTAAAATGTATACTAAAGCTGAAATCTAAAAAATCGAATTTTTACAGATTTTCATCAAAAAAACCAGAAAATCACTAATTACCGCTAATTTAAACGTTATACCAAAACAATGTTTGAAATAAAAGTTTTAGAATTCTCTACATTGTATACATTTTTGCGCTAAAATTCATATTAAGGCCGCATCTTAAAAAACAATTTTTTTACGAGAAAACAGCCTTCCCAAGAATTTCAGCAGACATGGCGCCTGCCCTATCTTGTAGAACACAAAAATGTAGTAAATGAGGCGATTTAAAAAAAACCGTACGAGCCGTTTTCGAGAAAATCGCAAAAAATGAAAAATGACACGAATGAAATACTACTTTCGGTACACCGATTTTGATAAAAGTATTCGTGTCAGGTCCGGTAGTAGTATCTAACTTAAGTTTCAAGTTCGCACACGTTGTTCTATTCTTGAGATATTGTGTTCATACACACACACACACACACACACACACACACACACAAACGCGCACGCACATACACAGACCAATTGCTAAAAACATGTGTTTTGGGTTTTTTGGGTCCGAAAACATGTAGATCCGGTGAAAAATCGATTTCGAAAAAGCGACATAAAAACCATACTTTCCTTCATATATATTCATATAGGCAAGAGAAAGTAAAAATTACCCTCTTAGAAAAGAGTCAGTTAATGAAAAGATCAGTAAAGAAAATGGATACATATGTTAATGTACAAGTAAGTACCATGAAGAGAAATCGTTGAACGTGGCTCCATATTTATAAACACGGAACCAACATGCTTAAATACCGAATGTATATATGCACCGCTACATGTTAAAACTCATGGGACTGGATTGTATTTTCATAGGATGCGCTGTGTACTATGTTTACCAGTTCCAATCGAACAGAATAGTCAATGTTACTAAACTCGATCACGTTTGTAACACCCTAATCATAAATGGGTAGAACGGGTTTCACCTGACCTATCGCCAATGGTCATAAATTACATATTTATCTACAGCAAATCCCTTTGGGAATCACTTGTTTAACTATATTGTTATTGTATTGTATTTATTCGGAATTGAGCACTACATTTCACTTCATAAGCAAATTTGCATGGTGTGTAAAATACATTTACATTTATAAAAATGTTCATTTATTAAATTACTATAAATTATAAATTACATTGCTAAAAATGTAATCGGTTAAATAAAACGATCTTGCTTCACCCTCAATTTATCGTAATATTGAAACATTAATTTTAAATTAGCTAAATACGTATAACTCCATCTCCATTGATAATATTTGTTTAAAAGTTCTATAATGTGTACTTACAGCGTGTTACAAAATAACAGTCACTAATTTTTTTGCTCGTTTGGTCTCAATGGACCACTTTAGTCAGTTTAGAAGCCTTTAGTTTGCGATGGTACTCCTTGAAGCATTCAGAACGCTTTTGGCGAACTTCCTCTGAATAAACCGTACCGGTCTATTAGGTAAAATTGTGGTAAGTCGAATGGTGTGGTCTTTGGTTATCTGTTTGATATTTGGGTAATTTTTTAACTAAGTACTGTCTACTTAATTTCAGTTCTTGCATTACCTTTAGTATTTCTTTTTGCCAAGTATATTGAATCTGGGATTTGGATTTCAACATTGTGTTTGACTATTTTGTAGAGAAGTCTGTCGGGTGACATCCTGAGGATATGACCCTAAGTAGGACATCCGTTTCTTTCTCATTGCTACTGTTATGGGCTCTATGTCTTTGTAAACTTGGTCGTTCGGTAGTAATCTGTTGTGACAAAACTTTGTATTTTTTACCAACACATGTTCTGAAAATCTTGCGTTCTATTTTTCTGCGCGACTCCTTGATAGGTTGACAAACAGTCACTAATATAAATATGAAATAACTTTTACAATTTACTTGAATTTACCTTACATAAATTATGAATTAATTTACAATAAATACCTCTGTAAATCATTCGTTTAACTACACTTTACTGAATTTATTAGTTGATAGCCAGTACCACACTTGATAATAGTTCTACGTAAAGGAAGTGTCTTTACAAGGTGTTGTTGAACCTTCTCCCAGAATAAAAAGAAAGTACATTCTGAGTACAAGTGAATGATTTCGTATTAAACGTCACAGCAGTACGATTCGTTATTACAAAATAACTAAGAATCGAAACTGTGAAAGACAAAATACGTTGTTCAGCTTTACAGTAGGCCTACTAGTTTTCGAACTAAACTCCTCATAGCTTGAATAAATCACATCTATATGAGTTTCTAAGCTAGCTTAGATACTAGCTTAGATTCTAGAAAGTTTCGAATATAATGTTCCAGAATATTCCAAATAGTTAAGACTATACAAATAACATCAGAAACATTAGTGTTTAACGATTATAAAATATAAATATATAACGGTTATAAAATATATCATATTACTCGTATTTTATTGCGTAAATTTTATGACGAATAGAACATTTTAGGTCACAGTTAAGCGTGTGTCGTTAGCTAGACAGAGGGTATTGAATTATAGTATTTTATATTAGAAAATTTTATGAATTTGATAAATTTTGTACGTGACGGCTTACAGTGCACCCACCAACCTTGTCACAGGACCAGATTGGTCGTATTCTTTCTAAACTAGAGTTTTTTTATCATCATGCGTAATTCTAGCATCTATCAAGTAAACATTTTATTTGGTAAATTAAAGTATAATTAACGTAAGTTAGTAGAATATTATAATGAAAAAGCGTTAGGAAGTTTTGTTGATTTGTACCCTGATTTAATCGTTTAATCGTTCTTCGTTAGTTTAATCGATTTGTACATGGTTTTCTAAGTGTTTCTATAATTTTTAGAATGAAACAACCGGACATAAACTAAAACTCTTCCTAGACAACATGGCTTATTATACAGTATAACTACGTTAGAGGAATAGCATTATGTTTTGGGTGCATAAGTTTGGAATAAAATATCAAATGGTCGGTTAGATCATTGTACGAGGGGTATCCAAAAAATAAGTTTCCCTTGTCAAGGAAAAATAAAAACATAAAAAGTTATCAAAATATATTTATTCATTTTTGTACGGAATTACCTTGTAGTGTGACTTTTTGGTATTGTCTATTTTATTTTATTTTTTTTATTTGAAATATTAATAAATGTCGGGAGGGTTATTATAAAGAAAAAGGTTTTTTTAAGTTAAAATAATAATCAACTGTAATATTAATGTAAATAGTATTAAGAAACAGATTCATAATAAACATTATACATATTATTAAAATTAGTTAAAATTGAGTTGAAATATAATATAGGATGTAATAAATTTAACCGTAAAAAACAGGATACGAGCCATCAATTATAATAATAGTAATAGAACGTGCTTTGGTAATATCAACAGTTAACGTATTTTTAGAAAGAGATGGTGATAGGGACGCGTCCAGCACAATTCTGCCGTTAAGGATAAAATTTTCAAATAATCTGGGTGGGAGATTAAGCTGCTCTTCTCATTGGTTGAAATAATTTAAATATCAGGGGAATCGGTTCGGTTGGGATTGGAACGAGCCACGCTTGAGGACTTGTGTGTAAAGATGTGATTCTTTGGTTCTCGTGATTTAAGTGTAACATGTAATTCAGTAATAGTTAAAGTCGGGGTTTATATGTACAAATATGTTTTAACCAGTAATAATGTAATAATTTATTGTGATATTGAAATTTTAAATATTGTGTAAGTCAAATTCAATGTAAAATAATGTTTTTTTAATAATAAATTTTATTGGTGATCACTGATAACTCCTGTCTGTAAGTAAATGGATTGATTTAAAATATTGTATTTATATAGTAACACAATCTAATTTTATAACGTTATGTATATGGTGTGTTTATTAATTATTTTATTTTATTTAAAATTAAACATAGTAATTATTTTACGAATCTGTTGTTTTTATTAGTTTGTTCTTTGTTACCTACTCTATGCACGAGGCGAATACTTTTGAATTCATAAGTACAAAATTTTGGCCCTCCTCTTTGTGGAGATTTAACTATTTTTATTTATTAATATTTCAACCTATTTTTCTACAAAATCTCCTTCCCTTCCCAAGTAGTTATAGCACCTAGGCAACAGTTTTATCATTCTAGCTTCATACCAATCTGCCACCATATTCCGAAGTCAGTTATCAACCTCGTTTTTTCACATCGTTATCATAAGTGAAGCGTCGACCGCTGAGATGATTTCTTAGCTGTGGACCAGTGATTATTCTTGAAAAGAGGGCGTCTACTTCATCTTCAAATAATTTCAAAGAAGATGGTGCGGCTATCAAGCGACACTAATTATGAGAGTCCGAAATAAACGCGGCACCCACCTTCCACACACTTTTGAAAGCTGAAGGTTTTCAACTATGATGTTGTAAAGAAAGACCGGCTAATTTCAATATTTGTTGGCAGTTGAGTCAAGATTTCGTCGAGTGTGAGCCGCTTGTCAGAGTCAATGATCTAACGTACAGCAGCAATGGCGTCAGCTTGGCGAGAAGTTACTGGTCGGCCGGTACGCCGATCATCGTGAACATTTTCTCTGGCTCCAATAAAAATAATTCGCCAGCGACGAACCATTTGGACAGACAAGACATCTTCACCATAAACACTGCGCAACTGTCTATGAATTTTCACAGCCGATTCATTTTTGCTGTCAAAAAACGAATAACACTACGGATCTCACAACTCGCGACAGAACGAAGAGGAACCTCTATTTTGTTCAGTTGGCTACTGACGCCTGGTCGGTTTACAGCCACGAGACAGAGTGCAAGCGCTACCATTACACCTGAACTAAAATTCTCTGTGCGCGGAAACTGCTCGCTTCACTCGTGCTTCGAAAAAAAGTTAGGGAAACTTATTGTTTGGATTCCCCTCATAGTTAGCCTGAACAAGTCTTATGAATATGGTTACGTAAGGACTAATTCACGAAAAATTATCAGGCCTTTTACATGTAATTAAAAAACCGCAAGTCCATAACCCAAATGGCGGGTAGGAATATATTAGAAAATGAATACAAATAATAAAGAAAAAAATCAAAGGCCGTAAAAATGAACGCAAAATAAACCTAAACAACTTACATATTAATAAAGGTTCCAAACACAGCTTAGAAAAAGCTAATCAGACAAATTAAACGTTAGAAAATGCATAAAATAATTTCACTTTGATGAATTAGTTTTTGATGCAGATTCTGAAAATGAAGTTGTTAAACCGATACAGAGTAACCCCGAATTATAAAAATGAGATTTGAAATTTTTGGGTCAAGGTAAGGACTCGAGACACGGGGTCGGAGATGACATTTTCGTTTTCAGCGACTAAAAATCTGTAAAATCCTAAAATCTCCATAAAGATCAGCCAACGGCTGATGATTCCCAGATTTTTTGGAACGACATAATTTTATCGAAAACTAAGAAAACACCTGTAATGTTGTACTAATCACTTTTCTTCCGAGGCTACAAACTAATTAAGCAAGGCATCTTTTTAGTAAATCTTCAAGGAACCGTGATATAAAAAAACGATAGTTTTTATATTTTATGGACTAACTGGGAATTCGGAAAAAATAATGACGGGCAATGTGCACGTGCTATATTTACAAAAAGGTTGACCAAAATCAGTCCAGTGGACAAAAAACCGAACACGACCAAAACACCATCATCCTTTTAAATATATTATAGATATGTTTATAAAAGTAAAGTCAATTGTGTTCAAATCTAGTACCTAATTCTAACACATTGTAACTGTTAAGTCTCGTAAAAGCATAGTCGCTGTTGTCCAATAAGTTTAGATTATGTCGTAAGCTGTTTTGTATGTAGGTACACCATGGACCTAAGTAAGTTCACTTATCCTAAGAACGTAAATCAGAATTTTTGTATAACATAAAAATAAAATAATTTTTTGTTTCCATAGCAAATCACTAAAAGAAATGAAACAAAATGGAATATATAAATATTATACATAAGTATCTACATGACAATTTATGAAAAAATATATTCTTCTAACAAAAGAACGTATGTACTCTCTTAAATTGAAACCTTCCACAGCTTCAGTTGTAGTGGGTTGTGTTAATGAAAATTCAGTTTCACAAACATTCATTTAAAAAACAAAAAACAAAATAATACAATTCTTTGTAATCCTCGATACATATTATTGATGCAGTCATTGTGTACTTACTCTACAGTATTGCAGTATTACATTACATTGCAAATAGTTGGCTGCACTGCGGTTCCATTGTCACAATGATGTAACCCATCGTTTTCAATATTGTAATTAAAAACTGTCGACCTTATTTATGTAAAATTTTTCATTTCTACTTGTGCATTTAACTTTGTATAATTTAAATTTTTATAATATATTACTTTAAACAATCGGAAAATACAGTTTGAATCGAGATGAAAACACGACAATGAAAATCACAAACTCAGAACAAATTATGTAATTTAAAAACTCTTTGTTTAAACTGTGTTTGATTTGAATATTTTATAATGTCATAATATATAATTATATTATATTATATTATATAATAATAATATATCATAATATATAATTAAACCCCACAACGATCAAAGTACACCTGTAACCACTGCCTAGTATTCTTTTTTTTTTTTTTGAAGCAAGTTTTGCAACCTTAGAGTCGCTTCTCGCATCCCTTCCGCCATCGCTCCCTATCTCTCCAGTCTCCCTCTCGTAATCCTCTACCTTCCATCTCCTGTCGAACATTGGTCATCCATATTTTCCTTGGCCTACCTCGCTTCTGATGCTGGTTTGGAGTCCATTCAAAGATTTTCAATGGTATTCTCTCCGTATTCATTCGACGAAGGTGGCCATACCATTTTACCTGATTCCTCCCAATGCGACCTAGTATTGTTTCTTTTGCCTGCATCTGCTCTCTTATTACTTCATTTCTTACTTTATCTAACAATGATAAGCCTGCGCATCTTCTCCAATACATCATTTCTGCAGCAAGCAATTTTGCAGCATGTCTGCGATCCATGACCCACACCTCAGATCCATACGTCAATATTGGTTCTATCATAGCTTGATATATGTTTGTTTTTGTCTTTTTTGTAAGTGTTTTGTTCCACAGAATTGGATGCAGTGCTCTGATAATGTTTTTTCCTTTCCCTATCTTCCTCAAAATATCTTCATTGTCCCTACCATCCTCATTTATTGTAACACCCAAGTAATTATATTGCCTCACCATCTTTATAGCACCAAAATCTGTCTGTATGTCCTGCCCCTTGCCTCCAATATTCAAATAATTTGTTTTATCCATGTTGACCTCAAGTCCCCACTCCTGAAAATCTCCTATCAGTTTGTTCAGCATATATGTCATATCCTGCTGGTCTTCTGCTAATACAACTTGATCATCTGCAAACAATATAGTATATATGGGCCCGTTTCCTGTTTGTATTCCCATAGGGCTACATTTCCTGATCCACTGTCTGAGAGCACTATTTAAGTAAATCTTGAACAGGGTTGGTGATAGACATGAACCTTGTTTAACGCCCTTATTTGGGAATATAGCAGCTGATTCTTGACTTCCAAATCCAATAATTGATTTATTGTTTTTATAAATTTCCTTTATAGCGTTTATGTAGACCGCATTTACACCAGAATCCCTCATAGCAGTCCATAATTTTTTACGCGGTACAGAATCGAATGCTTTTTTCAAGTCTATAAAGGTGGCATGGAGCTCCAAACCTCTTGCTAATCTTTTTTCTATCAACTGCTTCAATGTGAAAATATTGTCTACACAGGACCGTCCTGGTCTAAATCCACTCTGTTCTTCACTTTCTGTTAAATCAAATTCTATACGAGCTTTAAGGACTCTTTCATAAAGTTTACCGATAGATGAAGTTATGCTGATCCCCCTATAATTACCGCAATCCTTTCTATTCCCTTTCTTAAAAATAGAGTGTATATATGCTGTTCTCCATTCTCTAGGAATATCCTCACCCCTTAGGCACTTGTTGAAAATTTTGCACAATATTTTTAGAACTTCTTGTGTGGCGTGCTTTATCAACTCAATAGGCAAATCACCTGGTCCGGAGGCCTTGTTATTCTTCATTCCTTTCAGAGCAGATTCCACTTCTTCCAATGTTATCGGATCCACCCCTCTCACGGCTGTCTCTTTAACATCAACTCCAGTATCGAGGAATTCTTCCCGATTCTCCACCAACAGCATTTCATAATAATCTTTCCATTGATCTACTGTGATGGGGCTAATTCTTTTCCGTTCATTGGAATTCTTTCTCAATACGTTAATCGTTCCCCACGCCTCCCTTGACCTAG
The DNA here is from genome assembly GCA_035578175.1 of Catonia carolina. NCBI lineage: Eukaryota > Metazoa > Arthropoda > Insecta > Hemiptera > Achilidae > Catonia > Catonia carolina. The sequence goes on from JAQMRL010000001.1 coordinate 187,819,700, forward strand.
ATCCACCTACTAGTGAGCTGATTTCTGCACATTTGATGTTCCACAATTCATTTTTCGCGGTTTTTATTTCTTTTTTCACAATATATCTATATCTATTATAATTTCTCAGGTCTTCATCATCCTTTGTGTTCAACCACCTTAGATGTAGTCTTTTTTTCTCTTCAACAACTCCTTTCAGGTCCTCTGTCCACCAAGAATGAGTGTGCCTTGTCTTCTCTTCAAAACCCAGTGCCTCTAGTGCTGCTTCGTGAACTTTCGTCTTCAATGCATCATACATCATCTCTGCAGAACCATTTACTTCTCCACGAAAACTGTGAGCCAAACGAAGTTTATACAGGAAACTGGTGGATTCATTCTTTAAACTATCAATGTTATACTTCCTATGTAATTCTTTATTAGTGTTTTGTTCCTGCGGCCTTCTTCTTGTTGAATACTGAATTTCAAGTTTGGCTTTCACAAGAAAGTGATCTGAACCACACTCCGCTCCTCTCCAAACTTTTACATCATAAGGCTTTATTGCTGAGTTCTGCTTCATTATAACATAGTCGATAATTGACCTTAGCTTTCTTGATTTCTGGGTCCACGTATATTTATGAATATCCTTGTGCTGAAAATATCCATTTAGAATTCTCAGGGAGAACTGCTCACATATCTCTATCCATCTCTTTCCATTATCATTTATTGCATCCTCGCCGTGTTGTCCTATTATTTTATTGTCCAGTGCCTTACCAACTCTTCCATTCAAGTCCCCCAATAGAATTACTTCTTGTCTGCTTTTCGTTTTATTCAACTCTTCCGTTAGTTTATCGAAAAAGGCGTCCTTTGTGTTATCATCTGAATCATCGGTGGGTGCATAGATGCCAAATATTTTTACTTCTCTACCATTCACCTTAATATCAACAGTAATGATCCTTTCATCCACAGGTGTCCAATCAATTATATTTTTCACCATAGTTCTCTTTATTGCAACAGCCACCCCCGCCTTAGCTCTTCTAGATTTGTCCACTCCACTCCAAAACAATATGTAATCTGCTCTGTAAGCGTTTCCTTGTCCTTTCTTTTTCGTTTCACTTAGAACCGCTACATCCATATTGTATGCATGGAGCTCCTTAAACACTTGTTCTTCTTTCGTGTTCAATCCTTGTACATTCCAGCATCCAATATTCTTTAGTTGTTTGTGTTTCCGTTTTATTTTCCGAGAGTTCCAGTCCATCCGAGGCAAAATTTTGGGATTTTTTGCGGTGAGAATTTTTACAGATGACAGGGTGCAGGCCTATCGATCTAACCCTCTACCAGAAGGATCGGTCAATTTTCTTTCAGGGTTTTCTTCCCTCAGCCTTTGATAAACCAATATCACATCTACAAGGCAGCAGCATTTCTTAGACTTTATACTAACCCTAAAATCTGGGCTGCCACTTCCGCCATTCAAGCCGTTTCTGGAGACACTCTCCTTCGCCATGTCTGCCGTTGTGGTCTTCACCCGTATCCCTGGGCAGGGGTCCGTGTTATACCCCACAGAACTGGGTCCCTACCTGAACTTGGCCACCTATTCACTCCGGCCTACTGGAGTGAAAGGTGCCCACCCCCGCGACTTGGACGCGCCAGGTAAGAATTCCTCATGTGGGTATCAGAGAAGGGAGCTCTGATTCCCCATGAGGCGGGTTAATGAGCATGTTTGGTCCATGCCCAAAGGCCTAGTATTCAAATCCGTATAAAAGCAACTACCTTTACTAGGATTTGAACCAGGAACCTTCGTCTCCGAAAATCAGCTGTAAAACAGCTGACTATGAGACTGAGATATTCACATTCGTCTCCAAAAATCAGCTGTAAAACAGCTGACTCACGGCGACGACTTTACTTCTAGACCAACCCGGTGGGTCTATTTACCTAAATCTTTTTATTTGTTATCCTTAATGTGTGCACGTTGCAATCTGTTCAATTCAGAACAATAAGCAACCCCATCACCCAATGAGATGAGGATGATGTGTATGACGTGTAAATGAGGTGTTAGTCTTGTGTAGACCCAGGCCGACCATTCTTGGGACAGTCTGGTTCATTAAACCCAAACCTGAATTAGCATACATTTTCTTGGTTCGCTTAAATATGTAATAGTTACTTTGAAATAGATTTATTTAAGAAAGGGAGAACAATTATAATATTTAAATTAGAATTTATTACAAAGTTTCTGTTAAATCTAACTGAATATTCACATTTAAAGTATTAGTAGACAGGAGCGTTCATTCTCATTTACAACGAAACTGATTGTATGCGTGGGCTTACGTTAGTAATTTAAACAATACGGTACGATAAATGCAACAGACTGCAACAATCTGACGCATTTAATGCTGAACAATTTACTCAAATCACATGAACACAACCATGAATTAACGAACGCATATGTTCATCTGCACGCACGTACTCGTAGAAACGCACACATATACAATTGCGTAAACACTAATTACCAGCTGTTAACTACTCAATTACTACCATCAGATTTTACAACAATCCTATTTTCCCTAACCGTATCATAAAATTTTAAACGAGATTAACAAAGCAGAATTTGCAGTTTTAAAACGACAAACAAAAGTTATTTGGTTAATAACGTTTCGTCAACGTACTTCCATCCTATATATGCAGTATTATGTCACCACATCTTATGAAACATAAACTTAAATATCATATCCTATCGATATACGAGCAAGAATTTGTGAAACTTTTCCAAGTTTTAAAATAACTGTTTTCTGATTAGTTTTTACTTTCCTCATTGCATTAGTTTTTTTTTTGTTTCTGTACTCATTAATTAAATTAATTCTCATTAAAATTATCCACATTGTATACCCGAAAATATATTGTAAAGTAGTTTTAGTTATTAAAAAAAGATTTTTTTTCTCTATTAATAAAAATGTAGATAATCTAAGGTAATTAAAAAATTATTGTTATTAAAATTATTATTATTATTAATATTTTGTTATATAAATTTAATGGTATTTATCATTTATAATCAATGGTTTTAACAAAAACTATTAACGTAATTCTTGTACCCTTTTTAGGTTTTATAATAATATTTCTTTATAGTAGCTATTAGTATTTATAAATTAATTTTTTTGTTAACGCCTATGCACGGACAGAACTCTTCGTGAAGAAGGTTTTTTGCGTATAAGTATATTTAGTTAAAAATATTGTTTATAGCTTAGTATAGTAATAAATTGTATTATGTTTAACTAAATTAAATAAATAAATAAATAAAAATAATGATTGTGATGTATGATGGGTATAAAGAGTCATATCCATTGAAATGGATTTCGATGTTTGAAAATATTAAGATGTATTTACTATTTAAAATTGTCTAATAAATCCAAATATATTTAATGTTAACTCTAGTAGACTTACTACAAAATAAATTTTGTTTAGCATTTAATTTGTTTAAAATTAATTTAAATTTAAAAGACAAAAATTAAATTTAATATTTTTTTGTGAGCGTGAAATGACCAGTTTCTTATTCTCGTGGTTCTTCACAAAGATATTATATTTTTAAATAAATTATAAATTATAATGATAAATATAAAAAAAATATAATGACAAATTTATATTTTTGGTGATTTTCTAATTTCTGAGTATGCAGTGGTGTGATTACCTATTTATTTACAATAATCTCATTTACAGTTTCTTTTCATGTAATACTACCTCTCCATGTGTTAGTTTTATATGAAAAACCAGTGTTACAGTGTTCATTCAATCGTTAACTCGAAGAAAGCAAAGTATGCAAACTACTTTTATTGAAAATTTAGTATCTGTTATTACAATATTATAACGATTTTTAAATATTACTCTAAAGGTTCCAAAATTGAATTACTTGCTGGAGCTTGCAGTAATTACTGCAGTCATATAATTGGCCAAGAAAATCCCTTGAACGGAGGTGTTTTAAACGTATGTGCTGAGTACCCGGTATCGCGCTAGGGTACATGTTTTATATGAGAGGGTTGTTATGTAATACAAATTTGTCGTGCATCGTCTTGTACAGTTGTTTCGCAACTGTTCAGTTACGTACGGTATTTGTAAGTTTAATATATTTTATATTAGTAAGTCTTATATTTTTACAGTATATGCAAACTTAAACAATATTTTCTAAAGTTTTTTAGTTGTCCTACAAAAGTTAAAAATTATCAATTCATAAGACAACAATTTCATTGAAAACTACTGTACTGTTATAAATGATACATTTTATTAGTTTGGACGAAGTGAGCACAAAAACTCTTAATATTATAAGATTAAATCTAGTAAATAAGTCTTTATATAAAATTTAATGGTAAATAAAATATACTACATAAATCTCTTTATAGAAATGTAAAAGCTATCAAACAGAGTATTGAGTAGTATTAAATAGTGTTGTTTATTTTTTCATTCGATCCCAGCCGAATGAAAAATGAAAGTAAAACAGAACTGAACGCGTATTACTATTAATATTATATTATGCCGAATCCCATTCAGGCACGGCATATTTTCATACGTTACAAAAAAATCATTTCATCCTTCACCGTCTGCATTAGCAGTAATTGCAGAACAGTCGGACGTTAAACAAAAAACAAAAACCAAAAAGCGCGTATTACTATTGAAATTTATGCTGAAATACATGTAATGATTAAAACCATGGAAAAATATAACTGTTTTATATATTTAAATTATAACCTACCGACAACTAACATCTTAATAATAGATAATTGCAAAAACAATTAATTAATTAATCATTTGACTCATCTTTTACAAATTATTTGCTCTGCGTCTCCAGACAGAGTACTCAATAAAATATTACAGATTTTCTGTTATGAACTGATAAATAATATAAATTCTTCTTTAACTTTTAAGATTAAGAGCAAATGAGTTGATTGAAGGAAAGAAGGTTATAATGAAGTAGGGCCTACATTAAAACCAATTTTTCAGAATGGACACTAAAAATGTATCCGCTATATATTTGTGATGAAGAAAACAAGAAAATGATGTAGGTAAATATAACAAAATTTCAATTACTTTAAAATTTTATTATTTAATATCACGTAGTTTTCACCTTCCAAAAATCCTTCTTTACAAAATAATTCTAAAACACATATAATATGAACTTATGGAATTCAGATTTGAGGCAAACCAGAATTTTAACAAATTCGTTCAGAGATATCAATCCAAAATTTTTAAACAACTGCACAATCACAATTATGCATCTGTAACAAAATTCTACTCGAAGATTCAAATAGTAAAAGACGAAAATATTAAATTTTTCCATATTGTGCTCAACAAAATTAGAAAATCAATCCAATTTTTTGGCAGTACGTCTTCTACGTAAGACAAAAGCAATCAGAAAATTACGATGAAAATATTTAAAACATCTTTGTTAAAGATACATTTACATAAAAATTACAACGAACATCAAGAGGAGGTCTAACGAGGGATGAATTCAATATAATTACACCAGTTACTAATCCATTCATTGTGTCTACCGATTGTTTCGTAGTGAACAGATTGTAGATTTTTTTCTGCGAAATAAAAAAAATATGATATCTCATGCACCTTTTGTAAATATTTACAAAGAAAACTAATTTACCAATTTATAATTGAAGCAAATTTATGAAGGAAAATTCAGATAAGATGCTGGTATAAAAAATTAATTATTTATCAGAAATTAAACTAGAAAATCACTAATGTGAATATAAATGATCTGTTGAATAAATCAACAGACTTCTTAAATATAAGGAATAACCAATTATTTCCCCCAATATTAATTACCAACATGTTCTCACGTACAAATTTGAATATCAAATCCTAAAAATATTGTAGCTTAACTTTAACTTAACTGTAACTTTTTAAGTTTGATAATGATTTCGATTTTACCTTTTACCTTTTTTTAATTTATGTCAACTTTTATTGAAAAAAAAACTTAATAAGAATTTCCACCATAACATATTCACTGGTACGATCAATCAGGAGTGTTTGTAACATACGATATCACATAAAGACGCATACAAAGGAATAAGTAAAGACCTCTTTACGTCGAAAAAAGAAAAAGAATAATTTTTCCTTTGCATACTTACTCGGAGCGACACAAATGGGCCCTTATCCGTCTAATATTTAAATATTTTTAAAATAGTTAGCGTTTTTAAATATATATTTATAATTAAATATCAATTATCAATAGTAAATTACAAGATAGATAAATCAGTAAAATAATTATTTATCCTTACGTCAAATTATATACCAATGAAAGTAAAACATCAAAGTTAAGTAAATATACCAATAAAATTTGAGGATATGATTTTTTTTAGCAATTACTTTAGACTTTAAAACAGTTTATTTAATACATAATTATATCTTGTTGTTGCTATTATTAGAATGAAATCAAACCACGGACCTTCGGCTTGGAATTTTGCTGCGGTACCAACTGCAATTTTTAATTTTTTTGTAGGCCCAGAACTAAACTAACAGAAAATGTCTTTCAAAGTGAATAACAATGTTGCAAGATGTAAGTCGTGCGAACAAGTTCTTTTCGGTTACACCTTTGATGTAATTCGCAAAAATACCCTTCGAAAAATGAGTAAATATTGTGGCTTAAGAAGTTTTAATAGGCTATAGTTTAATTTATTATTCTTTACATTTTTTATTATTTCAACTCGAAACAGTTTTTGATTCTTTTGGAAAATTTAACAAAGAAATTCAGTTTTACCATATTATTTATATTTTAGTGGGATATTTTATTTTGTTTCTCTAAAATTTAGAGGGTATCAGAAAACGAGTTCTTAACATAAAAATATAACAGTTAGCTTTTTATCAAATTATTATAAAGTTCCTTTTATTGTTAAAAAGGAACTGTATTTTATTTCTTAGAGGAATAAAGTTTCAGAAAATAATATGCTTTGATTTTTATCAATTAGGCCTGAATTAACTTGCAGAAAATGCAAATTTGACAATTTTTAGTTTTAAACTAACATCCGCAAAATTATTAAAGGAGTTGCTTACAAAACTTTGAACTAGTTCCCTAGTCTTATTTTTTTAATTAATTAAATTTATATAAAAATGTTTCCTTTATTGATGTAATGTGAACTTATTTGTACATACATTGCATAACCTAGGGAGAACGTAACTAAAAACAGTACGTTGTTTACCAGATGTGTCTTCATTTTCACCGGCGGGAGGAAATACTACTCAATTTATTCTTTTGATAAAATAGTGAATTTAAAGGAATTAACATAATTAAAAAAAATAATAATATCATGCACCGTCATTATCATTATTAATAAAATTTACGATTACAAAAATATATTATTTGAACATACAACAATAGTTTCAAGATGCTTAAAACGTACTAGTAACACGGGTTTCTTTGGATTGCTTTTATCCACCCTAAAAATGCTTTGCCTAACTAAGACACCACTATCAGAATCAATAAATATCAAAGAACGTCTCACGGTGGCGCAGTGGTATAGTAAAAGTAACTCAACGTGATTTTAATATTAGAAAAAAATTTTTCAAAGGTTGGCAACTTCAATAACAATTAATTTTACAAGAAATAACAATAACAAAAAAATGAAATTTCGAACAGAAGCAACACTTATACAGTTACTGTAAGTAATTTATAACCGTTAAGAGTGATTAATTCAGTTAGAATTATTACATTAAAAAAAATCCACAAATGCTATTTACAATTTAATGGCTATTTAATTAATTTATACTTTTGTCAAAACATTAAATATTTATCTAATTTTTTTACTAAATCTTAAAATGTTACAATAAAACATTTATTGCATACCGATTATCAAAAACACAAGAAAACATTTTTAACATCAGTGTTATATTTATACAATAATTTTTTACACAGGTAGAATTTAATACAAGAATTTCTACAGGTATGAATACTAAACCACTGTGTCTTAAGGGAACGTTGCACGACATTAAACTATTATGCAATATACAAATTTTGTTTACCATAACAAAAATATATATGTAAATATATATCTGAATAATGCTTATCAAAACTAATGTATTTATTAAAGTACAGTAAACTGAAAATTAATAAACAGTGTTTTAAAAATAAAATATGTTATTTAACTTTATTTATTTAAAATATAACCTTGTATAAATAAATCATTAAATAATATTTTGTTAATCATCTTACTTAACAGTATAAAATAACTTACTATATGATTTAAAAAAAAACAAACAGAAACAACAAACATTTGTATATTAGTACACCGAATATAGAATATAGTACACCGTGGTCTAAACGAACACAAGGGCTGAAATGTTTTGCTGTAACCTAACCTTAAATGTGAAAGTGAAAATACAAACGATTTACCTCAATCCGTCCCTGGAATACTGTTACGTAGATCACGTTGGTTTATCGCAGAATAAATACGTTATTTATAATAACGTAAAGATATTCATAAAAGTCCATAAGTGAAGGTAATCTAACGTTTGATGTAAACAGTGATAGACTGAGGATATCTTGAGGACGGGTAGATACTGAAACACTATACTGAAGGTAGGTGGTGGTAGATTCGTTCACCGTACTAAACACATGCGCAACTGAGGTTTCACCCATGATGACGTCATCATCAGCGCAGAAGGTCGATATCTCAACGCGAGAGAGCTCTCTACAGCACACAGCTGGTGTTGTTAAATTTTATCAGAGCTGCTGAGTAAAGTTTATATAAACCGCCATTTTTATTCAGTAGACTACATTTTTTTGGTAAACAATGATGATGTAACCTTGTCAAAAACTTTTAGTTATAGTGTAGTTTGTATTTGTAAGAAAATTAATTTGTACAGAATTTTTAAAACGAAATCAATATTATCAGAATTATCTTCATTGATTTGCATAGTATACGATTACACTAACCACGTTTATCCGGTGTACTAGCTACTCTAAGCATAAATTTTCTGATAAAATAAATAACACTAAGTGTATTATTTTAGGCAAAATATTCAAAATTTAGTAAAGCTACAGGTTTCATAAATACACATCTACCAAAATCTACACGACAGGATAAGCGCCATGTCTGCTAAAATTCGTAGGGCTGTACGCTTGCACTAATTTTTTTTTTAAGATTTCGGTCTTAAAAGTGTATTTAAGCGAAAGCGTATATAATGAACGTTGTAGGCATTAAGAACCTACACTACTAATTTCATTCATTTTTTTACAGCATTTAGTGTAGGTTCAATTAGTTATTTTTTGTATATTTCTTATTGAAGTCGATAAAAAATTGGATTTTTTTAAAATTTAGGCTTTAGTATGTGTTTATCAATAAAAGTGTATACACAGTTATAAAAAAATTATATCAAGCATTTTTTCTTAGCTTTGTTCATCGTCAATAAGTGATTTTCTGTATTTTTAAGTCCAACAACAGAGGTTGATTTTCAATAAACGTCATTCACTTATAATTAAATTTAGTTTATAGGTATTTAATTTTACATTTTTTTTTACTCATGATGAAACATGATTATTGACATTGAAAAGAAAAAGCCGTATGAATGTTTCACACCAGATTTTTAATAAAATTATACACATTTTTGTTTTTCAGCCATTCAGAAAAAAAGGAAAATTAATAGAATTAAAAAGGATTATAACGGATTAAATTTTTAGTTACTCAAAGATTACCCAAGTATAAGTATCTTTGTATTATTCTAGTAACAAAAAAATATATTTTAAAGTTGTTTTGACAAACATTATGTTTCTTTAACGCCCCAGAAGCTATAATTGGTTTACAAACTACAAACTATAATGAAAGATAAAGTATTTTTATTCCATTTTGTTTCATTTCTTTCTGTGATTTTGCTATGGAAACAACAATTTTTTTTTAATACAAAAATTGTGGCTATTTTCGTTCTTAGGATAAGTTACCATAGTGTACCTACTTACGAAACAGATATATTATTATCTTTAACGAATAAAGGATTTGAAAGGCAAGAAATTTTACGATTTAGCAGAACATAAGTACAAACAAAGGCTAAACGGATATTCGATCATTTTGTAATAAACTTATTGTACAACAGCGACTATACTTTTACGAGATAACAATATTACAATGTGTTCGAATTAGTGAAAGTTACTGAAAAATCTTTGCCAGCTGTAACTCGCTAACGAAGCGTTTTCGGACCTTTGTTTATAAAATATAATTATTTTTACTAGTAGAATTCGCTGTAGAAGTGGGAGTAGAACCTCATGAATCCCCTGTAAAAGCCTGTGCCCAGAAATTTACAGGTTAAACCAACAAATAGATCGTTAGAAACTTCACAAAAAATAAGGAATTTAAAAAACTCCTGAATTTGGTTTGATTTAAGAAGAGTGTAGAACGAAAATACTAATTTTTCCAAAACATAGTTCTTTAGAGTTTTTCTTGAAATTTAGCTGAAAAATTTAAGCGAATGTTTATCGAAAATATTTTTCACAGGTGACATGTTTTTCCAGTTTTTGAAGAAATTTAATATGTCATGAAGTTGTATAAAAAAGAACAACTTTCAATTGTATTTAAAAGTAAGATTGAGTTATTTTTTATGTCATAATACAAGGAGCCCTACATAAATTTTGAATGAATGACCGTGGAACCGTGAGAAATAAAAAAGAAATTATTTTAACAGGACACCATTAAATATAAAGTTACGGGAGGAACAAAGTTTATGTGAAAGCAAAGAGACAGATACGCCCACATTTTGATGGAAAGGGTTTTGTCATTTTGCCCTTTTCCCTTGTTTGCTACTTCGTCAGTATTTCTTTAACTTTCTTTATTCACTGTGTGGTGTACTTTTTTTCTTAACATCTTTCACATACCTAGACATCCGTTACAGCCAAATTTGCATCTATCTCGGCAAAGATTCAGTTCAACCCCTTCACAAATAATAAAAAAAAAACTACACTCACAAGGCAAAATATATTGGTTTAGGTCCTTTACGGAATAAATAAATCTACTTCTAAGAATTCTCTGAGTTTTTAGATCATGTCTCTTCTCAATAAAACCAACTACACCACACATTATTTTACACAGAACTTACAAAGTAATGATTGTTCTTGAGTCTTATCTTTGAAATATTTTTACAACTGCTCAAACTACATAAAAATATAAGAAATGGAAACAAGAAAATAGGAAATGGTTACCTGGAGGAAATATAACCATGGAAAAATCATCTGTGATAGCCGGATTCGTAGCTTGAAAATGTTTAATTCTCTTAATGTGACAAAATTAATAACCACGTAACGTATAAAATTAGTAGTCGGGAAGATAAAACGCTGCAACATCCATTCACAGTTAATTAAAGTTTTAACAGCACATTTGTAAACCTGCAATTTTGGAGAAAGGTACGTCAGATCTTGGACAAAGCTAAGAAAAATTATTTAAATTTTTACTACTTGATATTTTTTGTTATCAGTCTCTCAACTGGTTTGATACAATTCGCCAAGCTGTTGTAGCTTGCGCAAGTCGTTTCATATCTACATACCTGCAGCACTCTACATCTTTTGCAATTTGTTTTAAATATTCTAACCTTTGCCTCCGTAATTTTCCTCCTACAATTCACTCCCTCAATATTACCCTCCCTTGTTGATAGATCAAAACCTTGATTTCTTAAGATATGCGCAAATAGGCTTTCCCTACTTCTGGTAAGATGTTTCCATGTACGTTTTCTTTCATCCACTCGTGTAATAACCTCTAAATTACTTATTTTGTCCACACTTTTAATCTTTAACATTTTCCTAAAATACCACATTTCAAAAGCTTCTATGCCCTCCCTTTTCACTGCCCCAACCACCCGCATTTCACTCCCGTATAATGCTACAATTCATAGTATTTTAAGAAATTTTTCCTAATCTTTAAATCACGTTTGTAGCCAGTAAGCTATTTTTCATTTCAAAGACCGTTCTTACTTGAAAAATCCTACTCTTGATTATCATTTATGCTTCTACCCTTCTTTGTTATTTTGCTCCTTTATAGCAGAATCCCACATCTTCCTGTATATTTCGTTGCTTATACATTATATTGCTTATATTTGATTATGTACTGATAAAAATAGAAATTCAGTTTGAATGCTGACGCCCGCAAATTTTGTATTGAAAATTGTGTTTAATCAGCGGTAATTACAGTATTGGAGCTTGCTTACAGAATAACATATTGAATTATTATCCAATTTATTGAATCGTACTAGTTAAATCCGAACGATTAAACAATTGGATGCAAGCCTAATGTCTGATTGACCAACCAATTAAACCGTTCAATACTAACTCTGTAATAAGCTGTAAGGTGACAGTAAAAGTTTTGGTAGTCTAAATATTTTGAGAACTGTTAAGAGGTATTCTGTAACTATTAAATAAATTTAATGAAAAATTCCGATATTGGAATAATTGATTGACAAACGAAGAAGTTGCATAACAGAAGGTTTTATTGATACTTTATCCAACAAATCAATCGATTATTGCTTACTGCAAACATTTGCACAGGTAATTTTTCTATTTATTTAATCTTCTTTTTAACGATAATTAATCAGAAAACAATAAGTTTATCCAAAAGAAATGGTTTTTTCTAAAACCAGATTTATAATTCCATGCTGTTGTTAACCCTTGATCATGAGGTAAATCATCCAAAAATACGTTATGTTTATAATAGTCTGTCCAAACTTTTACGAAAAGGTTTGTTAATCCACGAAGCAGACATGTAACAAGGCAACGGACTTGGAGCTTCAACACCCCCCCCCCCCCCGCAACGGAAAATTCTGATTTCATATCAGGCTAATTTTCCGCAGATCCCTGGTTTGATTCTGGTCAGGTTTGGTACTTTTCGTCGCTCATTTTATCTGTCACTTTTTACTAGCCTTGAGATGCATAACAATCTGATGTAAAATTTTTAAAAAATCTCCAGACTCAGCCCTCTCAAGCCAAAAACCCTGGGACTATGTGCATGCAAGAATACTTATCTACCAAATGTACTAGAAATCAATGAGAAATACACGATAATTTTTAAACAGTGCTATATTTTACTTATTTTATGACAGATTTTGATATTCAACTGAGTTAAAGCTTTATGTAGTGAGAAACACTGAACCACTCAACATGGATTGGATTGACTCTAAGGCGGGATTTTACACAAAATCATTGAAAGCCGCTAACTTAAGCACTGGACAACAAATGTTACATAAAAGTTTTCAATTTTTGTTACTTTTGATGTAAGTACATTTTATACCTGTAATTTGGGAAATGCCAATTAAAATGCAAACATTTTTAACAGATAATTCACAAATAGTCGCTCAACTCTGGGCCTAACATAAAGAAGTTGTTGCAACATTCTTTAAAGATTTCATGTACTGAGTGCATTTTTGCTCTAAAATAAGGATGTAATTTTGAGCAAAACCAGACTTTTCGAAAACAATATTAGTCCCCCAGAAATTTTTCAAGGGGAATATTTTGCTATATCATGAGCCATGATATTGGTAGTAACTGGTATAATAATTTCGATTTAATCAAAACCTATAGAGCTGTTTTTGAGTAAAATGTATTCTACATCAGAGTTAATTACCGTTAATTTTTGGGCATTATGCCTGATTCCAAAACTCCATCTGGGTCATGAAACGTCATGATCAGTTAAAATCCAGCTATCGGAATTTTTTACCACAACATTAATTTCTACAGTAGGGCCTATATCTAAATAAAAATGTGTATTACTTTTACAGTAAAATAATTTGATAATTTCACGATTTATATTAATGAAAAAATGATATAGAAAATTTATAAAAGTTTTATAAGTTCAAAAATTAATATTCTTTACCCTTCTGTTACCGGCGTATTTTCCTACCCTACATAATTACTGGCTCTCACATCAGACCTTCTTTCACACTCCAAGACAACAAAGATTTCCCCAGATGACAAACAAACCTCAAACAGGGTGTCTAAGATGAGGGTGTCAGCAGCATTTATTATGGAACACTCTTATTTGCATAACGAATAAAGGGTCTTTTTTGAAAAAAATAAAATAATCGATTGAAATTTTTTTGTAGGATTACTTTCGTGATGCATAGTCCTTAAACTGAAATACCCTTTTACTAATGAAAACACTATTGTTCTTTTTGTACAGTGATATAATGACAAGTAATGAGTTCAATAAATAAAAGAATATAATACAATCTACAACGCATGTAAAGATAATAAATCTTTATTAATTGGACTGGAAAATTTATTAAATAAATCCTTTTATTATTCCTGGTGCTGTGATTATTTTCTTTTGTTTATGACAACCAGCTTTTCTCAACCTTATTCTTTTCACGGAGTGCATATTCCGGTAAGGAATTTTTTTCAATTGGCATACATACTTATGTACCTGAGCTCGTATTTAAACATTAAACAGCTGAATCTTGTCAAATAATTTTTAGTGTGATAATATATATGTGATAGATGGATTTGACAATTTTTATTTTTACATTTTTCTACAAGTAATTTTTCCCTAAAATGCTCTGTATGGCTAAACTTTGATAAACCCTGAGTTTCTTCCCAAAACATTACCAGAAATACCATGTATGACTATTAAAAACCTAACAAACATAGTAAATGGGGACAGCTTAATGAGAATCATTAAAGCCATTTAAGAGAAAATTTTATTATTGTAATTCTGCATTGAATTAATGTAGAAGGTGTAAGCGTAGCTTAAATTTAGTTGGAGCGACATACTTATTGTTGTTGTTTAGGTCATCAGCCAAAAGGCTGGTTTGAACCTGTAGAGGTAAAATGAAGCGTGAGGTGGGTTAACCCACCACACTGAGTGGAAAAGTACGCGTCTCTGCATGCCGGGCCTTCTGAAAAGCACATTTTTTCCGCTCTGCAAATGACACCTTCACTTCATTCACCACAGGGTCTGGCTGTATAATGAAATTCATTACTTTCAGAGGAGATAACTCTAGTGTCTTTTACACCTCTACCTCTTCTGTTCATAAATGATTCAGTCATTTAATTAGCTGACCATGCGATAAGAAACAGAACTATTTATTTTAACCCTGCAACATATTTATTATAAAATGAATATGAAATATATTATTATCTTACGTAACATTATTTTTTTTACAATTCAAATATCACATGGCCGATAAACATTGACGAAATTAATTTTGTAAAAATCTAGCTGTACCCGGTAAGAAGCACTTGTGGCATAAATTACGAGACTGATTCGACGAAAGATACGAAAAACAAAGATAAAAGTCGCCCTGGTTATAACTAGTGAGTACGAAAACAACTACTAAATCACACCTGAAGCGTCACTCGAAAGTGACTAATAAATCACGGCTAAAATAGAGTGAGTACTAGAATGTAAACACATTGTAGAATTAATAGATAATGCATCATTTAAATATTGTAAATAACAAAGTTTTAAATTTTTTTACTGATAAAGTAAAACTGTCTCTTCCTTAAATAAAACCATTTAAAAAAATCAGGGAGTATAGTTGGTATTTACAAATTTGCTTTAAGCAAGAAAAAATGAACAATAATTATTATTTCACGGAGCAGTAGTTAAGGGAAATCTCATCTAAATTTTAACAATCTCATCTATATTGAAAATAAAGTTTTTCCAAAATTTTAGTTTCAGTAATTTCATTCAATCTACGTAAAAACTCTTCAAAAAATTGTTTTATCAGACCTAAATTAATACATGAATTCTCCTAGTTTACAAAAAGTTATTAATTGAATAATTAATTAAACATTGAATAATTAATTAACACGACCACTTTTACATTTTAGACTGATTCAATACTACCTATTATTTTTAATTACCAGTATTAACAATGAATAATTTTGAATAATTGATTTTTTCCTTTACCGTTCATGTATTTAGAAACCATAAAGTTTTAGAAAATCGTCTGTTTAACCTGTTAAGGTTTACATCAATATCCGGCGAATTATACAACTCCAGATTAATCTAAGATTAATCAAGATCTGTATCGTAGAAATATAATTAAATTCAGATGTTTATATGAACTGGAAGATTTTATTAAATCAACGAAGTGGATATTTGGAATTTACCAAATTATTAATATATTTAATTTGTACCGTTTCCAATACCTTTCAAAAACATGAACGATTTACCCTGTCTTATAAGTATCATAATAATCTTAAATTTCGTGAAACCGAAGATTAAATTAACAACTGTCAAGTGCAATGCGTAAGCAAGTTAGCATCTGATCATCATTCTATTTCATTTCATTTTACCTACCTAAGATTACTTGTTCAATTACAACCCCTTGACGGTATTATGTTCATTACAAAACATTTACTTGATTGATTAGTTACAAGTAATTAGAAAATTATTAAAAGATAAAATATCGTTAAAAGTTGTAATTTAAAACATATCTTTTTTTTAAGAAAAAACTTCAGCATTGTAACTTTTCAATCACTTAAAAATAAACATCAAGCATCAATTTTTCCAATAAACTTGAAGCCTTTAAAGTTTGGTCGTAATCTTAAGGACAGATACCATGGACACGAAAAGCCACGAACATAGAAGTCTTACGAAAAATGAATAAAGGCCCAGAGGTAACATAACATCGTCAAATATCGTCAGCTTCGGTATTTCGCGCACATTATGAGGAACCAAAAAAAATATCAGATACTAGAAAGTATCCTAGAAAGAAAAATAGAAGGAAAAAGAACGCCAGGCCGAAGAGGAACTTCCTGGTTCATCAATATGAGAACAAGACAAAAAAATTCCAATAAGGTTCAACTGCATAGCTTATTCTTAAATAAACTCGACGTTATTGTCAGTGGTATACTCACCAATGACCTATAAAAGGGTTAATATTTCATCTCAAATTAGTTAAAAATATTGTAAATAATAAATCAGTAAATAATTTGAGGATTTCAAGACCAGTAAGTTTTAAATTACAAAGCCTTACATTTTTTCATATTTTTCTAATATAATTTTTAAAGAAATTTTAATAACTTACAAATTGAAAAACTTTAAATTTCAAATTTAATATAAATCAATCAGTAAAAATTTCCTTACGCAATATTTAAAATTTAAAATCAGCTAGTCCAAAAACATTAACCATAAAAAAATTAAAAATTAAAATATCGACTAAACAATCGATTTATCGTGATATCCATTATTATTGGCCGATAAATTCAACGCGGCAAATTCTAGATTCTAATTGGTTGGTATATTTACTATAAGTGACGTCAGGCGTCAGTTTTATATTGAAGATCCACCTGTTTGCAGCGTTTATTTAACCACACGGGAGAATATTGTAAAAATAAGTTTTGTTCAAGTGCCATACATTTTAGTACCTACAATGTCATCTACATAATAATTTTTTTACATAAGAAAATTGTAGGCCTACATTTTATATTTTTTAATTGATGTTCCGCGCACTGAACGAATTTTTCTTTTTTTTATTTCTATTTAGGAAATTCACAATCTGTTGGAAACAATCAGTGAATCTGATAAAACAAAATTTGGAAAAAAACATGGTAAATAAACGTGAGTGAAGGCACAGTCCAGTGACAGAACTCCGACGTGAATAGATAAGTGTAGCATTAAGTGCAGCATTTAGAACATTGTAACGGATAGTCAATTACAGTACTACGTTATTAGATGAGGTCCCGGCTCCATCGACGTTTAAAACGAATTTTTTAAATTATTTTTGAAATTTTTGACAGATTTACAACTGTTTTAATTTAAAAACTCACAAATGTAATAACTTGGGACTCCTAAGTCACTTGCAGAGTCTCTCATGTTTGAACATTGTCTTATTTATGGACGTAATGAAAATAACGTCCATAACGTAGGAGGAGCTAGTTACCTTTTCACGAATTTCAATTTTTAGCATATATACGAGATGCATAAAAAAATAAACTAATTCTCAAATTGTTTAGCACTCAGGTAACGATAATAATAGCGGGTCTAAGGATTAACCACTTCAAAGTATCAAAAGTATTTTTAATCTTTAAATGAAACCGGGACAAATAAGAAAAGAGAGACTGTTCCTTGCGATAACAACATCTAATGGATTTGGATCTCCTATTGTATTGCAAGGTATTATTGGAGCAGCAGCGGTCAAACTTCCAGAATCTATTGTGTGAGGTACACAATGGCTCCAGTATTAATTAAACTCTGTACTAAGCTTAATCCTATACGTTATCTTCAACAGACAAACTCATTTTCTCTTTTCGCTGCGCAACTTAAAAACTTAAGTGTTAAAATCTACATTTGAAATTAAATCACTTATAATGAACGTACTTTTTTATGTTTAAAGCATTTGCAAATTTCTTGCAAAAGTATCTGTGATTTTACGTTGACCTATAAAATTATATGTTAAGCGTGTTAGCCATTCTTAAATAGG
Source organism: Catonia carolina (assembly GCA_035578175.1). NCBI lineage: Eukaryota > Metazoa > Arthropoda > Insecta > Hemiptera > Achilidae > Catonia > Catonia carolina. The sequence goes on from JAQMRL010000001.1 coordinate 187,838,045, forward strand.
ATTATACTAATTGCTAAAAATAACCAATCAAACCTGGTTTTGCTTATATTTCATTAGAACATTTATGATAAATATTTTTTTAACAAAACAACTACAATTAAGCTGATTGTGACGATGATATGAATGACAACCGTCATGAACGACATGACGAAAGGAGACTATCCATCGATTAAGCTGCTGAAATGTTTTTCAAATGTTATTTTTCATTAATATTTATAGTAGTTAGAGTTAAACTTTAATCAACTGAACTTTTTAAGGTACCACTGGCGTAACTTGCTTTAGATTAATTTTTAAATAAGTATCGGTACTGGGAAATAACTATATTTTTTCTTCTGAATATTTAATTTCAGCGAAGGTTTTATTAATAGCTACGTAGGCTAGTTTGATAAAAAAACTATTATTTCACAGATTATTTTAATCTATTAACTTTTTAATGTTTGAACGTAGTCTATATAAAATATCGTTATTTTTCTTAAAATTTTAACTTGTTCAACCGTTATCCAAAAATAAAGTCTCATTGGAAAATAGTGTTGTAAATTTTACGTGAATCATACAAATTCACCTAAAACGTGTAATTTATGAAATTCATTAATTCTGATAATTTTTAAAAAAATTTATAGCCTTTTAAAGTAATAAAATTTAGGAGTACAAAGTTTAACCCACGGGCCAAAACAAAGATATAAATTTGAATAGGCACGTTAAAACAAAATCCCTTTTCAAAGCTTTGTATAATAAGTTCAAAACACAAAAAAGGAACGAATGAAATAAATTGGCAGAGATAATCATATAAAGAGTATAGAGCTCTGTAGCTACTCTAAGAAATTCTGGGCGTTCTGTAGCTCATTCAAAAATAATCGTAAAGTATTCATCAGTAATAAAGAAGACGATATAGTTATTTTTCATCTGTTGGCAACCATGTTTTTGATGTCTCGTTATTCATTCAAATGAAAGTCAGGGTTTGTTAGATGTGCAGCGTTAGGGTCGAGATGATAGAGTTGACTATGTGGCTATTACAATCATCTTTCGACCCTAAGCGCAGCCTGAGGCTGTATTAGTAGTAACAGTAGTCAGAGGATAGGGGAAGTTTATTTTACATCATATTTACATGATGAAAGGGAAAATATGTTCAACTGAATTTTTTTACCTACGTTTCTTGCGCCGTCATGAAATCGTATTCATGTATATTTCTAAATCGAATCGATCGTTTTTATTTTCGCAGGGGTTGAACACCATCTACGTACTTCTAAATCTGACTCATAACTTAAAATAATTCTGATATCCAGGGAAACTTGAAAATCAATTTTTATCTCTCAAAAATGAAATGTTTCAAATAATGGAAAAAATTAACACATGCTCGACAAACATTTAATATTTTAATATTAAGGAAACCCAGAAAAATTTATCTGGTATATAGTTTGATATGTTTTTAATCAGCACGTACTTTTACTTTGAAATATGAATATTCTTTAACAATTTATTTAAACTTCTTTTACAAATAAAACCCTATAAATTAACATTTAAATAAATAAATAAATAAAATTACGTTATTCAATTTTTTTTAAACAAAAATTAAATGTTTCGGTCAACACCAGCATGAGGAACTTTGTTCGTTCGTACCTACCATATAAATTGAAACAGCTGTTATATTATAATTTACTCGCTACGATTAAATAATGAACGCAGGGCCAACATAAAATTAATACAATATTAAAGATGTAGTAAATAAATAATACTCGTAGTAAATATAAACGTTATTATGAATAAATTAATACTAACTAAATGACTATTATGTTAAAACACTAAAACGGTTGCAAAGGTTTTACCAATTTTAACCTAATATAATTATTTTAAAGTGATAGATTATTTATATCAGCAATAATTTTCTTACCTACTTACTACTTACTACGGGTAACTATAAATTTAAGTTTAACTTTTAGTATGACAATATCAACTTTAGTTCAATAACTAAGTTTAACTAAGCAATTTTAAATAATTTCAAATTCATTTTGACTTTCAATATAGCTTAAAAATTATGGTAGCTATATTTATCTAGTTACATGTTTCATTTTTAACCAGACCAGATCAGACACTACAAAATATAAGACAAAATTTAAATTGCCTCATACAAAATAACTTTTGTAATAAGAACAAGTAGTATAGATACTGAAGTCACGAGATTGCCTTTTGCGTATGGATGGGCTGTGAGGAAGGGAAGTGAAATATTTGCAGTGCTGCAAACTTCAACAGTGAGACACTACTCATACATTTCACTACCGTGCAGTTTCTACATACATTTTGTAAGCTGTGGTTCATTCCGAGAAAATGTTTTCTTCATAAACCTTATAAGAAATAAGTGTGACCTGTTATATTGCCTATATCTTAAGTGCATGCCTAGATATGTTTGATTTACTGTAATTACCAGCTACCTTATTCCATTGGAACGAAATTTTCTTCGAATGAATCGCCTTCTTTACTATCGCTGTCACCGGCGTCTGCATTATCAGTCTCACTAGTATCTACCAAACCGTTTCCTTTTTTTACCAGGTGTCAACAAAACTGTTGAAGAATAGCTTCTTTATGTCTTTAATTTCCTTATTTATTTTTCAAATTGTGGAAAGAGAAACATCACTGTAGTTAGCCACTCGCCTATGGCTTTTGTTAAGAGGCAGGGAAAGACATTTTTCTTTAGTTTCAACTTCACAGAATTTTATTACACTGCATATTAGATTTTGTTCAGCACTGAATAGCATGCCCACGTTTTTGAGACACTAATATTTCTGTTTACTGTAACAAACAGTTATATTCGTACACTTAACCTGCAAAAGGTTCCGCGATATACTATATATACTCTGGGTATAGTATAAGTTGTTGTGTTGGTTGCACTAAAATTAAAGCAGTCGCGCATGCGCACTGATGCTTTCCCCCTATACCCCTCGTTGCAAACAAGAGCAAACTCATGACTCAAGTAACTATATATCAACTCATTTAAAAAAAATATTTGGTTAAAATTACTCAAGCAAAGTTGTTTATAATATTCTAGGATGAAATTTCAACGAACTTATAAGATGTAGGAAGCGTTTATATTCGTTACGTGACGTTAGTTTCAGAACTAATTATTTTACAAGCTGATCAGTTTTGAATTCAAACTTGAACCCTCTGATTAAACGTGGGTGAAATTTCATTTGTATCTTAACTTTAAACTTGATTATAATTAGAAAATTAAGTTAAAGTTAATTAGTTGCTTAGTTTAAATTATTTAACTTTCTATAATTCATTACCGACAAAGAGTACAGTTGATATTTTGATATAAAATTAATATTTAAACACTAACAGATTTCATCGGGAACTATGTAATAATATATGTAATTATCGAATAATTTAAAATGAAATAGTTATAATTTGTGCATTATTATTATTATTATTATTATTATTATTTCAAAAACCTAATTTAATTCCAGTATATTATGTAGATATTTAAAATTTATGTGTAGCAATATTTAATTAGAAAACAGGCTGATGAAGGTACGTTAGAATTGGAACAGTAGAATTAAATGACATTTGCAATATTTAAGAGGACACAGAATCCCATCTACATCTTCAACCATGTTGACAAAAGGAATATTTTCTCAGAAACTATTAAACCAATCTCTTTAAAATTTTTACAGTAGTTTTAATAGATTAAAACTGATAGTTTTAATAGATTAAAACTACTGCATTTGAGTTAGATGCATAGATACAACATTTGAGTTTGTATGTTAAAATAACTGGAACAGAAAATGAAAACAAATAAAAACTTCGGCCATCAAAAATGACAAAATATTTACCTCAAATATTTTTTTAAATACCTAATTCTGCTATTTTTAGCTTAAAAAAAACTCAGCATATGGAAAGAGGTCTATTAAAAATGATTCTGAAAATTTGAAAAAAATTAGTTCAGTAGTTTTGGAGAAAATAGTCGTCATAATTTTTGTCATAACTTTCGGTAAACGACAAAAAACTAATTCAGTAAGCACTTTCTCAAAACTCACGTACATTACAAATGTAAACAAATTCCGGCCATTACACAAAAAAAAAAACTAAAACTGCCAACATAAAATAATAGGTAATCATGACAATCGATGAATCCCCCTTTCAAAAGTAAAGTTGTGTTAAAAAGAATTGTCGAAATTAAAAACGTGTGCACTATTAAAAAAATTTAAATCTCAATTTCAGAGTTAACTATGTGTTTTATATCGTAAATTCAGAAGGACAAACTGCCTAATCGCGCGAAAAAAATGTTTTTTGCTTTCCGTGTCCCCTTAAGGTAATATTAGAGAACTGGGCTCTAAATTCAAACCAATTTTTTACACTGAAAACTTACAACGAAAATCAAATATCGTCAAATTATCAATTTTGGTTTTCTTCTGTATTTTCAAGGGAAGAATATAGTAGTTTTGATTTAACAGTGGGTGAGTATTAAAATGTACAGTGAGATTTCATGTAGGCAATTTTTATGTTAGATATGTGTATATGAAAGTATTAAGATGGATATAGAGAGATAGATGGTTTGACTGAAGAGAATGGATAGTGTACGTCATCAGTGATCCCATAGGAGTTTTGTTACCACCTCCGTATTCCTGGTCTATGTCTTGGTTTATCCCTAGAGAACCTGTCCGTTCCCTCTATCGTCATCGTATCTTTCGTCCTTATATCATTTCATCCCTTTGCCTCTATTCATTTGTGCGATCATGAACCCCCACCTTCCTTTCATCTGTTTCTGAAACCTTACGAAATATATAACACATAATTGAAATAAACTGTCATTTCTGTTAAAACAGTATTATATTATATTCAACCGTAACAAACACTAGATAACGTTAACTTAAATCGCTAATACTTTACGTACAATAATAGTAGTCAAATTTTCAACAATTAGTTTCATAATATAGTAATCACTTAAAAAACGTTTATTTTAAACCATTTAATCTAACCCAAAAAGTATTTCAAATTATTTTCTATAATATTTGAGAATAAAGTAAAGAGAATAAGTTTTACTATCTCCGACTTCAAGCAAGAGAAACATCAAATAAACACAAGTAGTCCAAATGTTCACCATTCTTAGAAAAATGTTCTAAGAATACATAAGGCTATTATTTAAAACGAAATTTATTTAAAATATTGTAGTAGTAAAGCATAAACCAATGTGAATGTTACCGGTTGATAATTTAGAAATGTACTAAAAAATTAGTTTTCAGTAGTTTTGGAGAAAATGGTCGTCATAATTTTTGTCATAACTTTCGGTAAACGGCAAAAAACTAATTCAGTAAGCAATTTCTCAAAACTCACGTGCACTACATAATGTAAACAAATTCCGGCCATTACAAAAAAAAAAACTAAAACTGCCAACATACAATAATAGGTAATCATGACAATCGATGAATCCCCCTTCAAAAGTAAAGTTGTGTTAAAAAAAAAATGTCTACAAAAAACACTATTATATGAGAGACAGATCAGTCTCTCAAAAGTAAATTACAGATCTGGTGAGAAACGTGTGTCTCATGGGAGCCATGGTAAATACAATTTTGGTCACTTGAGTCTAAAGGGTAAAAACATAGTTACAATTCTAAAGAAATAAACCTTCTCCGGGACCTTTACCTTCCCAGAGATCTAGCGTTTAGAAAATCGGCAGGCGTATTAAGTCGACATCCAGGAAAAACACAGGAATTTAATAACAGCCACTTGGCGCAAATTGGTACAAAGAGTGGCTATTCTGTAAAATTAAATATTTTTATATATTATGAATAATAACAGTTCTTAGAGTCAGTACTTACGAGGGGGTCCCAAAAATAACCGGACTGGGAGTGCGCTGCCATTCGTAGAAGAGAGTGACAGTAACAGAAGACAGTAAGAGACAACAGTAAGAGAAACATAACACTACGATCAAACGTTAACTTAAAAACTGACGTCGTCTGGGCCGTTGTTTGTTGAAGGTATCTACTAACCCCTTGTAGCGGGAGAACTCTACTACGTATGACAGCGCGCTCTCAGTCCGGTTATTTTTGGCCCCCCTCGTATATTTATTACATATATTACATGTATAATCGTCGTCGTCGTCTTCCTTCAAGGATTAGGCACATTGCCTGTTCCGACTGCAAACTCCTTTATTAATCAATTCCATCTCTTACGAGGCCTGCCCACACTTCTCTTTCCTACTGGCTGATAGGAGATGACTACCCTGGGAATTCTTCCATCCTTCATGCGCTCCACATGATCCTTCCAGTTTTGTTGGTTTCCTCGATTTTCTGCCATATGGAGGGTATGTTGAGCTCTTTTCTGATCTCAGTATTATGGATTCTGTCTTCCCTAGTACAACCCTTCACTGCTCTTAGGAATCTCATTTCAGCAGCCTGTAACCTGCTCCATTCCTTCTTTTTATGTACCCAGGTTTAAGAACCATATAAAAGAGTGGGGATAGCCATAACTTTATAGAATTTCATTTTCGTTTCCCTTCTGGCTTTGTTCCTCAAGGTCCTGTTGATTGTTCCACAGATAGCTTGGAATCTATTTATTTTCATGTTCAAGTCCTGATCCATTTCATATGTGATATCACACCCCAAATACTTGAAATGTGATACTTGTTCCAGGACTTTGTTATCAAGAACTATCTTAGACCGAATTGGATCTTTTCCCACAAAAGCCATCACCTTCGTTTTACTGAATGAGATCTTCTTGTTATATTCAGCACTGAGAAGATTCAATTGGTGTAATGCTTTCTGGAGATTATCTTCTTTTTCCTGCAGTATCACCTGATCGTCAGCAAACCACAACGAGCTGATGGAGACTTCCGGGGCTATCCAAATGCCTGGGTGAACTTTTTGCTTCCATCTTCTACAGAGATCATCAGCATAAATGTTAAATAAAGTTGGTGAGAGCGGGCAGCCCTGCCTCAAACCAACATTTGTACGAACCTCCTCTGTGAGAGAGCCTGAACAGTTCAAGATGACAGCTGTTTCATGATACAAACTCTCTATAACTTCCACCAAGTGTATTGGAAAGCCTCTTTTGACCAATCCATCAAACAGGATATGTCTATCAACTTTATCAAACGCTTTTTCGTAGTCTACAAATGCAAGGTGTGTCTCCAAATTGAATTCAACTCGTTTTGAAATTATCTGCTTTAAAGAAAAAACATCGTCAATGCAAGACCTGCCCTTTCTAAAGCCGGCTTGTTCTTCTAATAATAACACATCCGAGATTTTTCTGAGTCTATTGTTCAGGATTTTACTGTATAATTTATACACATTACTCAACAAACTAATTCCTCTGTAATTATTTGTATCTTTTCTGTTACCCTTCTTAAACAGCGAGATTACTATGGCTTTTTTCCAATCTTTAGGAATGTATCGCGAAGTCCAACACATGTTCATCAAGTGAAGCAGGCGAAATTTGAGTAGTGTACCACCATATTTCAATAATTCTGAATTTATATGATCTAATCCTGTTGCCTTCCTATTTTTTGTTTGTTTTAATGCCTCTTCCAATTCCTCAATAGCTATTTGATCAATAGAATGTTTTGCTTCTGGATGATGAGCTTCTTCCATGAATGGTAAATCGCTTTTGTACCACAATCTTTTATAGTGCTCAATCCATTCTTGTTTTTCTATATTGTCTATTTTAGCCATCTCCTTCTCATCATTATTGAGGTGTTCCATCAACTTATAGGCAACCTCTTGCCTTCCATGTAGATCATCTTCAATTCCTGCAATGAACCTATCCCATGCATCCTCATGAGCTTTCCTAACAATGGCTCTAGCTACATTACGTTGTCTTCTGTAATTTTCCTTTGCCTGATCTGTAGGTGATTTCAGTAATTGTTTGTAGGCAATCATCTTATCCTTAATAGCTCCAGCAATCTCTTCGTTCCAAATTTTCAAACCTTTATGTTTTGTTACAAGTTTTTTCGTCCCCAGCGTTTCATAGGCTACTTCTCTTAAAGTATCGTTTAAGTTGATCCACTCTTCCTCCACTGTCGGTGCTGTGGGCCTCATAGAAAGTTTCTGTGTTAATCTTGTCTGATATAGGGTCCTGACACTCTCACAGGAGGTAACTTTATAAACTTCATTTCCTTCATTTCTTGTGACTTTTTTATGTTTTCTCCATTTGGTCCATAACTGTATTTTTGAAACAACTAGGTAGTGATCACTTGAAATATCGCTTCCTCTATATACTCTGGTATCTCGAACTTGGCTTGCAGTTTTCTTATTCACAATAACATAGTCAATTAATGACTTGTATCCTCTTGCTGCCCAAGTGTATTTGTGGATGTCTTTTTTTCTGAAAAAGGTATTTGTGATTTTCAGATTATTGAATGTACAAAAATCACGTAACTGTCTACCATTCTCGTTCAAGTGACATTCTCCATATGCTCCAACCACTTGTGGAATCGGTTGATTACCAACACGTGCATTTAAATCTCCAGAGACAATGACATAATCTGATCAATTGATGTGATACAAATTGTCATGTGCATTGCAAATGCACCATATTTTGTTCAGTAAATTTACGGTAGTGTAAATTTTTATATGGATTTAAACAATTCTGAAAAGTTTTGTGGCCCCTTGGGAAATTTGTAGATAAAAGTAAGAGTGCATTTAAAATTTTTCATTATGTATAATGAGCATATAGTTATACATTTACAGAGTTTATTTTCAGAATAATTTAAAAATAAATGAGACCGTTTTATTTCTCAGTTTTTTATACTAAAGTTTTATCAATATACTAGTATTCCTTGAAAGGTGTCACCCTTTTGCTTCGTTACTCTTGTTGTTTATTTTTCTGTCAGTAACCCTTTTCTTATCTGTTTCTTTAACAAAAAGGAACGTTTAATTTTAGAGCATTCAACTAAAAGAAACTTAATTAAAGTAACTTTTCTACGGTAATGGAATATCTTACTACCCCAATACACAAGCACTTCGTTTTTTATTGCATAATCTTATACAAATTACCAGATAAAAACAAATTCTTTTCGCTATTTTATTTTAAATAGCAAGAAAGCAGAGTTGCAGTATCTTCAACTTTTTTCGAGTAAAATTAAACAGTAGCAAATTGACAAGTTAGTATTAGGCTTTTAACATTTACGTTTGAGCCCATTTAACAACTTTAATTAAGTTCACTTTGTAAAACGAAGATGAAACAAGATACGCAGTCAGAAAAAACCACAAACATTTTATAAACATAGTAAAACGTAAAAATAAAATATCTTCTGAAGAAAGTTTTCACAATAGTGTATTCATAAAGTTTTCGCGTGTATATCTAATTTTCAAAACAAAAATCTAACAACCTTACAGGTACATACAGCTAGCTTAATTATAAAAAACCAACGCACAATGTTTACAAGCAATTACAGAAGTATAAGTTTCGATATTTAAAGTGTTTTTTATTGCTTCAATTCGTTATCATAAAACAAGAGTGTATGATAGAGATGTAAATAAAGTCATCAAGATCCATAACTCAATATGTCCACCGAAAGTGATTTGGAGAAAAACGCAAATAACCGGTGTCTCAGCTTCTAGGCAAAATAATTGCACATTGTTTTAATATTTGCAGAAAAATATTAAGAAAAATGCAGGTATTTCTCAAAAATATTTACACCTTTGTAGTGTAAATAAATGCAAAAAACTTTTGGAGATAGGGGGTTATGGAATTGCAGGTATTTCTCAAAAATATTTACACCTTTATAGTATAAATAAATGCAAAAAACTTTTGGACATAGGGGTTACGAAACAACCTTGGACGAAGGGGGCTTTTGGAAACAAAACTCTTAAACTGTAATTTTATTTTTTGTCAATATACAATATAAAAATTAAAAATTACACGATAAGAAACTTTTTTTTTTTTTTTTTTTTTTTTTTTTTTTTTTTTTTTTTTTTTTAACTTTAATAACTTTATTTGCAACTATATACTACGATACAACGAGCAAATTAGATGACAGTAAACAAAGGATGACAAGGAAAAAAAATAAAAAAAAAATAAATAAAAATAAATAAATGAAAAAGAACAGTGATACCCATTGGTATATGTTCTATGAAATAAAGTTCATTATACATGAATGATAAATAACAACATAAGAAAAAAAAGAAGAAAGAAAAATAAAATAAATCACTTTATAGAAGATCTCTGGCCCATTGACGTTTCAACCTGCGCTGCGGATTTCCTGGTAGTGATGCATCCGATAGTTTGGTGATTAATTCGTTGGGGTGATCATGCAATTTTCTGTGAAAAACACTGTAGCTGGACTTAACTACTTCACTTATGAACGGAATATTAAGGTCGTCATGTAGAATTTTGTTGTTGACATAAAAAGGTGCGCAGGTGATTAAACGTAGGCATTTTGACTGAAAGGCTTGTAATTTTTGTAGATTGCTCGGTTTAGCTGTGCCATAAATTTGTAGTCCATAGGTCCATATTGGTTTGAGATAAACTTTGTATAGTAATAGTTTAGATTTTAGAGTCAGTGAAGAGCGGCGTCCAAGAAGTCGAAATAGTTCTTTCAATTTGGAGTTCAAAGTCAGTCTTTTGGTTTTTATATGAGTCGCCCAGGTGAGTCTCTTGTCAAAGTGAAGTCCAAGGTATTTAACTTTTTGTCGTTGTGGTATCGGTTTATTGTCGAGGAATAGTTGAGGACATTCGCCTTTCCGGAGAGAAAAGGTGACATGCACTGATTTTGAAGCGTTGAATTGGATCCTCCAGATTTTTAACCAATAATTTAAAAAGTTAAAAAGAAGAAACTTAAAAGAAACTTATAAGAAACTTAAAAAATATTTTATCAAAATGTCATTCTCGTATTGATTATTTTCCACTCTAAATCATTCAACATATTAAAAGGTCATCATCATCACCATTAATTTCATCACAGTCATCTTCATCGGAGTTATCATTATCAGTAACAGAATCACTGACATTCACATCCATTAAGTTTTTATAAAATAACATCGACCATCTTCCTTCCAGTTAATATAATTTTTAGTTAAGGAAATTTAGATCTTTTATCTTTGCTGGTTTAAGTATTTTCCTTTCAATATAATTTCAGGTTTCATCACACAAATGTTTCCCTCTCTTACAAATTCCCTTACCTTCCCCTATATCTAAATTTTAATTAGGCTTACTTCGTACGTAAATTTAATCATTAGCTACTAGTCTTAGAAAAAAAATTTGCATGGGTTGAATTTAAAATGCCATAGAGCTGGAGTATTGCCATTGTGGAGTATTGACTAATGTTATCAATATACTCTTTGGGAGTTACAATTGTTTTATTTCGAACTTTCTCGTCAATTAGTGGAAAATTCCTATCAGGTGGCATGAAAGAATACCCAACAACTGGGAAAATAATTTGAAATTATTTTATTTGCGGAGGAGATTGATTGTAAAACCAGAAACATAGCACAGCAATTAATATTGTGTTTTTATTTATTCTGGCCCCCGAATCCGTCAGAAAACAAATGAATCGTGTGAAAAGTGGACAAATCTGTATTCTTTAATCTGTTGTAAACGCATGATGATATCTTATAATATAAGTTAGAAAATTTATTTTCTAACCAAACTTAAGCAAAAGTATTCTGTTAGTTTTGAGAAGATTTTGAATGACCCTTAAAAATTGTGAAATTAAATAGGTACATTTAACGTGATTATACGGACTAGTCCGGCAATTTCGGTAGAGTCAAATTTTTTTGGGTATAAATAACAAATTGAAACAATAGACCAATACAAAGATTCACAATCCAGAACACAAACATTCAGAAAATGGAACAGCTGATGTGAAGGCAACTGTAGAAAAACACTCCAATTGTTCTGTGTATTTCATAGGATAGCATATTGTGTAAAATTTACAATAATAATATGCTTCATTTTATTTAATAAAATTAATAGAAATATGAATAGTGATATAGGGTTTTTATTTTAAATTATCATTCGATACTAAATAGGTTGGATATACTAGTGGGTTTTGGTACAATATATATTTTTACTTTCTCTTGCCTATATGAATATATAGGAAGGTAAGTATTGTTTTCATGTCGATTTTTCGAAATCGAGTTTTCACCGGATCTATACGTTTTCAGACCCCCTGAACCCAAAAAACATGTTTTTAACGATTGGTCTCTCTCTCTCTCTCTCTCTCCCTCTCTCTCTCTCTGTGTGTGTGTGTGTGTGTGTTTGTGCGTGTGTGTGTGTACAAAATATCTCATAAACGGAACATCGTACGAACTTGAAACTTGAAACTTAAGTTACATACCACTACCGGACCCGACACGAACATTTTCATCAAAATCGGTCATCCGGAAGTAGTAGTTTATTCGTGTAATTTTTAACTTTTTTGCGATTTTCTCAAAAACTGGTCCTACGATTTTTTTTAAAATCGCCTGGTTTACTAAATTTCTTATGCTCTACAAGATAGGGTAGGCGCCATGTTTGCTGAAAATCTTGGTGAGGCTGTTTTCACGTAAAAACATTGTTTTCAAGATTACGGCTTTAATATGCATTTTAAAAATTTATATTATAAAAGTTGTAGAGAATTTAAAATCCTACAACTTTTGTTTCAAACATTTTTTTGTATAACGCTTAGTTTAGCGGTAATAAGCGATTTTCTGTTTTTTTTCTCACGAAAAAGTGTGAAAAATCTATTTATTATAATTTTGGCCTTAGAATGCATTTTACGACAAAAGTGTATAAAATAAAATTTATAGGAAATTAAGAGATCTACAACTTTTATTTAAAGCATTTTTTTACAGTGCCTAGTTTAGCGTGAATGAGCGACTTTCCGTATTTTTAAGCCAAACTGAGGTCGATTTTAATTTTGCGTATTTCACTAATGTTTTTTGAGGTTAGTTTTTTGTTTATTTCTAATTTTTTATTACTAATGTTAGGTTTATTGTTAATTATTTGCATTGGCAAGAGAAAGTTGTGTGAGTGTTTCACACCAGATTTATTTGTTTTTGTTTAACGTCAGACTGTTCTGCAATTACTGCTAATGCAGACGATGAAGGATGAAATTATTTTTTGTAGCGTATGAAAATATGCCGTGCCTGAATAGGATTCGAACCCAAGACGACAGCATTATGAGAGTCGAGCACACCAACTACGCCAATGCGACCGGCAAAATCAAAATTATACCAAATTTTTATTTTATTTATTGTACCAAATCTTTTGGTACAATATAGGTTAGTTGGACTTAGTGGGTTCTGCTAATTTTAATCATGAGTGAAAGACGCAAAATGAAAATCATAGTTTGGCTTAAAAATACGGAATATCACCCTTTCACGCTAAACTAGGCTCTGTAGAGAAAAATGGTCTAAATAAAAGTTGAAGATCTTTTAATTGCATATATATAAATTTAATTATACACTTTTATCGTAAAATGCATACTAAGGCTGAAATCTTTAAAAAAATAGATGTTCTTATACGTATTCGTAAAAAAAAACAGAAAATCGCTAATTACCGCTAAATTAAGCGTTAGACAAAAAATTGTTTGAAAAAAAAGTTGTAGGATTTTAAATTTTCTACTACTTTTATTTTATACATTTTTGCGCTAAAATGCATATTTATAGCAACAATCTTTAAAAAATATAATTTTTCTACGAGAAAACAGCTGTCCCAAGAATTTTAGCAGATATGGCGCCTACCCTATCTTGTAGAGCATAAAACATTTATGAAATGAGGTGATTTAAAAAAAAAACCGTAGGAGCCGTTTTTGAGAAACTCGCAGAAAAGGGAAAATGACACGGATAGAAACTACTTCCGGTTGACAGATTTTAATGAAAATGGGTTCTCTAGTGGTATCTAACTTAATTTTTAAGTTTCAAGTTCAAACAAAGTTCCGTTTTTGACACACACACACACACACACACACACACACACACACACACACACACACACACACTAATCGCTAAAAACATGTTTTTTGGGTTCAGGGGTCAGAAAACGTGTAGATCTGGTGAAAACTAGATTTCAAACAATTGACATGAAAACAATACGTTCCTTCCTATATATTCATAAAGGCAAAAAAAAAGAAAGTAAAAAACAAGATTTTTGAACATTATTTTAAAGCATTTAGTAGTTTTAGCAAGAAAACAAGCGCACAGCCTGTCAGGTACTCAAAGTATTATAAAAATTGAAGTCTAACTCATTTTCATAAAAGATTTGACATAGTGGATTATGGAACTGTTAAAACAGTTAACCTACATAAACGTAGATTGTTAAGGTAAGACAAGTATGTTATTAAGACCGTATTGATTGAATAATAGAAGGTAAGTCCTACATTCGGGTATAATTGCTACGTAGATGCTTTTGATTAATGAGGTGGCAGACCTCAAAATACACAGACTAGCATCAACTGTACCCTAGGAATACACTAATCCAAACCTATAATTACCATTAATTTCACCAACTAACAGTAATTGAAATAGTAATTCATTGGTTAATCAACTTACCTAGTACGGAGGATTAAGTACACTGATCCAGAATAACTAAGTACCCAATTCAAAGGTACGTTATGTTTAACTGTAGGCTACAGACATAACACAAGTTCCGAAAGTTATGAAACTTTTTTCTTACTGCAGAATATTAAGTAAGAATCATTGAAGTATTTATGAAGTTATTAAAAAATTACATAATAAAACCTTTAGTAAATAAAAGTGCCGTACTATATTAATTTAATGTTTTGGATGCTCAAAAATCTGGTGTGAGACATTCAGACCACTTTCTCTTGCCAATGCAAATAATTAAAAATATAACCTAACATTAGTAATAAAATATTAGAAATACACAAAAAACTAACCTCAAAAAATATAATATTTTGTGTGAAAACAATACTTTCCATCTTATATATAGGCGGCAAGAGAAAGTAAAAATTACGCTGATTAAATTATTTAATTAATATAGAAATACATTAATTACAGAAACGTTTTGTACAACTTATCTTTTTATTTATTTATTCGGAATTCAAAATTCCACATTAAAATTTTTAAAAATCTTCACGTTCGCATAAATCTAGTGTTAAGTGCTACAGAGTTATAGTATTAACATTCGCTTGAATCGGTCATTTCAGAAAGCCCATAAGTCAAAAATGGTAATTTTTGGGGCCTTAAAAACCTAGTACTCATTTACTATTTTTCACTAAAAAAATATTGTATAAGGGACTGTCCCCTTTAATATAGTGTGTATACTTTAGTTTTTCTGGTAAATAAGTCACATCAGTTAAAAAAAAGAAAATTGAAAATTTTAACTTGTGGTGTTCGTACAGTAAAAAAGATCTAATTCATGACACGTTGTTTCTGTATAAAGAACGTTGTTAAATAATCTCAAAAAAATTATATTGTACAATAAAATTAATTAAATTTATCACACTAGTTTACATGAATGATTAAAGAAACCTTTTCACAAAAGTAAAAATTGAAATTCTTGACTTTCAAGAAAAATGTTGATTTTCGAAAAATTGAACGTTCTTCGTTGCTGTCACCAACAGTGGTTATCTCGCACAAAAGACTTTTGCATAGAAATTTTGTGCCCTCTTTCTCTGGAATGTAGTACTTAAGCGTCAAAGTAATACCCATTTTGTTTTGTAAAATTGAAAAAACCTTTAAAATAAGCATTTTCTTAGTATAATATTAGTTGAGGAAATTATGTGACTTTTGTGGAGAATGTAGGCTATGTTTACATTAAATTAGTCCAAATGAAGTAAAGCAAAAATGGAAAAAATTTGACTCATGGGCTTTTTGAAACAACTGATTCACTTAAAGTCACAAAATAATTTGACTTTGTAGACATCAAAATTAAATAAAATTAAGGTAAAACTTGGAAACATGACCTTACATTTATTACCAACGTTCTCAGGAATTTAGTTTTCAAAGGTTGAAAAGCATAGCTCTGGAAAAGTTGAAACGTGGCTTGGAAACGCTAAACTCAAAAATAATTTTGATTGTGAATTGATTGCTTAATAATAAAATACTCACATGTAGGCCCATCTCTAGTTTTTCTAAATGTGTAGCTTATTAATTTTAAACTCCTTACCTGCAAAACACAAACAAACAAATTATTAGATTTGTTTATAACAAATTGTCTATAAAAAATCATAGATATAAATATTTAATTCTCCATCTCATCAATACAGAGAATATTTATTACCCTCACAAAAATTAAACAATGTTGCAACAAAAACAATGGTAATTTTATAATTTATGAACTAGTCATTGGAGATTTTTGTTGCCTAGGCAACTGCACGAGTATAAAAAGCAAAAATATAAGTTATACAGATGCCAAAAGCAGTTGTAAAATTTTATTTGTGGCAATTTTTAAAATTTTCATTTATCATTTTGTTTTCTCTGTCCGTCCGTTACACCCACATGCCAGAAACTACAGGAGATAGCAACAGACGGTTTCCGGATTCGCAATCTACAAAAAAAAGTTAGTGAGCCTAGATTAGGTTTGAATTTCCGGTTTTGACCGGAAGTGTGCGAAAACCTGAAGTCAACAAATTAAAGTCAGAAACTATAATAGATAACAACAAAGCAACAAACGGTTTTCAAATTCGTACCGTAATCTTCATAAAAAGTTAGTGGGCCTGGATTGGGTTTGGGCTTTCCGGTTTCGATCGCAAACTGTTAAAACCGGAAGTAAAGAAATCAAAGTCGTAGTAGTTCCAACTTTTATTTCTTTACTTCCGGTTTTTGGGAAATCTAATTTGGAAATAAAAATAGTGTCATTTGATTCCTTTTAAGGAGTAGTTACAGAAATTGCTAAAGGTTTTTGCCAAAAGTCAAAGTTAAGCCTTATTAAAAGTTGCCACCAGTTTATTTTTTATTATTCTAATATGTATCCGATTCACGTATTCTAAGTACAAGCACGTTTTGAAACACAATACAATTCCTTACAATAGATTGGAAGCCAGTTTATCATTTAAACTACATGAAAATTTATCAGTAAAAATGCTGATGTATTACATATTCGAATTGTGTCTGGTTTTTGTACAGAAGTGAATTGTTGAATACATTTACTTAGTGCTTCCTGCTTATTGGGCGTTTCATCACGAACCTTGGTAAACGTTGGGCTAAATTTGGCTAACATGTGGTGTTTCCCCTAGCTGGATATACCAGCCCCCTTACACTCATTCCCTTTAGATATATAAACATACATGTGTATGTAGAGGTGGTAATAAGGGGATGGAAGTTTGTGAATAGCGAATGGTACCCGATGCATTCTATAACACTGAAAGGGTGTGGATTACATATAAATTATCATTAATATTTTATATCACGTACAACAATTTGTTACAAGTAAGCACTGCATTCATATTATTTTACCCGATTTTATCTCTTAGAGACGAAAATAATTCTTTAAGAAATTAAAACATAAAATAATTATTCAATACAAATTACATCCACTGACTGCAAAGCAGAAAGTCGTCGATATTTTTGTCAAAAAGAGCCTGAAAGTAATTCAACTAAAGTTAGTCAACTGCCTAACATCATTAAAAATGTTCCAAACTATTTTTATAGATAGTACTTACCTTACCTGTCGGTGACAATAAACTCCAGAAATATTACTTTATAATTAAACAAATTTTTACATGAGATACACATACTACTGCCAATGCTTTGCATAAACATCAACTTGTTTAAATAATAATAAAACCATTATGAAAATACAGATTTGAACCGTGGAGATAACCAAGTTCCTCTAACATTGCCATCTCATAAACTTGCAATCGAAGATACTTTAAATTATTATCTAATCCCTATAATTTATAACCAATGATGTTAAGTCGAATTTGTATAAAAAGCCTCTAATTTAGATAAAATAGGGTAACTAAACAGAGTTTGTGTCATCAAAACCCTTTGGACATTGTGACCACCAACTCAAACGTTTAACATTTTTAGACTCACCATTCAGGCAAAGTTAAAAATTTACAGTGCAATAGTGCTAAAAAAATATTTACTTGCAATAATTAAAAAAAAATTTTATTATTAAACAAGAAAAATTTTTAAATTTTGAGCTTACCATAAAGACAAAATTAACCTGATGAACTTCGAAAACCATTTTAAAATTATTTTTTATTCGAGTTGCACCATTGGACGTATTTTATATCAAGGTTTATTTTCTTTTGTCAAAACATTTACTTATAATTAATTATTTAACTGTTAGTAATTAGCCAACCTAAAAAATTGCTAAATATAATTTTATTTTTAAACAAGAAAAGTCAAAAATAAATTCGTTACCAAAAATATTTTTGGTAACTGGTTTAACCGTCCTGACTCTACATTAAAAGAAACTGCTGGTAATATAGGTAGTTAATTAAAATTTCATCTTTTTTCCTAATTCATTTTTTATGATTTTTCAGAAAATAACACCTCCGATTGCGATAATAATTTTTAATTTACTAAAATTGTTGTAAACTAAGTTAGTATAAATAAATAAATAATTAAACGAAAATTTCTAAGGAAGGTTTAATTCTGGTGGCAAGAAAAGGTTTTGTTACTTATTGAATTATATATTTTTAAATTAAAGTGAATAACGAAGTTTTGAAAGCCTCATTTTCGTAAGGAGAGCGCTGGGCAAAACGTGCGTCTGCATTAGTATAGTCTTGTATGTACTGCAATAGTGCAGCGTATGTAATCAACAATGGAACAGCATGCTTACAAAATACAATGGGTGTTTTCAATTTTCAACAACACTGACTGTACATCTAACTGTTGGTCGGAGGAGGGTATGCGGAATCGAAGTCAAGTATGCGCATGCGTAGCCCAGCGCTCACAGCAATTAGCTTGGCCTTTTTTTACCAAATTTTTATTACACGTAATTTTCTGATATTAAAATTTATCTATAATAGGCTTACCTATTAATTTTGACCTTCATCAGCTTAATCGGCTTAAATAGTTCTAAATAATTGTGTATTACAAGTCTGTAACATTTTTAAAATAAAAAATATACGTAGTCTCGATTTTTTTTAAATTTTATATTGTAGTCAGAAATTTCATAGTAAAAAATCATAAAAAATAAAAGGGTTTCAGTATTAACTTATTCAATTATGTTTTTATGGTGACAGATATAATAAATTTCTTTATGAAATTTGTATTTTGTTTGCTTCTTTGCGAGTACTTAAAGTTGGTTTTAGTAGAAGAAATTGTAAAGCTAAAACAAAAACGAATAGTACGTATAAGCAAAGAAAGATTTGAAAGAACTGAGAATAAAGTGAACGTCACAAGGTAATAAGCTGAAACCTGTTTTTTTCGCCATAGTTATTCTTACTCTCTCGGTTTCTCTTTGGCTGCACTCTCTTGCCACTCTATCATTCTATTTTACCAGCACCCTTCAAACATCTAAGGACGTCAGAAAGCACTAGAAAAGATGTCGGCAGTAGCAAGAACATCTGTGGGGAATATTTTTCTCTTTTTATATTTGTTATTTAACTTCGTCACTCGGGTACTGTAACGGTTCACAGCTCAATAACAAATGTATAGCAATTAAATTAAAAATGAAAAGAAAACATATACGTTAATTTGAACATTAAAATATCTGAATGCGTAAGTACACAGACTAAAAGTATTATCATTTAGAAATTCTGAATTATTATAATACCCTTGTTGGGTATTTACCCTTCAAACATAGCCTTACATAATTATAAATCTATTTTATTCTTTTCGCTCTGTATTATTTTTATTGTAAAGATATTAATAAGTGATTACTTTTAACTAAAATTAATTATTTAAATACGTCATTTTACGATCTTATTATTTATTATTTTACTTAGGTCTTATTCCTTCCAATCTTAAATAACTCTAGACACTGGTATTGTCTAATAAATATTAATTTTCTGATAAATTACACGATGTTGGCAATGTTATAAAGTTTTTTCTTAGAAACATTTTACGTACTTAACATGAATAGAGCTATGTTTTTGTGCCAGAAAGCATGTCAAAATATGTTAAACAAGATTTTAATCAATACAAGGTGAACAAAATTCATTAAAATTTATTTTTATGGCTTTACTAAATTGAGTAGTTCAAAAGACAGATTTATTATGAAATTATTTCGCTACAAAAGTCATGACGCGTTTGCATGTGTTTGTTGTTGATCCACTGAGGGTGAAAGACGATGAAGCTGTGGGTACAGCAGTCTATTTCATAAACAAGAACACCCTCTCGTCGCAACTATCCACCAATAAGTTGCAATTGCTAAAACAGAAGCAGAAACAACCCAGACCAGTGCATATTTTAAATTCAACCCCCTGTAATAACTTTGTTCACGTTCCCCTACGGTAGGTTCCTCTCAAATTGAAGTTCCACTACCCTAAACCAACCAAAAGGTTCATCTTCGTATCTAATTCGTTTTACCGAAAATATAAAATCCAGAGGGGGAGGTGATACTCCTAGGCGCTTACATATTTAAATAAATAAATAATCAATGATGAACAATATTTCTCCAAAGTAATAAAAAAAATTATTAAAAAATGCACTTTCTTTCCGATATTCAGAACTAGAAGAACTTTTACTCTAGGATTACTTTTTTTACACAATTTTATATTACCCTCAGAATCAGTAGTACTCCATGTTAAAACGAATCTAAGTACCAGAGAATATCACCAGATCATATCCAGATCATTACATCTAAGTATCAGATCATATAATTATGATAACTTCATTATTAATTAGTTGTTCTTCTACTGAAGACTAATATTACTGTATTAACCACTCAATAATAATCAGTTCGTTGTTTAACCATTTTTAACTTCAGTTTTGCAATTTTTGTTAATAAGATTATTATTATTATTCTTATTTTTATTATCTTGTTTTTTTTTTGGTTTTAAGTCTGACTGACTGTTTTTCAAATTGCTGCTAATGGAGACGTTGAGAAGGATGTTAGATGAACATGAGTAATGAAAAAATGCCTGACCTGACCGGATTCGAACCCGGGGCTACGGCGTAGAAGCCAGTTGCGCTAACCACTACGCCAGCAGGCCATCCATATTTAGCTATTTTAATACAATAGCTAAAATTGACTTAGCCTACATAAGATCTCTATTTTGCAGGTACCAGCTTATCAGATACGCATGAATACGAATTTACGAAATTATGCCAGATATTCGATAAATTAAATTGAAATTTAGATAATTGTAGCTATATTAGAAAAGTTTCAGTACCTATATAACTTCAAAATTGAAGTAAACCAAGGAAATTGTATCCAGAATTTATAGAAGTCATAAAACGGAGTTTTATTTTTACATTTGGCAAACTTATCTGCCTTAATTTACAGAATATTGAATTTTATGAGTCATTATTAAAGTTTCCGATAAACATTTACGCGCATCACGTAAAAATATAAAAGTACAGTCAAAACTTTATTTAAAATAATTTTAATAAATGATCTATGGTTCAAAAGAAACATAATGGCATAAAGAAACAGTTCAAAACACAACGCAAGTACAGATATAGTTTCAAAAAGACTACTTCACTATATTCGTTCTGGTATGGTTATAGCTGTGCTGAACGTTCCTTGAAATATCTTTTAAGACGTAATATCAGACAATAGGAAAGCATCACCATTTACTGAACTGACTCACAGCATTTCATTCCTGACGACAAAGGCGTTTAGCCGATTGAGGTGGGATGGTTTGCTGAGGGTGAGGGAAAGAAACCCCTATACTACCGTAACACTATGCCTACTCCTGTATGCCTTAGGGAAGAAGAAAGACATTCCTCCCTCTCTCTGGGAGTAGATTGTCAGCTCATGTTGCTGTTTTAAATTTAGCACTACTGTGATTCCTACTGTTAACCATAGTAATGTTCAATATATTTTAGGGTGTTCTGAAGAAAAAAAATCAATAATATTTATTTTGAAATTTACCCTGTCGTTCAATAAAAATATATCATTTTCATTAACTATTAATTAGTTAAAAATAAAAGCGAAAATTGAATTTTTAATTTATTTAATTCACAAATTTACAATCAATATACATTCATACCTATACATACATTATTTTGTTCATTATTATCATTATTTTTTTAAATGAACATCAGTAAAAAATATACTTGAACGCAGTTTTAAGTCGTTAATTCATAACTATTAGTGTTTTACAACTTTTAAATAAAAACTTTATAATAATGAAATTTGATGAATCATTCTACACAAGTAAACGTTTAAACGTACGATAGTTGTGTCCAGTTGATGGTTTTTTTTTGTAATTCTATCTTTTGGCAATATCATTTTTAATGAAAAATTTAGCGAGTAAAATGTTAATGAGTTAATGTCGGTGTGTGTGTGTGAGAGAGAGTGTGTTAAAGAATTACTAAAGGACCCGACAGAACATTTTCATCAAAACATACAACCTGTAGTACTAGTTTATTCGTGCGATTTTTCATTCTTTTGTGATTTTCTCAATAACGGCTTCTACGATTTTTTATAATCACCCATTTACTATATGCCTATATCTTTTTATGCTCTAGAAAATAGGGTCAACCCAATGTCTGCTGGAATTTTTGGGAATGCTGTGCTCTCGTAGAAAGTTATTATTTTTTTTAAGATTGCGGCCTAAATTTATCTATTCTAGGGAAAAAGTTTAACAGTCAAAGTTGTAAAAATTTAAAAACCTGCCACTTTTATTTGAAACATTTTTTGTACAACGCGTAGTATAGCGGCATTTAGTGATATTTTTTATTTGAAAATCTGTAAAACCAAACCGGATTTTTTAAGATTTCGGCCTTAGTATGCCTTTTACGACAAAAATGTATATAACTAAAGTAATAGGAAATGAAAAAATCTACAACTTTTAGTTTTAATGTATTTTCTTCTACACAGCTTAGTTGAGCGTCAATTACTAGTAGGTATTTTCCTTTTTTTTCATGAAAGTCTGTAAAGATTGCATTATAGGATTGGAGGTTTGGTTTGGTTGGGGATTGGAGGTTTTTTACGTTATAGGAAATAAAAAACCTACAGCTTTTATTTCCAGCATTTTTTCTACAGAACCTAGTTTAGAGGCAATTAGTGATTTTCTTTATTTGTTAAGTTCTACAGAAGTTGATTTTCATTTTGCGTCATTTACTCTGCATTAAAATTATGTTTTATCATTTTACCCTGTTTACTCATGATTTAGATAGGATATATTTGTTTATTTTCTACATTAGCAAGAGAAAGTTGCATGAGTGTTTCACACCAAATTTTTATAATTTATTTTTAAAATATATTTTAGGTGTGATTATTGATTTTCATTCGTAATATTAAACAGTTAAGTAATCTCGTTATACTAAGAATGCGTGCGAGGCAATTAAGAGTTTGTAGATTTTTGAAAATTTAGTATGTCCTTTATAATGTGGTATATTATACCAATTAACAATGATACGTGTAGTCATTGTCCATTGCCATTATCCTTTGGATTCCTTACGAAGTCTGGAAAAATAATTTTCAACGTGATTATTGATTACAACATGTCGAAGAGTCTTTGTAACTAAGATATTAAGATATTTTATCAGATAAAGTTTAATCTCAAGATTACTGTCGTGCAATTCTTTAACCTACATTTTTATCTTATAATTAAATAATAATGTAGGCAAAGTATTTTTCAGTTTGTTTTCCAATTTATACCTTTCATAAAAGTTTAATTGCTATAGCCATTTCAGAGTTTAGAAATTTAGGTTTATAATTTAGGTCATACAAATAAAATAATGATATACAAAAAAAAAATCATCAATTATTTATAATTAATAATATGCCACCGGATGGCGACATTAAGTGGCTAACCTTATCTGTTTGGTGGCCCTGAAAAGGGCCGTTTAGGTGTGTGTCCACCGGGGCAGGCAGAGGTGTTTGATGGCTCTGAAAAGGGCCGGTGTAAACCTTATTGAATTGGTCCTGAGAAGGACCGTTATGCTGGTCTCGAAGGAGACCGGTGTAAGCAGCGCGTGGCTGCGATGGGAGCCGTGGCTCAGGTTGATGGCCCTGAGAAAAGCCGGTTAAAACCTTATTAAATTGGTCCTGAAAAGGACCGTTGTGCTGGTCTCGAAGGAGACCAGCGTAGGCAGCGCGTGGCTGCGGCTGCTGCGGCGGCGGCGGCGGCTGCGGAAGCTGCGGCGACGGCTGCTGCGTTGCTGGCTGCTGCAAGTCCCAGAGCATCTTCCTTCTTTATCTCGTGGATGTACTCAGTCGATATTCGTCGGAGATGTAGAGCGTAATCACAAGCGGCTCAGTGCACTGCGCTTTTATAGCTACTGAGAGCGCTGTGGTAGGGAGCGGTGAGTCGCTCGGCCTTGGCAACAAAGCCCTCTATCGGAAGGCAGCCGAAAGGTTTGTCGGGACGCCGCTAAAGAGTTAGTCGCTTCGCCGCTAAAGGGCCCACCGCGCCGACAAAGGCCGGAAGAAGTATTGAAGGCCGGGAACACAGTAAATGATTAATTAGATGGGGTGGCGGTGACAAATAATAATTATTAATTATTTTAAAATAATATACGTAATACATAGTATAATCCAAGTATGATAATTCCTTTAAAAAAGCATAGCCCTAATTTATAATATATTTGTGAAAAATTTGAGATTGTACAAATAAATAATGATTTCATCAGGAATACTACACATGCCGTAAGCCATCGACATGATAAAATAACTACAAAATATATTAATAGATACACTTAAAAGTGATTCTGTAAGTACGTTTACAAACAGAAAAATTAAATATAACAAAGTTGTTTTTAAACAAAGTACGTTTCCAACTTTTAAAACCATAATTATTCAAAAGTACTTCCAGAATGAAAAGTTAAGTTTTTTGCATTTTCATGTAATAAATGGAAAAGTTGATTCAAAAGATAAATCCAATATTAAGGATTTATGTATGGAGAAGTGAAACGAAGATTTCAGGGCATCGTTGGTGTTTAGGATTGTTCTGTAAAAATAAATGGCTTTAACAATATTATATAAGTAATGAAAACCGGCAGGATAAGGATGAGGAAGTAAAAGAAGAGGGAATGAAAAAAGTCGGTCGTTGACGGGGTCGGCGGGGTGCTGGGATATATAACTAAGGGATGTTTCCATCACGGGGTGCAGATGTGATGGTATGAGGGCGGTTTGTAATGGTTAAGGGGGTGGATGACTAGAGGTTGGAGTCGAATGGACGTTTTAGGGTAGTAGCAATGGTTTCCACCCAGCGCCCCATAATTCCTCCTACACATTTCCCAAGTCCCCGGCATCAGACAGCAGCATCCCTCTGGTTTAGATATATCTTTAGATCTCCGTAGTTACACATTCATCGAATGTAAGCTAGGCTGGACCCAGAATTTTTAAATTTTTTCTTTATCTTTAAATACCTAACACAGAAAAAGTTTTTAAGGTAACTTTTAAAATCGAATTCCACAGTGCCAGTAAAACATTGAAGTATCTGCTTATTAAAAAACATTTAAGACATTTTATTGACCTACAGCTGGATTGAAGTTCAATACTGATAATCTAAATAAAAAAATGTTGTTACTTATGTTAAAAATGTTGTTAAAATGTTGTAAACTTATTACTAAGGTCCGTTTCGGGATCTGGTTAAAATTAATAATTAACAAATTATCTCTTCTTAAATCTCAGTCCTGCTAGAGAATTCTGGAACAAACATTTTCCCCGTAGATATTGTCACAATATTTTACTTGACTTGTATGGTTGAATGTGCTTTTAGAAGTTATCAGAATTACCCCTTCCACCATCGCGTTAACGAAGAATTGCAACAAAACAGTGAAAAATGTTAGTTAATGTTTGTATTTTTAATAACACATAGATACGTGTTTGAGTAAACGGTAAAAATATATTTTTTAATATCTTCTGTAAAATCCCGATAAGATATTTCGGAAACTCCTCTTTTTAAATACTAAAGTATGAAAGGTAACTTTTTATTAACGTGATTATTACTTTTCAATATACGCTTACCGTTATTTACAAAGCACTGCTAGAGAAAGATTTTACTATTCATTCTAAAATAAAGAAAACTTAAAAAACCTAGGAAAAACCTATTTGGCATCGCCTATTGTCTGTAGGAGACTGATGCTAGCAATATTACAGAGAGTAGTGGTACTCTATTTAAAAATTCAGGGGGAAAATTACAAAAGAATTGGTTCTCTCTCTTTTTAATAATCTGTACAAACTTCATTTCTTTCTGCACTTTCACTTAACCGTCAGTATTTTTAGCGCTGAAATAATATTTTTTTAGTGGAACTTCAACACTTTTCTTTTTTTAACTAGTTAATTCATTTATGAGGCTATTCTAAATTCAACTTAACCTTTAAGAAAAAAGAAAGCTTACAAGTGGCCAACGTTTTTAAACCGAAAAACTTTTTTATCCTTTGTTAAATTTATTAACATTTCTACTGTAAGCTGTAAGTAAATGAATTTAACTATGTGTTTATCTCATTGATATTTCTATTTATATTTGTCTCCTCTTAATTTAAACTATAGTGCATAATAATATAAAAGGAACTACTGTAAAGTCGTTTTATTCTTTAAAAAAATATGAAAGAAACATTCAAATTTAATATCATTTTATTTTCAAGCTTTTGAAGTTACACAGTAAATAAATTCATATAGCCTAAGTTATTTTGAAAATTATTCCGGGAAACGGTACAACAAAACAAAAATATTAATTTTCTAAAATATCTTACAAAGTTATATTCAGAACCATCTGCCTCTAATTTTAATTTTTTAAGTTATTACTTGATAAAAATTTATTTCGAGAACTCAATCAGTAAAGTGAACTACTACCAAACCAGAATTCTCGGGTTCCACGTAATCGTGGAACACAATAACACAATAAAAACTCAGACACTGTTTGATTACACACCGCGGTTACTAACAACCAAGAAATTGATGCAATCTTTAAGTATAAATGCCAAAACCCTCACTGTTTGACTCAATCACTTACTCGCTCATTGAAATCTGAATCAAACAAAAACTCTAATTGCCCGATCACCTAGACATTTGAATACGGGGAATATTTCTTAGGCGTTGAACAGCAAAACCGAAGCATTTGCATTTCGAATACCTGCGCCTGTTGTTGTTTAGGTCATCAGACGAAAGGCTGGTTTGAACCTCTAGAGGCTTTAAGTAAAACAAGGAGTGAGGTGGTTTACAATTGCCTTCCTCACTGGGTAGAAAAGTATTGTGACAATATCTAAAGGTAACGTGTGATCGAGAATTTTCGAGGAAGACCGAGACTTTAAAAATGATAATAGTAAATAATAAGAGTGACAAATAGGGTTCCAAGAAATAGTTATAAATGGTTATGTAGGTACTACAGGTAGAGCTGTCTTTCGTTGTACGACTATTGTGAAAGAGTAGAGTCGGATACCTATTTAGATCACTGCCCTTTTTGCCACACCTTGTATTCAAAACTACCTAATTTGTTTACAGTTAGTTAATGTTTATCCAGAAGTCGTCAGAAGGATTTTGTATTCTTATTATTTCGAAATTTCCTTAGATCCACCTATATAAGCGACGCGATTTATTTGGCCAGTCAGTTCCGTTTTGACTGTGAACCAGTGAGTGAATTGTAACAGTGCTTTAGAAAAGGTCAACGTTACTGTGTATTGTTTAATGTTATTTCTGTATATTTTGTAAGAAGTAGTATATTTAGTAAATTGGTGAAGTTATTTATTGTTATTATTTAATAATAATTAGTTAGTTATTTATTAAGTAATTTAATAGTAATTTACTTGTACATTTTAGTCACTTATTTAATTTTAATTTTTAGTTTTAATAAAATAATTGTAATTTTAATCTTTGGCGTGTTGGTTATTCAATTTACTCATCCCGAAACGGATTTTAGAGATAAGTGTTACAGTATGCTTATCAGCATGTCAAGCCCTCTGAAAAGCATCTACTTTTCACACTGAAAATGACACCTTTACGGGATTCACCACAGGGTCTGGCTGTATAATGAAATTAATTACTTTCAGAGGAGGTAACTCTCAGACTTCTGTCTTTTCCACCTCTACCTCTTTTGTTGTTAAATGATTCAGTAATTTAATTGACTGACAATGTGGTAAGAATTTTTTTTTTTTTGGAGACCTAGAACTAACAGATTGAGTACAAATAATTTAACACTCCATCTTTCCGTTATGGGCATAAACTAGTACAAGTAAAATATCAGAACTATCTCTAATAATGAAACGACTTTTACTTATCAAAAGTATTAATAAATATAAAGAAAGATTATAAATCCTTTTGGTTTAGCCTACGTATTTATTTTTACTTTCTCTTGCCTCTATGAATATATAGGCAGGAAAGTATTGTTTTCATGTCGATTTTTCGAAATCGAGTTTTCACCGGATCTACACGTTTTCAGACACCCTGAACCCAAAAACATGTTTTTAGCGATTGGTGTGTACGTGTACGGCTCTCTCTCTCTCCCCCTCTCTCTCCGTGTGTGTGTGCGCGCGTGTGTGTAAGAACAGAATATCTTACGAACGGAACATCTAAGAAACTTAAAACTTGAAACCTGACACGAACATTTGCATCAAAATCGGTCAACCGGAAGTAGTACATTTTAGCGCAAAAATGTACAATGAAAGTTTTAGAGAATTTAAAATCCTAAAACTTTTAGTTCAAATATTTTTTTGTATACCGCTTAGTTTAGCGATTAGCGATTTTCTTTTTTTCTCACGAAAACGTGTAAAAAAATTGATTTTTTTTAAGATTTCAGCCTTAAAATGCATTAAACGACAAATTATATAATCAAATTTATTGGAGATTAAAAGACCTACAACTTTTATTGCGTTTTACTCTACAGAGCCTAGTTTAGCGTGAAAGATAGATTTTCCGTATTTTTAAGCCAACTGAGGTTGATTTTTATTTTGTGTCTTTCATGATTAAAATTAGGTTATGTTTATTGACGTTAGTTTTTTGTTTATTTGTAATGTTGTATTACTAATGTTAGGTTATATGGTTAATTATTTGCCTTGGCAAGAGAAAGTTGTGTGAGTATTTCACACCAGACTTTTTATTATGGAAATACTTTGTTTGCAAACAACGTCGTATTTTAACCGAATATAAAACAAAAATTACTGTAGTAAGATAGTTTGTATTAGTAGTAGGCCCTATGTCGCTTCGTGGGAATAGAGATATGTTCTGGAAAAATGTAAATGTATAAAAAGATAGAATAATCTCGATGTAGATAACGCTGTTCTATTTTGAAAACTCCATACACGTGTCGATAACTACAGTGACAACTTTTTCTTACTCATGTTATTCTATTCTTCTTGTAAGAAAGTCATTTTGTTTCAGTACCGAGATTGCCAATTTCCAAACATCAGAACATAAAATGTTTATGCTAGAGAACAAAGTATTCACAAAAAATCCATGTAGTGCATGTAAATACATGTGTTATTAAAGGAAAACGTGCCAGTACATTATTGAAATATTCATCAACGTAGCACTGGCGCGCAGTTCTAAGTATGCACTGGGGTATTGTCTTCTCAACAATAAAATCATACGTCTTGTTCAATCTATAGTCATTTTAGTGTAATTTTGATGATGTCTTTTAATACTGAAATTATGTCTTCCTAGTAGAGAATAAAAGGAAATAGATTTTTGGGAACATTATTCTCTCCCATTTCTGAACCTTCATCACATTCCATTTTCACACTACCTCCTTGTAACTAGGGGATAAAAGACAGTAGAGTACTTAGGGAACCCTCTTGCTTCTAAATGATGTATACAACAGATGTGAGTTAGTATTGGTGAGCATGTTTATGTATAAAAGCAAGGAGTCTAGTGTGTATACATTCTGTTAGTTGGTGACAACCCTTCGAATAAATGAAACCGTTGTAATATGACGCTTCATCTAGTTAACATTATCCTGAAACCACCCTCTGAATTGACAAAACGGACGTCGAACGTATTGTCCATTCATATTTACTGAACGGACTGTAAAGAAAGGATAGGTAAATTGATTAAACATACGAACGCAAACTAGGCTTCTTTTTATTCGAAAGAAAAAAATTTACATTAAAATTTTATATTGTCAATTGATAATGTTGTAAGACATTATATTTTTTTAAGTAGACCAGTAAAACTTACACATAATTTCTAAATACACGTTGAAAATTAGTTGAATGATTAAAACGACATAAAACTTCGTAGTCAAATTTTTCATTTTCTCCAGTAAAGTCCAGTCCAGCTTTTACTAATTGGTGGCAATTTTTTAAATGTGATCTATCATTTCGTTTTGTCCGTCCGTCACACCCAGATGGCAAAAACTACAGGAGATAGTAACAAACGGTTTCCCGATTCATAATTGGAACTAAAAGTTAGTGAGCTTTAATTGGGTTTGTAGTTCCGGTTATGACCGGAAGTAGCCTAATACCAGAAGTCAAGAAATCCAGAATACTCCAATATATAAACTACTAGTCAGAAACTCCAATATATAAAAACAAATGGTTTCAGGATTTTTAATTTACACAAAAAGTTAGCCTGGATTGGGTTTAAAGTTCTGATTTTGACCGGAAGTCAGGAAATCAAAGACTGAATTTGGAAATAAAAATAGTGTCATTCGATTTCTCTTAAAGATAAGATAAATAAATCATTGAGTTTGAAGTTCTAATTTTGACCGGAAGTGGCCCAAAACCGGAAGTCAAGTAACCAAATTTGGAATTTGGAAACAAAAATAGTGTCATTCAATTAATCTTTGAGAATAGACCCAGAAATCACTAATTGTTTTTGCCATAAGTCAAAAGTAAGCCTTTTTAAAAATAGCTACCAGCCATTAGACGCATCCTCTCATGAAAGGGATTTTTCTTTTAATAATTTAGTTGAGCAGGTCGAACGAGTAACTTTCATACGTGCAGACAGGTATGAATAAACATCACACCCTCAGTTTAAAGTCGTTTAACAAAAATTAGCTAAACACAGAGTTATATGGGTGGTTATTTCAAATAAATAGTTTGTGAAAGCAAATGGAAATAAGAACCTAAATTGAACAAAATATAAGTAAGTAATGTCAGGAAAGACAGATGGTCAACTTTTTTAAATTTTCAATAACCGTAACTTGAGATTATAACTAATGTAATTAACTAAGCGAATAACTACAAAAAGTTACACTATACTTGTAGCTATTGTAAATATCACAACCATATTTGACAGTTAACAATATGTTATTGTATTTGACAGTATTTTGATTATAACTGTATAAATCGTAGATCAAAGAATTGTTAAAAAAAGATTATCATCATGATTATAACTGTATAAATCTTAGATTAGTAGTACTGTTACCAAACTATTGTCATCATGATTATAACTGTAAAGATATTAGATAGTAGTATTGTTACAAAATTGTTGTCATCATGATTATAACTGTATAAATAATTATAACTTAGATAGTAGTATTGTTAAAAACTATTATCATCATGATTATAACTGTATAAATCTTAGATTTATAGTATTGTTAAAAAACTATTATCATTATCATGATAACAATTATAACTGTATAAATATTAGATTAGTAGTATTGTTAAAAAACTGTTAACATCATGTTAATAACGTTTCGATAGGTAAGTGCAGCGTTTCAAGGATTTCTATCTGTTTCTGCACTTGTTCAACTCATGTACGTCGTCCCCGCTTCCCTGTTAGTTCCTTTCATGGAGGTTGGGATGGCTGTAAGGGGCGAGTGCAGGCCATAAAAAAACTTTATAAATCTAAAATTAGTAACGGGTGTTTCAAAAAGGACGCACTTCGAAGTTTAAGGGTTAATATTTTCTGCATAGGGAATATTTTTTCCCCTAAATAACAGTTGGCACTACCGTACTAATTGTTGACCCATTGTGTATTACTGACATGTACTAGTGCTATCCCAGTATTCATTTGTGTCTGTAGTGTCTGTATAAGTTCAAACATGGTTTTTTCAAAGGATGAACGTGTTTTTATTATTGAAAGTTGTTGCGCATATAAATCTTACGAACGAGTGAAAGATGAGTTCCAGTTAAAATTTCCCAATTCTGAAGTACCTAATAACACCACAATATCGCGTCTGATTAATAAATTTCGTGAGACTGGCAGTGTGCAGGATCGGAAAAGCACAGGTCGACCATCAGTGTCAACAGAACAAGTTTTGGACGATGTGAAACAACGTTTGACTACCTCACCCGGCAAATCACAGAAAGTTATCTTCACAGGCTGGATTATCACTATCTTCCGCTTTAAGAGCTACAAAAAAATTAAATCTGCATCCTTACCGCATCGGCGTCGTTCATGAATTGAAAGAAGTTGACCATGGGAAACGTATACAGTATTGTCGTTGGATACGTTCTCTTGTTAATGACAACGGTGTTGAAATATTGGATCCTGTTTATTTCAGTAACGAAGCATGATTCCACTTGGATGGTTACATCAACAGCCAAAACTGCCGAATATAGAGCGCTCATAATCCTCACACATTTCATGAACGTCCACTACACGCACGTAAAATTGGTGTTTGATGTGTGATCTCCCGGCGTCGTATTGTTGGGCCTTTATTTTTTGACAAATCGGTAGATGGTGTGGTGTACTGCAACTTAATTGAACAATTTATAGCGTTGTTAGAATTACACGATCGAGATTGTTGGTTTCAGCAGGATAACGCAACGTGCCATACTTCTACTGAAACGCTGAATATGTTACGAGAATTTTTTGGCCATCGTGTGATATCAAAAGGATTATGGCCACCAAGATCCCCAGATCTTACTCCTGCGGACTTTTTTCTTTGGGGGAATTTAAAGAGTAAGGTTTTTAAAAACAATCTTCATACAGTTGAAGAATTGAAGGCTAATATTGAAAGTGAGATTACAAACATTAATGAGCGAACACTACGAAAAGCAATAAATGTTATGAAAGGTGTCCGAACTTGCATTACAAGCGGAGGAAGTCATTTTGAACAATTATTGTAAAGTTTTAATGGTAATCTGAATGTTATAAAGGTAATAATTTCATACCGTATAATTTGTATAATTTGTAATTACTTAATGCAATAAATTAGCGTTCTCAAACTTCGAAGTCCTTTTTGAAACACCCGTTAGTAATGTTAAAAAATATTATCAACTAACTTGTACAATTATTTACATTTATTGAAAACAATTAATCATTTTATTAATCTCAAATTTAAATAATAAGTATGATAGAAATTACTGGAAATGTGCTTTATCCCGAGTACATTAGAGAAACAGTAGAATTTGCAAGGTTCTACTTGGTAAGCGGTTTGTTTTTTTCAGTTATAAATCTGACGTTTTTGAAGAATAGGCTACATTAACATAAATTTTAAGATTTAAATTCTTATAGAAAATTTACTACTTTACATTCTAGTAAATATAAACGATGATTAATTGCTGACAATCAGTATTTTGAGTTTTTGAGAGAGGGGTGAATATTTTAAAATTTAGTCAACAAAAAAGGGTAGAAAAAATAAAAATATATCATAAAATTCATGATTTACTATTGAAAAACTGGAAGAGGAATCACCACAATCAGGAATAAAAATATGTCATTAAAAACAAAACAAAAATTAGTAAAAAACTAAAGTTAGTTGAACGTGTTACTGATTACACACTGAAAATTATGTTTTTGGACGAGATTGAATTTTTGTATTTTTAAGCGCACGTTTATATCTCTCAAAACACCGAGGGTTTTCTTCCCACACTACACGAATGTAAAAATATGGAAATATATGGACTATGAATCCAGTATTTTCTATTTGTGTTTCATCCCTAAATCCAGTGTGTCCTTTAAACAGAAAGTTTATGTGTAAGCTACGCTTATGTACATAACATAAAACTATATACTTACTACAAACGTAGTCTACATCATAATTCTTTCCTCCCTGAATACTTTTAGTCTTTTTCAATTCAATTTTACCATTCTGTTTCTAACCAGTCTAAATAAAATATTCCTTCATAGAATTCTTTAGAAAAAATTCACAACTTTTCAATTCTGACAGAAACTCTTAATAAAATATTCTGATTTTTATAAAGCTTAAGCTTAAGGATGTTATTTAAAACTTAGCATTTTTTTAAATACGTAGT
This sequence comes from Catonia carolina, assembly GCA_035578175.1. Lineage (NCBI taxonomy): Eukaryota > Metazoa > Arthropoda > Insecta > Hemiptera > Achilidae > Catonia > Catonia carolina. The sequence goes on from JAQMRL010000001.1 coordinate 187,872,073, forward strand.
TATTTAAACATGCCATTCCAACTGCTTTCAAATCGAATTTTGTTTCAGCTGTTTTACAACTTTTGTACTGTTATTTACTATAACATGTTATAGCACTACAATAACTAAAAACAGTTTGGTAATCAAGAAAGTTAATTTTGTTTATCTAAAAAAATGAGTCTTTATTTACTCTTTATTTAGTAGATTAAGGAATATTTTTTGTTTTTTTTCAGAACCAACTGCAATATTATTATACACTAATAAAACCAGCGGTATTTATGTAAATACTGTGGTATATAGTGGTATATAGTAGTTGACGCAAGTCGACTACTTACCACAGTAAGTTCAACAGTGGCTTTCGGAGACAAAGCCACGAACCCGAAACCATGAACCACGAAACCGTGGTTCGAATCCTAGTGAAAGTATTTTTATATGGATTTTTACTTTCTCTTGCCTATATGAATATATAGGAAGAAAAGTATTGTTTTCATGTCGATTTTTCGAAATCGAGTTTTCACCGGATCTATACGTTTTCAGACCCCCTGAACCCAAAAAACATGTTTTCAGCGATTTGTCTGTGTGTGTGTGTGTGTGCACGCGCGCGCGTGCGTGCGTGTGTGCATACGCGTGCGTGCAGCCGTGTACGTGTGCTTGCTTGTGTGTGTGTGTGTGCGTGCGCGCGTGTGTGCGTGCGCGTGCGCGCGCGCGCGCGTGTGTGTGTGTGTGTGTGAACAGAATATCTCGAGAATGGAACATCGTACGAACTTGAAACTTAAACTTAAGTTACATACCACTACCGGACCCGACACGAACATTTTCATCAAAATCGGTCAAGCGGAAGTAGTAGTTTATTCGTGTAATTTTTCACTTTTTTGCGATTTTCTCAAAAACTGGTCCTACGATTTTTTTTTAAAATCACCTGGTTTACTCAATTTTTTATTCTCTACAAGATAGAGTAGGCGTCATGTTTGCTGAAATACTGGGTGAGGCTGTTTTCACGTAAAAACATAGTTTTTTTAAGATTACGGCTTTAATATGCAATTTAGCGCAAAAATTTATATAATAAATGTTGTAGAGAATTAAAAATTCTACAAATTTTATTTTCAACATTTTTTTGTATAACGCTTAATTTAGCAGTAATTAGCAATTTTCTGATTTTTTCTCACGAAAACGTGTGAAAAATCTATTTTTTAAAGATTTCGGGCTTAGAATGCATTTTACGACAAAAGTGTATATAATCAAATTTATAGGAAATTTAAATATCTACAACGTTTATTTAGAGCATTTTTCACTACAGAGCCTAGTTTAGCGTGAAAGAGTGATTTTCTGTATTTTTAAGCCAAACTGAGTTCGATTTTCATTTTGCATCTTTCACTCATGATTACAATAAGATTATTTTTTTCGAGGTTAATTGTTTGTTTATTTCTAATGTTTTATTACTAATGTTAGGTTTATTGTTAATTATTTGCACTGGCAAGAGAAATTCGTGTGAGTGTTTCACACCAGATTTTTTAATTTTATTTTCCTTCCTATATTATTATATTCATATAGGCAATAAAAAGTAATAAAGTTACAATATAAAAAGAGATGTTGGCAAAATATTAATAATAACGAATAGATACAATTAAGACTATTACTTACTAATAGGAACATTAGAGAAAGAAAAGATAGTGCCCTGTCCAATAAGATGTTTTTCTTGTAAAATACAACCATCTGAACCAAAAAGGTAAAAACACTATTTGCTTTTCAGCCACTGGTGTGGAGTACTTTTCATTGATTCCTTTGGTAGGTTGTATGAACACAGTTAGGATGAGTTCACTCCATTAGTCGCCATTTTTCAGATAAGTTTTCGGTAGTATCGTTTACATACATGTAAAATACATCGAAAATTTTGAGTCAGTTAGCGATTTCAAGTTAATAACGCAAGAATAGTCAAATGTTAAGAAAAGTTAAGCTACTTTATTCTGAAATCACTAGATAAATTGGTGTTATACTGTTATTTTGAATTACAAATTCCTTCGAAAACTTTGAATTCTCAATTAAATTAGTTGGTTTGTTTTAACTTTTCAAATCACGGCATTGTTTTCAACAAAGATTCTAAATAAAAATTTTCAAATTTATTTCACTTATTAAGTTTTTTAATAATATTCTAGAGTAGGATAATAGTTAAATTAATGATGCATCAACAGTCAACGTCCTAAACTTGTAAACTACCGGGTGATCGTAAAGTCGCGCAACCAAATGTTTGAAGCCGTGTAAGAATTGAAGGTAAATTTGTAAAGTATGATTAGAATATGGGAATTTTTCGTTTAGTAGTACAGTATGTGGCAGCACTGCTAGATCACGCCACCGGGCGACAGTTAGCCAGAAACCAGTTGGTTTGTTCAGTTCGAGTCGCAATGTCTTTTACGCAAGAACAACGCGTCTCTATCGTTTTGAGTTACTGTGAATCGGAATCCTACACGAAGTGTCAAGAACATTTCTCCAATGCCTTTCCAGATGCTAAAGTGCCAAACAAATCGACCATATTTCGTTGTTTCATCGTTTTCGGGATACAGGTAGCGTGAATGACCGTAATCGTACCGGCCTACCAAGTGTTTTATCTGACGACAGTCTGCAGACGATAAGTGAAACGTTTATTCGTTCTCCAAAAAAGTCTCTTCGAAAACTTTCTACTCAGACTGAACTGTCTTATGGAAATGTTCATAAAGCCACTAAGTTATTAAAATTACATCCGTACCGGATTAACGTAACTCATTAGCTCGAAGAGCCAGATAAGGAGAAGCGATTGTCTTTGGTTTAAAAATTTCATTCGAAATGACATATCTGTTCTGGACAAAGTTTTTTTCAGCGATGAAGCTTGGTTTCATCTAAGTGGATATGTTAATAGTCAAAATTGTAGAGTATGGTCTGCAGAGAATCCACATGAATTCCATGAACAGCCATTACATTCTCAAAAAATTGGGGTGTGGTGTGGTGTATCTTGTCGGAGAATTATCGGGCCTATCTTTTTTTCGGATACAATCACAGCAGAACGTTATCAAGAAATAATCATGCACTTCGTAGCACTGCTACATGTTGACGAACGTTATTGCTGGCTACAACAAGACGGAGCAACTTCACATAACGCAAACAGTACTATCCAATTTCTCTACGATTTCTTTGATGACCGAATAATTTCTCGTGGTTTGTGGCCTCCTCGGTCACCAGATCTGACTCCTCCTGATTTTTATTTATGGAGCTATTTGAAAGATAATGTGTACAAAAACAACCCGCATACAGTAGATGAACTTAAAAGAAACATTGAATACTGTATATGAAATATTGCAACTGCTACTTTCAAAAAGGTTGCGTGCTATGTAAGAAAACGCGTGGATGCATGCATTGCAAACCACGGTGGACATTTCCAGCACTTGTTGTGAACTTGTAAGTAAGTTGTAATTATAACTTGTATCGTAAACTTTGAAAGAAAAAGAAAAAATACATTACAGCTTTCTAAGACTGTTATCATTTTGGGTGCGCGACTTTACGATCACCCAGTATTTAATGTCATTTAAAACTGTGGAATGATAATTGGCAGAAATGATCATAGTATGTATATGGAAAAACAAAAACAAAACCTTAGTGGCACAGAGATGGACTACAAACTAGTGACAGCAGTCCAAAAAATAAACCATATATTAAACATAAATTCTTAATTAAACCTTTGTAATATTAATTTAGTTTTAGTTTATCGTATCTCTACCGCACTGGAGTTTTAGTCGTCTTTGTGAGGTTCCTGTAAATCGAGAGAATTTAGATTTCATGTTATTAAGGGATTATTATGATTTTGAATTCTGTCTTGAAACGTACAGAACAATTTTAGAAATGTGTCACTGGCGTTAGGGTCGCGTAAGTCAACATATAATGTTTTATTGAATACGTAATTTAGGGAATTAGTAATATTAGCCGCAATAATTTACTTTGAAGGCTGTATTTGTAAAATGACAGGCAACCTTGTTGCAACATTATATTATCCTACATGTACCACAAATTGGTTGGGGTATTGTCTTGTACGATTTACCTTTTGACGATCAATGTTTACTTTCTCTTGCCTATATGAATATAGGAAGGAAAGTATTGTTTTAATGTCGATTTTTCAAAATCGAGTTTTCACCGGAAATTTCGATTTTTCGAAATCGAGTTTTCACCAGTTCTACACGTTTTCAGACCCCCGAACCTAAAAAAACATGTTTTTAGCGATTGGTCTGTGTGTGTGTCTGAACAGAATATTTCAAGAACGAAACATCGTACGAACTTGAAACTTGAAACTTACGTTAGATACCGCTAGAGGACCTACCAAGAACATTTTCATCAAAATCGGTCAACCGGAAGTAGTAGTTTATTCGTAGGCCTATCATTTTTCACTTTTTTGCAAGTTTCTCAAAAACGTCTCCTACGATTTTTTAAAAGTCGCCTCAATTACTATACATTTTTTATGCTCTAAAAGATAGGGTAGGCGCCATGTCTGCTGAAATTCTGGGTGAGGCTGTTTACTCGTAAAAAATTTTTTTTTAAGATTGCGACTTTAATATGCATTTCAGTGCAAAAATTTATCCAGTAAAAGTTGTGGAGAATTGAAAATTCTACAACTTTTATTTCAAACATCTTTTGTATAACTCTTAGTTAAGCGGTAATTAACAATTTTTTTCTCACGAAATGTATAAAAAATAATCGATTTTTTTAAGATTTCAGTCTTATTAAGCATTTTACGACAAAAAAAGTATAATGAAATTTGTAGGAAATTAAAAGATCTACAACTTTTATTTAGAGCATTTTTCTCTACAAAGCCTAGTTTAGCGTGAAAGAGTGATTTTCCGTATTTTTAAGCTAAACTGAAGTTGATTTTCACTTCCCGTCTTTCACTCATGATTAAAATAAGATTATGTATTTTGAGGTTAGCTTTTTTGTTTATAATTTTTATTACTAATGTTAGGTTATATATTGTTAATTATTTGCATTGGCAAGAGAAAGTTGTGTGAGTGTTTCATACCAGATTTTTTTTCTTGCCAATTAAATGTTTTTAATGAACACCAGGGTAAATTAATATCAAATACATATCTACCCAATTAATATTTTATAAATTGTTTTCATTGGCATAATTTACTACAGTTGAGCCGTTGTTAGTTTGCTCCTACTGTCAACAAACAAAAGCCACCTACTACAGGGTGCACGCTAGAGTCTGCGACTTTACGAATGTCGTATTCCTATTAGGTTAACTATTTTTTAAATTATAACTATTTAAAGTACTAAAAATATCAGTCATGATATGATGTAGGCCTAACAATTTCATTTAGAAAAATACTTTTAAAAGTATTTTGTATTTAAATACTTTTGAAAGTATTTTGTTATTACTTTTTAATCAGCGTGTACCCATTTTAATATAATGCGCATGCTCAGTGACGTCATTATTTGTTTACATTAGGAGCAAACTAACAAAGGCTGGACTATACAGTAGTATATAAATTTGCGAACAATAAAGAACGTTTTTCATCACACTTTCGTTTAAAGGGATTAGAGTATTGTGCCAAATGTCACAACAGTAGATATATGGCTTAGAAGTGTTGAATGAACTTAAAAAAAAACTTAATACAAGTAAAACTCAATATTTTGTGTGGGATGTAACGGAGGCTGTTGCCAAGATTACAAAAGTTATTGAAATCCTTCAAAAGTAGAGGAATCGATACAGGATTTAAATTTTAATAAGAAATCCGGAATAGCGCATCAAGTACTTAGTCAATTTAGAAAATTTTTAAAGAAATTTTCTAGTCTATTGATATTTATAACCATTATATAATATGTCTACTAGGCTTATAAATTTATTAAAAATAGATTAACTATATATTTAAAAGTATGAATGATTTTCGAACCTACAAATTTGTTTTTATTTTCTGATCAATAACATACCGTTAAAACATTTAGAATGGATTTAATACTACCCATTTTTTTTATCTAAAATTAATAAATTGACGCATTATATTCTTAAAAATAAATACTTATTAACAAAATGACAATGACTTATTTTTAAGTTTTTGATGCATACAATTTTTAATTCATAAATCCAATAGTTAACTTCCACTGGAAAAATAAATTTCAAAAATTTATTATTAATAAATTTCAAATATTTATTTTTAAACCGTAGAAAATTTAATAATATTTACGGTTCACTCTCAACAGTTTCTTTGCACTTAGGCTATTAGTAAATTAGTAACTTACTAAAAAATTAAAAAAGTATCTACTTTCTATGTATTCTACAGATCAAGAAGTTAATACATTTAATGCACTCGTTTGCAGTTGAATGCTCTATTTAATTCACCCTCAGAAGGGTGTCTTTAGTAAAGTGGTTTATTGCTTTTCCCGATTTCTTCAGTTTTATTCAACACATTAGTTTATCTAGGTACAAATTTAAGGATAATGTCAATTTTTAACATTGGAATTCCCAGGAAAGGCACATAAAAATAATATTTATTGTTTTAAAATAATTGCCACCTTTTTACCCCTAAGGAGCAAGTGGACGAAATTCAAGAACTTTACTATTCCTAGCTATCACTTACAGAAATTTCAAGACTACTTATAGAACTGTAGCTCTTGAAAAGGTCTAGAAGTAATATGTATTTTTTTAGGGTAGTAACCATCTTTTTACCTCTTTGGCACAAGTGGTCAAAATAGAAAACGCTTCCATATTAACGTTCCAAATGTATCAAGAAACAAATATGTCAAATTTGAGTTTACTAGGTGATCTGGAAGTTAGAGAATTCAAGATAAGTGAGTGCGTCAGTCACTCATTCAGTTAGAGAGGGCTTTCGTATTTTTAAGCAGAGAAAATAATGTACTTCGCTCAACCTATTTTTTAATACTTAAAGAAATTTACCTACTTTTTAAAATATTTTAAAGGGTAGATGCTTTTGAAATGTGGGGTGTGATAGGAAAATGTTGAAGATTAGGTAAGTGGAAAATAAGTAATTCTAAATTAGTCGAGTGGATGAAAGAACAAGTATAAAGAAAAGTAATACCAAAAGAAGGGATAGGCTAGGTTGGCATATCTTAAAACATCCTGGTTTATCAATAATGGAGGGTAATATTGAGGGAGTGAATTGTAGGAAAGGCAAAGATTAGAAAATTAAAAATAAATACAGAAGATGTTACGTGTTGCAGGTATGTAAATATGAAACGACTTGCGCAAAATAGAAACGCTTGGAGAACTGCATCAAACCAGTCGAGAGACTGATATAAAAAAAATTACTTTAAATTAATAAGAGCTTCGTACTTTTTTTAGATAAGTGTAGATAAAATGTCCAAGATATTGTAATAGAACCACAAGGATCAAGGAAATAAATGAAGCGTTAAAAATATTTTAAATTTAAATACGAAAATTTTCAGTACCTACTGAAAACCAGTGAAGTAATTTAATTCACTTACAAGATTCATCTGCAAAATTTTATGTAAATATTACAGCAATAAAATTGATTAAAGCCATGTGTAAATTGAAAATCTTAATGATAAAGCGTTTGAAGAAGAATAAGTATGTAAGGAACGGTAACGTAAGAGATGTCACTTTATTCGCTCAGTAAACTTTCAAGGTGAGCAGCGCCACGCAAGAGCCTCAGGGTGATTTACACCCTGAGGAACACTTAATCGCGCCTAAAGTGAGGGTGAAACGCACGCACGCGAATTCACATTTATACATCCCTCCATCTTTCCTACTTCTTTTTTTTTCATCACATAACTTAAGATACAGTCATTTTAACGTTAAAATATTGCTACGTACTATTATTATCATACCATTTTGTTTATGCAGTACAAGGAGAATGTTATAAAAATTCACGTTTGTTTAGAAACCAGTGGAGGACTACGAAATGCCATCTTTCCTACCCCTAACAAAAGTCCTGTGAACATGACACCATATGGGACCCTTTATCCTTAAGGGAACTGAACTAAAATTGTTCATAAAACTCCATCCACTGCCCCAATCCACCAACATTTCTGATAAAATATTCTTCAACTCATTGTAAATATCAATTTAAAAAACCTCAAGACAAAGTGAAACAACTACTGGCGATAAAAATTCAAACAATAAATAAAGTAATATCGTAAAGAAAAAGTCAACAATGTACCCAACTTTTTACATAAAGTCTACTTTCAATAAACTTATAAAAATATCCATTGAAACTTTAATTATAGTAATTGATATAAAATTTAAAATTGTTGTGAATGACGGTTCCTATTATTTAAGTTTCTGTTGCTAATTTCTCTTCGAAAAACTTGCAATAGAATACTGTTTAAAAATTAGTATTTCCTTGAATCATTTAGGGTCTTTTTTGGAGCAAGTTATCTAGGTTTTGATATTTCTAAAAGCTCAAATTAGTAAGTACATTGAAGGAACACTGCCTTTTCTCAACTATAATAATTTTCTGCCCATAACAGACAGGTGGAGTGTCAAATTATTTACACTCAATCTGTACGTTGCAATGTTAAATAAATAGTTCTATTTTTTATCACATGGTCAGCCAATTAAATGACTGAATCATTTAAGAACAGAAGAGGTAGAGGTGTAAAAGACACTAATCAGAATTATCTCATCTGAAAGTAATGAATTTCATTATACAGCCAGACCCTGTGGTTATTGAAGTAAAGGTGTCATGTGCAGTGTGGAAAATATGTGCTTTTCAGAGGGCGCGGTATGCTGATAAGCGTACGTTTCCATTCAGTGACGAAGGCAATTGGAAACCACCTCACTCCTCGTTTTACTTAGTAAATCTCTACAGGTTTAAACCAGCCTTTCGGGTGATGACCTAAACAACAACAATAATTTTCTAACCGTAAAAATATTCTCATTTTAACAAAAATGTATTTAAAAGTTACTTGCTGTTCTTATAAATCAAGAAACAGTGTTTGAAAAACCGCAACTTCTACTATGAAGTTTTCTTTTATGTAAAATATTTAAATCGTTTAGAAATAGATAATTACACTAAAAACTATTGTGACATTTTTCTGCCTAGGTATTATTGTATTTGTTTATTGTTTCACTATTTTGCGTGTGGCAGTTTAATATACAATATTAGAACCTGTCGGGGGCCGACTAGCCGTTATTCCCTGTTTAATTTTTCTAGTATAGAGTGGAAGATTGTAGCACAGTCTACAAAGTCCAAACAGTACTAAACGGATAGTACTAAAAGTAAAGCTGGTAAATTGTTGCTTTAAACCGTGTAAAGTCAGTGAGTCGATAAAAACCGGTTAGTATTGTGAATTATAATAAATAGCACACAACGTACTGAAACAGTTTATACGTAGCAAGTAGTTCATGTACAATTGTTTTTTGGTTTGTAAGTAAGGGTCAATTTAATTATTTTACTTTCAATATTCATATTTTCTTTTTAGTTAAGTTTAATTTGTTTTGAGGTTTTAAAACATTTTGAAATAAATTTATTCAATTATTACGTTAAGGAGTTTATTGTAATTTTTTAGTAGCTATAACTGTCATAATTAATTTGTTAATAAATATTTGAGATACATTTTAAAGTTTCCCAGGGGCCACTCATTCTTAAATGTATAAATGGTCATCCATGCATATATATGTGGGTGTATGGGTATGACAACCCCAGAACCCCAACTCAGAACAAATCTTACTTTAAACTACACACCCTGGAACCAACCAATCGAGTGCAATTAATTTAACACTCCATCTGCCCGTTATGGGCAATTAATGAAGTTATCGATTTGCAAATAATCTAACAGGATTTGATGAAAACAGCCAGGACAAGAAATAGCATGACAAAATGACAAAATTACTAAATAAGAGAAGTTCATGATCATGAGCTAACAATAATCTCTTGATATGTTTTGACTTGTTTGTTCACTACGCGTGGAATTATCTGCACCGTTAAAAGAAGAATTACACAGAAATCGGTTACCATAAAATTTCTTTCGTTACACACTTTATTCTATTTCTATTTAAATATTAGGGGATGATGCCTACATAACTCTTGGTTCGTGCGTAGTCAATGATGAATGAGGTGATAGTGGGATAAAAAAATTCCAGAACTTGCCGGGAATCAAACCCTGGACCCTTGGGATAGAAGCCAGTTGCGCTCACCACTACAACAACGCTAATTTATTGTTCTAGGCAAGAAGGAAAACACAGTAATTCGATTTCATCCGAGCATGGACATTTGGTAAATAAAATAAGCATGAAAATTACTTAACTTACTATAATTTTTCTCATCTATAAATTAAGCGATAATAAATTGTAGGTAAGAAATTATTTTAATAATATGAAACTTTTCCCTAATTCCGTCTAAATGTAAAATATTATATTATATCAATATGAAAAAAATGTTTAATAAAAAGAAAAATATTGTGAAATATTTAATTCGTGTATTTAGAAAGAAAAAAATTTTGGAAAGCTAGTTTGAAAGCGAATAAAAAGTAAAGAAATGTATAAAACGTCGAGCCGCATAAAATAAGCTAAACTAAATACGAAGGTAAATGACTAACGAAACGTTTTGTAACTTAAAGATATTTTAAATAAAATATCACAAGGTAACTTCAATGTAACGCTTGGAGACGATCTGACGGAGGCATTCACTTCTTTTTCGTCTCCTCTTACTTTACAGTTCTCTTTCTGAAACACTAATCCGTACTCCCACAAACACACGATCGCAGTACTTCAAAAATAGATGCACTTTACCGGATTGAATTTATCTCATAAACTTGTTTTGCGACTTAGAACATACTTGAATTGTTTGTGTTTCTTCTGCTTAACTAATATAACACTATTGTATTTCAAGACGTTTCAGAAAACAGTATTTGATTCCCTGTTGGGTTACATTCACTTTCTTTAATAGGAATATTTAATTAATTGTGTCTAATGGGTCAGGGCGTTGAATTAGGGATTAGTGCAACTGACTTCTATGCCGGGATCCGGGTTCAACTCCCGATCATATCTGGCATTTTATCATCCGTATTTCATCTCATGTCATTACCATGCTCAAACTAAGACTAATGGAAGTATCATCACTCAATTAAAACAAATATATAAAATAATTTACTTTATGTTCCTTTATTTTAAAAAACCCAGGGTTCCTCAAATTTTTATGATAAGTTAATTCTAGTTCGTTTCGTAGAAACAAGATAAAACAACAGTCAACGAATAGTAATGGAATTAAGTGAAGAATAGTTTTAGCTAAGCAAGCTTTTAATAGTAAAATATAGTTGATAATAAATAATCATATAACAGTGAGTTAAAAAACCGGCGTATGAAAATGTTTAAATGGATTGCTCTATAAAATATAAGTTAAGTGTACATAGTGCTGGAAAAGCAGAATAACTGCAAGAGGAAATCCTCCTGCTGTAGAAGTAGGGGCTGAACTGCAGAAGAACTGGGACATAGCTGTAAGAGAGAATAGGGGGAATAAGCTCAAACAGAAGAAAAACGAAATGTATCGGGTAGAAACAAATGATTTCATTTTTAATAATTTCTATGGTAATATATTTACTAGGTAAGAAAAGAAAAAGAAGGCCGAGAGACCAGAACTTAGAAGAGATAATGAAACATATGTAAAATTCAATGAGGATGCAGACATTTCAGTTCGTACTTGGGGAATCACAGAAACGTATTGTGTGACTGCATACGAGAGAACGAATTCAACTGGTAGATAGATAGCGCCTACTTTGCCAATGTACAGTTTCTTAAAAATAAATTGATAAGTAGGAACACAAAAATTACAATGCTGTATGCCAGTTTTTACCTATGGGTGTGAAACGAGGTTTATGTTAGAAAAAAAATCGGAACATTAGAAGATGAAGAGAAAGATCTTAAGGGGAATTTTTGAACCGGTAAGGTAAGGAGGCGACTGGAGAGTACACAAAAATGAAGAACTGAATACTGTTCTAGAAGACCAAGACATAGTCAATTTCATAAAGACCCAAAAATTGAGATGGTCGGGGCACATTGAAAGAATGGAGTCAACAAGAACGGTTAAGATGATATGGAGGAAAGAAGTATCAGACAAGAAGAAAGGCTGTCCTAGGAAGCGGTGGAAGGATGATGTTATAAATGATTTGATTTTTAACGGGATGAGAGAATAGAGAACGCTAGCAACTAGCAAAGAGGATTGAAGGACGATTGTGGAGGAAACCAAAACCCACCAAGGGCTACAAGAGCTACAAGATGACGATGATGATAATGTAACATGAAAATAATGGTGACTGAAAGGAACTCATACTTACGGCAACAAGGCGGAGCTTTAGAATACGAATATGAAAGATCTTGCGGATATTTAAGAAACGACTTGCCCATAATTAGATCGGTAACAACATACTCACAAACGTAATACACATCCACATAACATATAATACGTACTAATCGGATTTCCTAAAATTATGATTATGTTTTAAAATTTCTTTTAATATTAAACATCATGAAAATGTTGATTTAAGTTAGAATTATGAAACGCAGAAAAAGTTGACTGGGATTTTTAGGAAGTCGCCTCTATAATTAACTAAAAATGATACTCGTATGTTACGTGAACATAATGAAGAGTAAATCTGCTACTATTACAAATGGTATTCAGCCATTTACGTCTTGAAAAAAAAATTGTGAAATACAGTTCCCTATAGTAAGAGGATTAATAGATTTCTAACCTAAGAAATAAGTGTGGTCTTTGTGAAAACTGTATTTTGTAAAAAAAATGTTTTAAATAATCGTTGAGCGACCAGCAGCAAAATCAAAATTCGAAGGAAGCATTAGCGAAGTTTATGTCTTCTTTTACCTCCGCACCTGCATATATTTCTTGAAAGAAATAATGGAAAGTAAATGAGAGAAGGATTTGATTTATTATAATAAAGACCTACACACAAAATCCATTCAAAAGATATTTCATGAAGATTACTACTGAAGGCTGTATTTAATTAATCAAATAAGAACAATATATAATTAAACAACTGCAACCGAAACATATCCTGTCAGATTGAAAAACGTTGTAAAGAAACCCTTTTAAACTGATTACAACTTTACCTTGTCAAGACATACAAAATCTTTTAACACAATGGACCTCAGCTGTATCCACACCAGTGACATCTGGTCAATTGAACGACTCGCATGAGCACAGTCCTTAATTTTGATCAATATAAAAATAAGGTTAAGGAATTTTTTTTAACAGTTAAGAATTATTTACAAACAGTTTAACAGAAACTTTCAGTAAATGTTTTAAAGATTTTCGAATAGTATATCTTAAGAAGACAGCACTCAGCAGCGTTGCTTCCGTGTGATCATTGGGATATAAGTGATGAAGGGTTTCTTCTTGGATCCGGGCGGTGTACAACTTTTCATTATACGGAGAAAGACGTAATTATCGTTTTAAAAATTAATGGACGAGGTGAATGAAGGAGTGAAAAGTAGAGAATGAAAACGTGATGCTGATGATCTGTTTAACTGATGATTGAGTTTTAAGATTAATGATTGTTATTAAGATTAAGTTTATTGAGGAATAAGAGTTGACCATTTGTAATCATTTTTGTTTTTAATCTTGAAAGGATGGCTAAAGATTTTTGATCAGCTAAAACGGAATGGTAAGTTAAATCTAATATTCTCGCCTTTTCGAGTCTTTGATTTTCAATATTGTCGTCGAGAAGATTTATAGCCAAATGATTAGAATTAATGTCTTACTTGTTTAAATACCTTTAACTCCGACTGCTAATTTCTTCTCTCACCACACATATGCCCAGGTCATGATGGAGTACTTCATTAGGCACATACCAAGGTGCACAGCGTATTAGTCGAAGAAACTTCGATTGGAATCTCTGTAATATTTCTACGTTAGACGTACTTTTTGTGCCCAAGAGTTCAATTCCATAACTCCAAATTGATTTTATCATCATCTTGTACGGTGTAACTTTATTTTCCAAAGACAACTGTGACCGCCTCCCAACAAGGCAATATACAGTTGTAATTTAAGTCTAAGTAGTTTCCGTTTGGTCCATAAATGTTTTCTCCACGTCAATTGCCTGTCTAGATAAGATGCCTAAGTATCTATCGTCATCTTAATGTGGAATTACGTTGTTGCGAAATGTTACTGGTGAACATGTTTCTCGTTACAGCGTAAAGGTTACGTGTGCAGACTTCTGGTCATTTACTTTGATCCTCCATTTTTGGCACCAGTTAAGGAAATAAAATATAAAAAATGTATGTGGAAATGTATTTTCTTCATTGCTTAATCTGTTCAAGCAACACAAGGAACAATCATAAGACGGAGATGATTCTCATTCTAGATCCAGTTAACTTATTTCACAATTTTTTTATAAATCTGGTTTAAAAAGGGAAGAAGTTATAAAGCAGAAATATGTTTAATCTAAAACAGAATATTTTATCCGTAGGGTTTGGAGAGTTTTATTAACTTGTATTTTGTTAACGATTTGAAAAAACAGTTTTTGATATTTTATTGTTTACAGAACAATGATCTATTGATTGTTTTAGAACATATTGTAACCCGATTGTTTAATTTTATTTGGAATTTCAGATTTTGATTAACGATTTGGCCAATATATAAATTAGGGTACAAAGGTCTGATGAAATTAGTTCATATAATACCGCAATGTAACATAAACAATGGACAGGCATCCATCCATATGCAAATACACATGTGTATAAACACATAAATACATTCACTTATTGTGCACAGGTAGATAGCCGAGCAGTAACGAGGCTCTAGTTGGCACTACTCCAATATCCATGCAGACCTTCCACTGTCCTCACAAGAAGAGGGTGGGAACGAGGAAGTTTGTTTGAAAGGGGTAACTACATGGAAGGGATGAAATACGGATGAAGAGAAGATTAATTCAACCCGGGATCAAATTTTGTGTGCGGAGTGAGGTAAGGGATTGTTAGCAGCTTATCCCTAACGCCCGTCTATGTACGCTTACATCTTCAATAATTATAATATTAGCATTGATAACTGTTATCCTTGAATTTCCCTGCAATAGATTGATTATTTTCACCTATCTTATGTATTCATGTACCGTCTAAGCTGATTATGTTATCAATATTCGTACGTAGTATGCCTACATCTACCTGGTTCACTAAGATAACTGTGCTTAACCAAATTCTTCTTCTTACATCGAAAATAAAGATTATATAAAATATGAGGATAAAGGATATTTTTTAGCTTTTCTTACCTATATGAGTATAGAAAGAAAAGTATTTTTTTCATGACGATTTTAAAAAATCGAGTTTTCACCGGATATACACATTTTCAGACACCCCTGAACCCAAAAAACATGTTTTTAGCGGTTGGTCTGAGTGTCTGTGTATGGGTGAAATATATCTCAAGAATAGAACATCGTACGAACTTGAAACTTAAAACTTAAATAAGAAACTACGACTGGACCCGACACGAACATTTTCATCAAAATCGGTCAACTGGAATTAGTAGTTTATTCGTGTCATTTTTCACTTTTTTGCAATTTTTTCAAAAACGGCTCCTACGATTTTTTAAAAATTGCCTCATTTACAATACTTTTAATATTCTTTAATTGAGGGTAGCCGCCATGTCTGCTGAAATTCTTGGGGAAGTTTTTTTCTCCTAAAAAAGTTGTTTTTTTAAGATTGCGACTTTTAATATACATTTTAGCGCAAAAATGTATAAAATAAAAGTTTTAGACAATCAACAATCCTACAACTTTTATTTTAAACATTTTTTTGTATAACGCTTAGTTTAGCGGTAATTAGCGATTTTCTGGGTTTTTCTCAAGAAAACGTGTAAAAAATCGATTTTTTTCAAGATTTCAGCCTTAGTATGCATTTTACGACACAAGTGTATTTATTAAATTTATAGGAAATTAAAAGATCTACAACTTTTATTTAGAGCATTTTTCTCTAAAGAGCCTAGTTTAGCCTTGAAAGAGGGATTTTCCGTATTTTAAGCCAAACTCCGGTTGATTTTCATTTTGCATCATTCACTCATGATTAAAATCAGGTTATGTTTTTTGAGGTTAGTTGTTTGTTTTTTTTCTAATGTTGTATTACTAATGTAAGGTTATATTGTTAATTATTTGCACACACAGACAAATCGCTAAAAACATGTCTTTTGAGTTCAGGGGGTTTGAAAACGTGTATATACGGTGAAAACTCAATTTCGAAAAATCAACATGAAAACAATACTTTCCTTCCTATATTCATATAGGTAAGAGAAAGTAAAATACTAATTATACAGCAACATCCCTAATTATGAACAACATTTAATTATTATTTAAATTTTTTTTGTCATCAGTCTTTTGACTGGTTTGATGCAGTTCTCCAAGCTGTTCTATCTTGCGCAACTCGTTTCATATCTACATACCTGTAACACCCTACATCTTTTGTAATTTGCTTTATATATTCTAATTTTTGCCTCCCTCTACAATTTACTCTATTTACTCAATTTAAAATATAATAGCAATTTAATTCTTTCCTTAAAAAGTGATTCACAACAAATTTCTTGATGAAAAGTAGTTCACAATCGAATTTAATGTTAAATTAAATTATTTTGCAAATAATGGCTGAATATAAAACAAGTAGTAGTCGCTTAAATCCAGATTCGGTAAATTGTACGGAGAATGTAGGTTTGTATGCAAATGTATTCATGTAGGCTGTCTGCCAGGACCCGTGATCTCATTTCCATCTAAATATTTTCTCCCTATAAACGTTTTTCATATGCAGACATGTTTTAGTAAATTGTTTTATAAACAAATTTCATGTATGTTTTTTATTTATTATGTTTTTGTAATATTTTTTTTTCTAAAACCACGCTTATATTAAATTTTTCATCCTATTAATATGCTATTTCTTCATAAAAGAAGAAATTAAACAACACAGCGAAAAACATTTACCAAAACTAGAAGCCCATCAAAATCCATTAGAAATTAACCTCCTCGACAATAGCGTAGATTATCTCACACTGAAACTTTTTAATACATTAGACTTACCTTTACAATTTTGTTAATCATTTACGCCTTTTTTTACTTTCTCTTGCCTATATGAATAAATAGGAAGGAAAGTATTGTTTTCATGTCGATTTTTCGAAATCGAGTTTTCACCGGATCTATACGTTTTCAGACCCCCTGAACCCAAAAAACATGTTTTTAGCGATTGGTCTGTGTGTGTGTCTGTGTGTGTGTATGTGTGTGTGTGTGTGACTGTGTGTGTGTGTGTGAACAGAATATCTCAAGAACGCAACATCGAACGAACTTCAAACTTGAAACTTAAGTTACATACCACTACCGGACCCGACACGAACATTTTCATCAAAATCGGTCAACCGGAAGTAGTAGTTTATTCGTATAATTTTTCACTTTTTTGCGATTTTCTCAAAAACTGGTCCTACGATTTTTTTAAAAATCGCCTGGTTTATTCACTTTTTTATTCTCTACAAGACAGGTTAGGCGCCATGTTTGCTGAAATTCTGGGTGAGACTGTATTCGCGTAAAAACAAAGTTTATTTAAGATTACGGCTTTAATATGCAATTTAGCGAAAAAAAATTATATAATAAAAGTTGTAGAGAATTTAAAATTCTACAACTTTTATTTCAAACATTTTTTTGTATAACGCTTAGTTTAGCGGTAATTAGCGATTTTCTGTTTTGTTTCTCACGAAAACGTGTGAAAAATCGATTTTTTTAAGATTGCGGCTTTAGTATTCATTTTATGACAAAAGTATATATAATCAATTTTATAGAAAATTAAACGATCTACAACTTTTATTTAGAGCATTTTTCTCTACAGAGCCTCGTTGAGCGTGAATGAGTGATTTTCCATATTTTTAGGCCAAACTGAGGTTGATTTTCATTTTGCGTGTTTCTCTCATGATTGAAATAAGGTTAGTTTTTTATTTATTTCTAATGTTTTATTACTAATGTTAGTTTTATTGTTAATTATTTGCACTGGCAATAGAAAGTCGTGTGAGTGTTTCACACCAGATTTTTAATAATAGGCATCGTTATCATCTCAATCATCGTCATCTCCAACTTCAACAACTTTGTGTTTCAGATGCTGATTAACGGTTTATCAATTTTAGTTTTGTACAAATACAGGTTTATCTAAACTGCACGGCAATCTCTCAGAAACTGATTCTATAGCTAAATTCTGGTGTGAAACACTCACACAACTTTCTCTTGCCAGTGCAAATAATTAACAATAAACCTAACATTAGTAATAAAACAAAAGAAATAAACAAAAAACTAACCTCAATAAACATAACCTAATTTTAATCACGAGTGAAAGACGCAAAATGAAAATCAACTTCAGTTTGGCTTAGAAATACGGAAAATCACTCTTTCTCTCTAAACTAGACTTTGTAGAGAAAAATGCTCTAAATAAAAGTTGTAGATCTTTACATTTTCTATAAATTTAATTATAAACACTTTTGTCGTAAAATGCATACTAAGGCCGAAATGTTAACAAAATCGATTTTTCTCACGTTTTCGTGAGAAAAAAACAGAAAATCGCAAATTACCGCTAAACTAAGCGTTATACAAAAAAATGTTTGAAATAAAAGTTGTAGAATTTTAAATTCTCTACAACTTTTATTATATAAAGGTTTGCTCTAAATTGCATATTAAAGCCGTAATCTTAAAAAAACTATGGTTTTACGTAAAAACAGCCTCACCCAGAATTTCAGCAAACATGACGCCTACCCTATCTTGTAGAGAATAAAAAATTTAGTAAACCAGGCGATTTTTAAAAAAAAATCGTAGGACTAGTTTTTGAGAAAATCGCAAAAAAGTGAAAAATGACACGAATAAACTACTACTTCCGTTTGACCGATTTTGATGAAAATGTTTGTGTCGGGTCCGGTAGTGGTATGTAACTTAAGTTTCAAGTTTGAAGTTCGTACAATGTTCCGTTCTTGAGATATTCTGTTCACACACACACACACAGACACACAGACACACACACAGACCAATCGCTAAAAACATATTTTTTGGGTTCAGGGGGTCTGAAAACGTATAGATGCGGTGAAAACTCGATTTCTTAAAATCGACATGAAAACAATACTTTCCTTCCTATATATTCATATAGGCAAGAGAAAGTAAAAATAAGAAAAAAGGTTTCCAATAAACGTAAGTAAGCACACTCTTCTGTATTAAATCTCTAGTTCTTCTTTTTGTCAAGCATGATTTAATGTAAAACATTAATTTCTGATCTGTTGGAATTAACGACACAAATGTCTATCGGAGAAGTGTTTTAGATAAATTTATAATTATTTTAGTCCGTTTTAAATTAAATAATAATTTCAAAACTTGTCATATCTCTTAAGGGGCGCAGACCATTTTCATTATTCCTATCCCTGCAGTACTAACGTAGGTTTATTTTTTGTAGGAACCGTTTAAGCTACAAAGCTGAGCTTTGGGACATCTATCTACAGTATCTTTTTACAAATTTGTACCAGAGATTTTCATTTATCTTCATCCAATCTAAAAATGATTTTTATTCTCAAAAAATTTTCAAATGTAGCCCAAATTTTTTCATGAAAAAGACACCCAAAAAATAAAAACTCCAAAATTTTTGAAATACCTCTGGAGTAAATACACACCTTAGTACTAAAATGTAGCGTGTGAAATTTCACACTCCTAGGTGGGATGGTTCCTAAAATAAGTGTACCTAAAGTCAAAAAATATAGTATGCGGAAAATGCAGATATAGTAAAAGCATAATACCGTAACAGAAACACCTATTGCCAATTGGAATTAACTTCCAAACAAAAACACACCAATATTTGCTCTACGGCTGATTCCTATGCGTTCTAGAAATTATCGTTTTTATGTAAACGCGATCTCCGTAATGTTAGAGCAGTAACATGATTATATTAATCTCAATTTACAAGAATGAAAAACATGAAAAAATATCGAAATAAACACTACTACTTACCCCATCAATGTAAAAACACAATTTTTCTCAACAGAAAAAGCAACGAATGTCGTGTTGTATATCAATTGAAAAAGGGGAAAACGATCTATCAATATATAGTAAAATTGAAAAATCAATATTTTTTATTAAAATCAGTCTGCTTCCCTTAAATCACTGCAACTGAAAATTTATTTTCGCACATATTCTAGTTAACATTTATATCGAAACATATTGCAAGTGCCTGATTTAAAGTGAACTGATGGACATACACTTAATACTGGTCAGAGAGAAGTACTACTATTCTCCGTGAAATTGAAAAAGGGATCCGCGATGCTAGTAAAGCAGAACTTTCAAAAAGAAAAAAATAAGATTCTAAAACGCGTCATTTCTCTTTTGAATCTTTTTTAATGAGGAAACGTTGAACTGAAGCAGATATAATAATTTTAATTAACTGAATGGAAGGGTTTCTACGAAGATCAAAGTTTTACTGCCGATAGTGAAAGGAATATAAAGAAAACCTACAGCAAAAAAAGCTGCCAAAAAAGCTTTTAGATGTGTTCAAAGTTACTTGACGCACCTATGGGAGTCCTGAACGATAAAAATACGAATGGAGACTAAATTTACTGTACTTATAAAACTATAAAAATATGTGAACATATCCCCGTATCTACTATATTTTTTCAGAATTTGTAAACTCAAAAAATTAACTTGTGCATCGTTAAAACAACCCTAACTTTTTTTTTAATTTACATATTAGTTAGCGAAACGAGTTGTAATTACTAACAGTTTGTAAAGAGTTTGCAAAAACGTTAAAGTTTTTATAGACTCTAAAATATGTAATACAACATAACCTTAAAGAAATAGTTTATATTTTGTAAATAAAATATAACAGATATGATTTTTATGATATAATACAAATATTATTTATATTAAATAAATCTTTATTGACACATAAAATAAATAAGTCGTAAAAAGTTAGTTTTGCAGTTTTCTACGTTCCGAACAAAATATAGCTGTAACTGTGGATATAAAATCTCGTCCCGTGATTACAGCAGCGAATTGGCTTTGGAGAATAGAGCATTATCTGTCGGAATTACAAAGAACCAACAGATATTCATATTCCTACAGTGGTGCTATCTGTCGACAAAACCAGAAACTCGTTATCATAACCTCTCATTGATCGTGTAAGAAACCATGCGCAGTCCTTGAATAGGCGATTTCATTCAGAAATACAATGTATGCAACTCAACGCGCGTTTTACTACCTTTCGATGAGAGAAATTTATTCCTTATCAGTTGGTTTGTTTTTTAAAACCTACGCGACTTAGAATTTGTGAATAATAATAATAATAATAATAATAATTATAATTAACTTCACCTGTTAGAAATATATACATATTTTGTAGGTTAGTAACTTATTTTCAATAAAAACAATTTGACTCCTTTAATGGTTTTTAAACAGCAAAGTAAATAAACAAACCAGCATGACAGAATAACGTTACCTAACAAGAGAGGCAATAATTTAGCAATTTTTAACCTCTCCCATTACCAACACAAATTTATAATATCTGTTATTTTATGTCGTTTTTATTATATAAAAACAAAATAAGTGAATTCAGTGACAACTAGGAACTTAACAAATCTACTCAATTAAAATGTTAATATTTTTTTTTATCTTTTGTTTATTTCGTTATCGGGAACTTTGCTTCATTGACAACCAACTAATTTTATCGCTCCTTTTCGCTACATTGTTTTTTTGACGTGATTCGTCATGAATTTTTGAACTGGGATCCCCAGTAGAGTTTTTTCAGGAATGGCTGTCAGCTGGTTACCATATTACTAAGTCACTTCCCATCCAGTGTTGCTTAACAATTAATAGCGACGTTCTACCAGTGACTGACTGAGCTGACTCGTAGGCCAAATGTTAATATTAAACAATAAATTCTTATCACAAAATATTAGTTTACAGTACAATTTTTTTATGAAAGACCGAGGTTGTGTAGTAAAAATGGTGTCAGGGTTGTGAAAAAGGTGTTCTCCGTTCAAATCTTCCATATTTACTTAATTTATCAGACAAATAAAATGTAATTTTTACAGTCGTACCTAAATAAAGCATTAAAAGGAAAAAATCTTCCATATTGAAAGAACAGTACCTAGTATTTTTATGCAATGTATTTTAATCAGTAATAGTACCTAAAAGTATTTTTGTGAGTAGTATTCCTTACATTTATCAGAATTTTTTGTTCATAAAATATAAAATTTCTACATGAACCCTTTATAGGTCTTTGGTAAGTATACTTACTACTGGCAATAAGGCAGATTTTTTTTATTTACGAAAAAGCTATACAGTTGAACCCTATTGGAGTTGTAGATGTTCTCTGGTAAGTAGGCTATCCGCATTTTGAAATTAGCGCGCAGCGAGCATTTGCTTTGTGAGTTCAACGAATGTGGTAAGGATTTATACCAGCATACGCTATCGTGTTGTTTTGTTGTTACTTTTGTACAGTGCTTAGAAAATTCGAGTTTTTTACGGGAAAGCAAGCATTCATACTGATAAAAGTCAAGATTTATTTTCTACACATTTTTTATGTAGTACTACAAACTGTTTTAATAAGCATTCTTACCACCAAACATTATGTGCTCCCCATTTCAATGAACGTTCCTTGGTAAGTATACTTACCAGGGCTTAACATCAAAACAAAGAAATGTCTTACTGTTCTGGCACTAGAAATACATTAAAATGTCCCTGTTCAGCAAAATTTAACGTTTCACAACATATCTATTTCCCCCCGTAATACTGCCTCCATGAAGGTTTAAGCCTATTATATAGACGGAAAAGAGGCTCAAAATTAAGTTTAAATTCTTGGCCCTTTATGTTCTATTTACTATTGGCAGCCCTTAAATTTTTTCTTAAATTGACTCGAACAAAAAAATAGTTACTAAGAAAGTTAGAATTCAGGCCAGCCCAACCAGTCAGCTGGTAGAAAGTCACTAAGGATTGATACAACATAAGTTTGGCAAATAAATTGGCTTGGTGATAGCCACACCTGAACAAACACTACAAAGTACACTACTGTACTTTTTGTCTCTGTTCAAACTTGCGTCACCTGTGATGGCAATGGCGATTAACTGTCTCATTTCCTTATACATAGTCATGAAAATTAGCTACAATACAAATTTTATTAATAATCTGGTGTGAATCACACACAACTTTCTCTTGCCAATACAAATAATTAACAGTAGTGCTAACATTAGTAATAGCACATTAGAAATAAACAAAAAACAAACCTCAATAACCATAACCTAATTTTAATCATGAGTGAAAGACGCAAAATGATAATCGATCTCAGTTTGCCTTAAAAATACGGAAAATCACTCTTTCACGCTAAACTAGGCTCTGTAGAGAAAAAATGCTCTAAATAAAAGTTGTAGATCTTTTAATTTTCTATAAATTCAATTATATACACTTTTGTCATAAAATGCATACTCAGGCCGAAATCTTTAAAAAATCGATTTTTCACACGTTTTCGTCATAAAAAACAGAAAATCACTAATTACCGCAAAACTAAGCGTTATACAAAAACATTTTTGAATTAAAAGTTGTAGGATTTTAAATTCTCTTCTTTTTTCTTATAAAAATTTTTGCGCTATAATAAGTTACATATTAAAGCCGTAATCTTAAAAAAACACTTTTTTACGTAAAAAAAGCCTCACCATGAATTTCAGCAAACATGGCGCCTACCCTATCTTGTAGAGAATAAAAAATTGAGTAAACCAGGCGATTTTTAAAAAAATCGTAGGACCAGTTTTTGAGAAAATCGCAAAAAGTGAAAAATTACACGAATAAACTACTATTTCTGGTTGACCGATTTCGACGAAAATGTTCGTGTCGGGTCCGGTAGTGTTATGTAACTTCAGTTTTAAGTTTCAAGTTCGTACGATGTTCCGTTCTTGAGATATTCTGTTCACACACACACGCACGCGCGCGCGCGCGCACACACACACACACACACACAGACCAATCGCTAAAAACATGTTTTTTGGGTTCAGGGGGTCTGAAAACGTGTAGATCCGGTGAAAACTCGATTTCGAAAAATCGACATGAAAACACTACTTTCCTTCCTATATATTCATAAAGGCAAGAGGAAGTAAAATCAGTCTATAGCCTAATTCGTCATCAGAAGACTCGGACTATTTTGTTCAAAAGAGCTATCCAGACCTCATTCTGTCTGACTTTTTCAGACTCAAAATTTTTATGCCACTTTCAAGAGCTAGAATTCAATAGTTGCCTGCAACTTAATGATTTTGCAATGGTTAAACTGTATGGGAAATCTAAACATATACCACGTCAAATACACTCGTATATGCTTGTAAAGTCTGTATGTCAAATTAATTTATTGTTGAATTTTGTTGGTTTTTTATTAGGGGTATTAGAATGACATTAAAAAATGTTTATGTTTCTTCAGAATGGTGTTTCTATTTGACCCTCAACAATACTGATTGATTCTTTTGTCCCAACACTTTCTGAAAATAGAAAGACAAACAACTATGGCTGTTTTTATTTACCCCACTCTATGGGGTGTATAGAAATTTTTAAATTTTATCTTGTGCTTAAAAGGAAAACTAATGTTGTGGGGTTGTATAGGGTGAAAAGACCCATAAACCACGGAAAGTTTAAATTCCATGTGTCGTAGTAACCTACCTATGAGTAAATATTTATGGTCAAAGTTCAAAACTGTTGCTATTCACCCCATTTTACGGTACTTGTATCTTATAAGCCTATTAAGTGTATAGTGACTTATTAATAAATTAATAAAAATCTGGTGTGAAACACTTACACAACTTTCTCTTGCCAATGCAAATAATTAACCATATAACCTAACATTAGTAATAAAACATTAGAAATAAACAAAAAACTAACCTCAATAAACATAACCAAATTTTAATTGTGAGTGAATGGTGCAAAATGAAAATACACCTCAGGTTAGCTTAAAAATACGGAAAATCACTCTTTCATACTAAACTAGGCTCTGTAGAGAAAATGCTGTAAATAAAAGTTGTAGATCTTTTAATTTCGTATAAATTGCATTATACTTTTGTGTCGTAAAATGCATAATAAGGCTGAAATCTTCAAAAATCGGTTTTTTACACATTTCGTGAGAAAAAACAGATAATCGCTAATTACCGCTAACCTAAGCGTTATACAAAAATATATTTGGAATAAAAGTTGTAGGATTTTCAATTCTCAACAACTTTTATTATAAAATTTTTGCACTAAAATGCATTAATAAAGCCGCAATCTTAAATAAACAATTTTTTCACGCAAAAACAGCCTCTCCAAGAATTTCAGCAGATATGACGCCAACCCTATCTTGTAAAGCTTAAAAAATTTAGTGAACGAAGCGATTTTTTTTAAAACCGTAGGATCCGTTTTTGAGAAAATCGCAAAAAAAGTGAAAAAGGACGCGAATAAACTATAACTTCCGTTCGACCAATTTTGATGAAAATGTTTGTGTTGGGTCCTCTAGTGGTATCAAACTTAAGTTTCAAGTTTCAAGTTCGTACGATGTTCCGTTCTTGAGATATGTTGTTCACACACAGACCAATCGCTAACAATGTTTTTTGGGTTCGAGGAGTCTGAATAAGCGTAAACGTGAAAACTCAATTTCGAAAAATTGACCTGAAAACAATACTTTTCTTCCTTTATATTCATATAGGCAAGAGAAAGTAAAAATTAATAGTTTTAATTTGGAATTTATAAACGGTGGCTTGAAGAGAGACAATGACTGGTATTTTACAATATTAAAAGAAATATTAATAATGACGCATTTATTAAATAATAATTATAATTGGAGGCAGTTTTGTTTTCACTGACCATATGATTACAAATAACTGTTACAAGGTAAATTAATAAAATATTTTTATTGAATTAGTACTCATTAGTAGGCTACTGTTTCTCATCTTATTACCTTGATTTATTTATGGACTTGCAACTAAGATGAAATCTGAATTATTATTACGTTAATAAAGAATAAATTACATCCGATCCTAGATCAGCTTTACAGTTATTGATATTATTTTGGTGATTCTTCTTATTAAATAATCATAAACATTTTTATTCTTTGTAATTTCTTCTACAGTTTCAGTTATAGAAATTTTTATAAACTAGTTTATTTCCTTTCAAATTTTTTCTACACAATAATTACCAAACTTTAAAACCGGTTGTATAAAATGAAACACTAATAATATCAATGTAAGTAATGATCATATAATTTTATATCTCAAAAGAGTAACAAATATAATAAATTCCTGCGGGTGATTTACATTTTTTCTACATTATATTATACGTTTAAAAATAGTTGTATATATCTTAAAAAAGGTAACACTATATTTTATTCCCACGATTGATTTTAATCAAAAATATTTAATAAGCTTAAAAAAATTATGTCAATATGGTTCAAATTTATAATAAATAGGTAACTATCAAGTTATTTTTTCGTAAATTAAAATTAGATATTAAATTATTTTCTTACATTTTGTTTCTTTATAACATACATTAAAACGAATTGCGTTTTGTTTCATTCGTGCTACGTGAATTATTTGAAATAGTAATCTACTTTTTGCTTAAAGAAAAGAACTACAAAAAGTGAAGTACTGGAAAAAATCTGGTCAATAAAACTGGAAAAATCCAGCCTTTGTGACCTTTTCTCTACCGCCCCTTTTCTAATCATTACATCGGTGTTCTACATAGACTTTTTTGTTTCCGCCAGCTATTTCATAGCGGAACAGTTGTGTTGGTCAGGAAAATAATTTTTAATTTATTGTTCACTGATACGTTCATATCGTGTTCAACTTATTTTAAAACAACGAGCATAAGAAATAGAGTATTACAATCAAACTGTGCATATATTACTTGTTATAAACCACTGGAGACATTCTGATAACAAATTTTAAAGACAAATGTATTGCAAATTCCTGGTTATAATCATGGAAAACAATCTTTAATTTAAATTTGTAACAATAGCTAGGTCGTTAATTACTATGACGGGGTTCTTCTTGTTACAATGAAATATGAACATTTTCTGGACTTTAGTCCGGTTATAGTATCTTTATCCTTAGACTAAGCTATTTTGTACGTCAAGTACAAAAGGCTAGTTAAATTATCTTGAAATTTTAATTCAACTAGTGGCAGAACGAAATTTTTTACATAAAGATGAAATTTTTCATTTTTCATGATACTTCAGAAAAGATGCATTGTAAACAGTTTTTATAATAAACAAATTAAAAAATTAGACAATTGATTTACTTACACATTACTTGCTCCTTCAGATTTTCTTCATTATAAATGATAATACTTATAAAAAATTGATTTGAAGTACAAATTATTTGTAAGTCTTTATTTAGATGAGTTCATTAAATTTTAACTTGAGGATAATGGAACTATAGTTTTGTCAAATTTACGCAATACTAGTGTGGGAATACAAAGAAGAAAGTATTAAATGATATTGTGAGGGGACAGGATATTGTGTAGGCCTACAATATGACAGAGCACACAAATAATAATTTATGTACATACTAAGAAAATAATACTATATATTATGAAATTCAATAAATCTCACAGAAATCAAAATTGTGTCAGTAAACGTATAAAATTTCACGTCTAGATTTGGTTTTAATTACTTGTTTATTCAACGTCACATCAACTACCTACATCCAACGTAAGTGGATTAAGGGAAAATAACAGTGGATTTATCGTGTCAAAATTTTCAGATCAAGAAGGAAGTTTAATCCGAGATGTACAAAAATTACTTCTGCGGACTTACAATCGTTGGATAATAAGATTATTCAATTATGAAGGGTTGACTAAAAATATAAATAATTTTAAAAGTAAGTCTACAGGATGTCAAATTCACGTTAATGTATTACCAGAGATATTTTTTGAATAAGAAAGTTTAAAACAACTTTTTAATTTTATTGACGTAGGTACAAAAAACAATAAAAACTAGGCCTATTCCTTTAGCTGTTGAAAATATAAAGAAACCATCACGTTAATATTAATTTTAACCTCTTGTTGCTTTAAGTAGCCTACATGATTTTGCCTTTTATTGTGGTGTTTAGAATCACATAGGTTGCTAAGTTTATTAGCAACTACACAGTGTTCAATATACTTTCTGAAAAAAAGGTGGGGGTACTTCTAGAACCTAGTCGGAAATCAAACAAGAGACATTTAGCTTCGAATTGCAGTAAACTACTAACTAAACTTTCGTATCTAAATGAATGTTTACCTGAAACGTGTACTTACTTTACTTTGCCTTATTTTTATTATACCTTATTTTTGACGTGTAAATTAAACAAAAGGACATGTAAATTAACAAAAGGTAAACATAAGTACTTAATTTTACGTTTTCTTTTATTTGAAATTTATGCAACCAACCATGAATTCAAAGATATGTTATTTCAATTTTAAATATTTTATGCGTTTTCTTTTCAATGCAAATGAAAAAAGATCTCTCTGATTGACTTACTCACTTTTTCATCGCTAGAAATTTACCACATTTATGCTAAGAGAATATACATTTATACTTAAACACGAAAAGTAAAGAATTTGCATTCCGTCTATTTGCGCTTAAGAGGCAAAACGGGGTGATTACTATAAAACAGTAGGGCTTCTTATTGTTAAAATGGTTAGTTAAAGCATATTGTTAAAGTGGTACCTAGAAAAGTACAATGTGGAGCGAAACTGGGAAATACAATAAATCGTTTAATTCGCCCCTTTAAGGCTGCCCACTTACAGCGTGTGCAAAACTGTAATAAGTTACAGTTATACTTATAGTATAAGTATAACATAAAATAATATTAGGCAAAAATTGTACAAAAAACAACTCTCACTGAACTTTTTCTGGATTATATTATTAAGTTTTATATGGAAAGACGTGAGTAGGCCTAATATCACGGTAAATAGAAGAGATTATTATTATCATATATTATTATCATTACCATTCTCTTCTAATTACCGTGAGTAATACACAGTAATGATCTCTGTATATTATTAAATTACGAACAATGTTAGTTAGTAAGTTAGCAAATGGAGTTTTGATTTTTAGTAAAAATTTTTACGTTTCGTCCTGCAATGGAACTGTTAAGTTATTATGTAGTACTGTTTCAAAGAAGAGAAATAAAACAAAAAATCGTTAGCTGCTAAGATGTAATCTTTAATCGATAACATTAGTTTTTAGTACGTGATGATAAGTAAATGAAAAATTTTGATTATTTAAAAAATAATAATAAGTAAATTGTAAAGATACGATGATTTCACCGAACATTCAAAGTTTCTGAATTGTAGCATCGAAATGTGCTTAGCAAACGTAATTATTCACAAATGTACATTATCTCTGACAGTAGAAACAAACAGGTAAAATGCACCTACGAGACCATTACCATAGATTAATGAATCATGTGTTTCCATTCTACCAAAATGATTAACACTGTACGTGTTCCGTAAATATCCGGGTTCAAAGACTTAATTTATAAACAAAGCTTTGAATCTACTGCACAGTAAACAATCAGACAAATGGAACTGAGCTGCGACTGAATCAAATTTAGAAACGTGACTCACGCAACGCTATGTGGCACGTGCAGCCAATCTCCAGAAGACTGTGAAGAAAAAGGCAATACATTAGTTCTAATATTGAAAAAGCATATAGAAAACATATCCATTGTTAGCAACAAAGAGTAAATAATGTAAAAGTGACAGAACTACGCAGCAAAAATCAGAAAAGCAGTGCAATTCAAAGGTTATTTTAACTAAACTTCTTTTAGCTTTTGACATTGAAGCAACCATAAATCAGAAAAGCAGTGCAATTCAAAGATATTTTAACATAATTAATTTTTTTGATATTATTGAAGTACCATAAATTTATCAAAACCTAACAACTTTTGCCTACTCTACATTTCCCTCTGAAATAGAAAGAACTGATGCTACTTGTTTATTTTTGTTTATTCCGACACTTATTCTGATGTAGGTCATTAACTACTAAAGTAAGTTTTGTAATACACTTGTGCTGTACCATTCTGAAATATCTAGGCCCTAAGCGGGAATAAAACCCAGGATATTTTGCTTTACAATCAAATCTAGTGATCAACCACTGTGCCACAAAGACGATAAAATAAAATGAATAAAATTTAGAAAATTTTATTCTCATAAGTATCAGAAATAATAAAAATTAAGTACAAAGTCAATATTTTGTGTCTACCATTCTATAACGTACTTAGCAAATTTCTTCAAGTTATAATTTACTTTGTTTTAAGACAGGTCACATTATTTTTATTTTTAATACTACAATACGTCTATATTAATATTCGCTCTAACAAATAAATATATAAATAATACTGTGTATCATTACCCAAGAACACGAAGATTTCAGGTTTAGTTTATCGTTCTGAGAAACAAATTCATCAATTTCCTTTACCTATTCAAAAAAGAATAAACAGAATATTTGTAATTCCATTCCCGTGAGGTCATACTTTCTTATATCGTTGTCAGAATTAACTTTTTTTAGTTATTTATTTAAGGTCGAATCAACAAAGCGGTTATTAGTGACCAATTAAAAAAATATTTACAATATCCAATATAGTACATTGCTGATACAAAATTTAAAAAAAAACCAATTAACAAAAAAAAACCAATTAACAAAAACTAACCACAAATTACTACCAAAAATTAAAAACATGAAAAAATAACAATAACCGCCTCCGTAACGTAGTGGTTAGCGTGTTAGCCTACCCCGCGGAGGTTCCGGGTTCGATTCCCTGCCAAGGTCTGGAAATTTTCACGTGTCAAATCCCACAGTTAGTCATAACCCACCGTAGTCGCTAATGACCAAGCAGTTGATGCGAGTTCAAATAAAATAAACAAATAAAAACAATAACAATGACCGATCATCAAAAATCAACCGGTGACAGAAAATTATTGTTACCGCACAAGGCAGACAAAAACACACACAATTCATTAATATGCACACAAAACTATTTACAGTTTTTTTAATTTAAAGATATCATATAAATTATGCACAGTTATACAATCTAAGGCTCATCATCACTTGCAACACACTTTTAATCTTGTCTTCATGGCGGAGTAGATTATTTAGAGACGCTTCTTGAAGAAAATTAACCTTGATAGAACAATTTTTTATCAACCTCTTAAATGTACTTTTCTTTGTTTTGGCCTCATCAAAAATTAAATACATGAAAAAATAACAATAACCGCCTCCGTAACGTAGTGGTTAGCGCGTTAGCCTACCCCGCGGAGGTTCCGGGTTCGATTCCCTGCCAAGGTCTGGAAATTTTCACGTGTCAAATCCCACAGTTAATGTTTCATAACCCACCGTAGTCGCTAATGACCAAGCAGTTGATGCGAGTTCAAATAAAATAAATAAATAAAAACAATAACAATGACCGATCATCAAAAATCAACCGGTCACAAAAAATTATTGTTACCGCACAAGGCAGACAAAAATACACACAACTCATTCATATGCACACAAAACTATTTACAGTCTTTTTACTTAAAGATATTATATAAATTATGCACAGTTATACAATCTAAGGCTCTTCATCACTTGCAACACACTTTTCATCTTGTCTTCATGGCGGAGTAGATTATTTAGAGACGCTTCTTGAAGAAAATTAAACTTGATAGAACAATTTTTTATCAACTTCTTAAATGTACTTTTTTTTTGTTTTGGCCTCCGGGACAGCCCAGTCAGTTAACTAGCCAAAAGTAACTTTATATTGGTAAGCAACATCTACCGAACAAGTGACTTTGTTTGGTGACTGAACAAATCGTTTGTTCAGAATCGTTCAAAATCGTTTGTTTTGTCCTTTTTGTTTGTAAACATCCAAAATATTTTTGAAAATTATGAGTTAACAAAATAATTTTTTCGCCAATTTAAATTTTCTAATTTTTAAAGTCCTTAAAAGGTTCGTAGAAAAAATATTTTTTTTAGTTTCAATCTAATTTGATTAGTAGTTTTTATTACCCACAAATACCCCCGATGAGGGACAAAAAGGGAAAAAGAGAGACTAAAATTCCCTTTTTCAGTTTTTGGAGACTAAGAATAGATTAATTCGTATATTTGGAATTACTATCGAATGAATTACATTTATTAAACTCACTTAATATTTTCAGTACAGCCGCGAACAGTAAAAATCATTCAATAAATTATAAGTAACAGGGTGTGACTTCTCAGTTCTTAAAGGATTCTCTCAATGCACATATACACTACTTATTTATAGATACAATTCAAACAGTACTAAGAATTATATAAAGAAAGACTGAAAAAAAAACAGAAATACACGCACAATTCCTCAAAAGGAAATGGATATTGAGATATTCATGACTTTCAGTCGTAACTATCAAAATAAATACAATAACCTCTTAGGCCTATCGTCATTGCTTTACTGGTAGGCATACATGTAAGTGACAATCAGATTTGCCAGCCAATAAAACAAATTTGGTGTGAAACACTCACACGATTTAATCTTGCCAATGCAAATAATGAACATATAATCTAACATTCATAATAAAACATTAGAAATAAACAAAACAAACTAACCTCAAAAAACATAACCTTATTTTAATGAGTGAATAATGCAAAATGAAAATCAACCTTTGTTTGGCTTAATACGGAAAATCACTTTTTGTCACTAAACTAGGCTCTAAACTAAACTAGTAAACCACTAAACTAGTAGAGAAAAATGCTTAAAACAAAAGTTGTAGATCTTTTAATTTTCTATAAATTTTATGATATTCATTTTTGTCGTAAAATGTCTACTACGACTGAAATCTTAGAAAATTTATTTTTTTACAGATTTTCATGAAAAAAAAAACCAGAAAATCACTGAATACCGCTAAACTAAGTAATGTTTCAAATAAAAGTTATAGGATTTTAAATTCTCTAAAACTTTTAATTATACATTTTTGCGTTAAAATTCATATTAAGAACGCAATCTTTAAAAAAAGATTTCTACGAGAGCACAGCCTCCCCAAAAATTTCAGTACACATAGCGCCTACCCTATCTGTAAAGCATAATAAATTGTAGTAAATAAGGGGATTTTAAAAAATAAATTGTAGGAGCCGTTTTTGAGAAAATCACAGAAAAGTGAAAAATTATACGAATAAACTACTACTTACGGTTGACCGATTTTGATGAAAATGTACGTGTCTGGTCCTCTAGTGGTACCTAACTTAAGTTTTAAGTTTCAAATTCGTACAATGTTTCGTTCTTGAGATATTCTGTTCACACACAGACCAATCGCTAAAAACATATTTTTTTAGGGGTTCTGGGGGTCTGAAAACGTGTAGATCCGGTGAAAACTCGATTTCGAAAAATTGAAATGAAAATAGTAGGCCCCTACTTTCCTTCCTATGTAGTCATATAGGCAAGAGAAAGTAAAAAACCGAAGAAATAATTATAAAAGTAATGAATATACTCAACGTATATATGAATAATAACTGTCTATCTCTTCTTCAAGATATTTTAAAGTGAATCTTCTTTACTTGTTCATAAAATGAAATGGATACTAACAGCTGTAAAATTTTATGACTTTCTTTAGCCGGTTAGATAGTACCACTGTATCTAAATTCATCTCATGAACATCTGGGATACGTATCATAAAATGGTTTCCTTTAGAGAAAAAAAAACACAGGACGCTATTATTTGAAATGACAATGTTACATTCAAGCAAACCAACCAATTAAGAAAGAAAATACTTTTCTTTAAAAATTCTCCCTTTTATATTTAGTGGTACAAAGGAAGCTTCGTGTTTATACATTTATTATCTAGTAATAAAATCCAGAATAAGCATTTAAAAGAATTTTATTTGGCTAATGTGAGTGAAATTGTAAATCTCTACAATTCTGTAACATTATTTTTAATCAACTATTTTTCGATATTGTACATTCTGCTATTGGTCTACTAGCCTAGGTTTAAAAACGAACCTTTTAACTGAGTGAGAAAAATACATAATAACTTGTATTTTTACGACACTATTTTTAAGAGAATTATACAGTCGAACATCTATAACTCGAATCCTCAAAGGATAGGAAAATAATTCAAGTTACAGAAATTTCGAGTTATGGAAAAATAAAAACAAAGCAATTATTAAAAAAAACAACAACAGAACATTTCACATAGGCTAATACAGTACCCTACAAGATGTGGAATATGTAGGCCTACTGCATATGCATAATTTCGTAATACAGTAGGCCTACTGTATGTTGCATTTAGCTTAGCTATTGACTGCAGTGTTAAGTATTGTACATATTTTATACAGTATTCAAAAATTACGCAGTACATGCTGAATATTGTACATTGTACTGACAGACTATGATTCTATTGTTCTGTGGTTGACCAAAGATTCATCGATTCAAAGAAATTCATTGTTTTGGTTTACGCCTGTTAGACCAATACAAAGAAAACCAGATGACTTTGAGGGTCAGTACCCTTTATGGTCAAACACTTCCTCTTATAACGAAAAAAGCAGCACTGTACTACATTTTTCAAAAGACCAAAACCGCTATTTTGAGAACTAGGTACAAATTTTGTCAAACAAAACGAAATAATTAGTTCGACTTGGAAAAATGGCGGAATTCGAGTGATAGATGACTTTTCACAAATAAATGCATGGGAAGGTTGGTCAAAATTAATTATTTTGAAATCTCTTAGGAAAATCCTTTTTAAAATTTTTTGAATCCAGGTTGCTGTACCAGGTACATTTTTAGGTTAAAAATAATTCTGTTAAACTTTAATTCGTCAAAATTAGAAAATTAATGTTTTTATTCGTTTTTTAAAGTAACATTATTAAAATAACCTCTGTTGTCCAATGGCATAATACTACGCCAGACTGTAAATCGGAAGGTTCCGAGTTCGACTTTTGGGTAAGGTCTGACTAATTGTTCTCACCCTACAAACCAAAAATAGTAAAACCGTGAAATAAGAAACAGAATTTTATAACAAAGATTAATCGAAATAACCTACGGTTTACTTTTTAATTTTTCCCGTATGCTTTCCAAAAATAAATATTATTTTACATACCAACCACTTTTTAAATAGTTATTTCTTAAATAATTCAAACTCAAAAACCTATTTACACTGACTAATCCAGCTTATTTAGCGATTAAAAAAGATTTTCGGTAAACCGCCCAACCGTTTTATGATTATAAACTTAATTTAAAAAATTACGTAACCAGTTTTAAATTCATGTTAAAGAGTAAACAAACCTCAATTATAGCGCTCTCTAGAAGAAAATATTACGTTTGAAAATCCACAAATTAGCAGCAAAAACAGCATCAAAATTGTTTCAGCCAATTGAATAAAACTGATCATACGTAATGCACAGACAGATATGTCCTTTATCCCGTCAAGGATAAAAATTAAGTATGTTTACAAATAATAAAAAGGTTTATTTGGAGTAAATATTAACAGATGAAATTTTTATACGTTGCTCTAGATACGTGATAATTTGAGAGGGTAAACATAATCGTCATAAGACCTATTTTGTTTTTGGATAGCACACCCTATAAACGAGGGTTGGCTTTTGTAATCACACGGCCGTAATTATATTTGCATAACCCAAACTCCCGTCATTTGCCAGGAAATTAAATAGCCCTCCCAACCCTTCTAAAATGATATTTTCTTCTTCACTTAGATATACGAAATAACTTTGCTCCGTAAATTCCAAATACTCTACATAAAAATATTCA
Source organism: Catonia carolina (assembly GCA_035578175.1). Classification (NCBI taxonomy): domain Eukaryota; kingdom Metazoa; phylum Arthropoda; class Insecta; order Hemiptera; family Achilidae; genus Catonia; species Catonia carolina. The sequence goes on from JAQMRL010000001.1 coordinate 187,907,732, forward strand.
ATTTTGAAAGAAAATTATCTCTGCCATTTTTTTATTTAGGAAGCCTACTTCATTACTTTTTAGCATTTACGTAACTTGTAGAGTTGAATAATGTACACAATGTATTACTTTCACCTAATTCACATAAAAAGTAGACCTCAAATTAATTTCAATAAATACATATTTTTTTCAACTTTCAAAATACAACAGTAATGGAAGACTACGTTATTGAATTTCGAGTTTTTTTATGGTTCAATATAAATATACGTCATTAATACTTTTTTTGTTTTAATGTCAATATCACTTCAAAAAACTAGATAAAAATTTTAAGTTTTCACCGTTCAACGTAGAATTAAAGAGACATTAATTTGACAAACAGTCAGACCTCTATTTATCAAACTTCTATTATATATCGAAATTAATTCTCTGTATATCGAAGTATTTCCTGAGTCCCGTCAAATTTTAATGAAAATTTTTTTCTGTATTATCGAAAACAAATTCTACATATCGAACTTAATTTTAGTGAAAATATAAATAGAACTCCATAAGCCCCCCCCCCCCATCACACACTAGTCAATCCGAAACACGGAGAAAGAGCAACGTGACATTACAGTATGTCAGTAATTTGACCACTGTGGTCCACGTACAAGAGTAGTGAGATATTTTTATACTTTGTAAAATCAAAAATATGTAAATACAATGATGTGGACGAAGCAGTTTTCAAATGGGTAAAAATGTTACGAGATAAAAACATGCCTAAGCAAAAGGGAAAAGTTGTTCTTTCTGTGGACAATTGCCCTGCACATCCTTCTTCAAAATAAAACAAACTTCATTGTAAACAAATACTGTTTTTTAGGCTATATGGTTACGGTCGAGTAATATCACTTTATACGTATAAGTATCAGTCATAAAGAAAAAAAACAGCGTTTCTCTTTATCGAAGTTTCTATATATCAAATTTTTTATAAGAAACCTACAATTTCGATATAATGGAGGTCCGACTGTAGTAAATCGATGCCATATTCTTTTAACAATTGAGCTTCCAACTCCTATTATTTTTGATGCGAAAATTAGGAACTTTAATATCAAAGGATGGTTTTTAATGTCAGTTGAGATACGAGGGGTTTAAATGCGCATAACCAGGAATCAAACCCAGTGACGTACTGATTAAGATTACAATACTGACTAAATCATCGCTAAGGATTTTAGCGACTACAATACCTTGTTATATTTATTTCTAAAATGTTAACTGGGAAATGAACCCCCGTACATTCCCCATTCTCATTCTCGTACCATTTCATCAGTACGTTAAGACTGGACCAGGAATATGGTATTTCTAATTTTAGTACATCCAATTTTGTGATTTTTGTGAACTGATATCAAAATAGTGAGGATTCGACAGAAATGTGTTTGAAAAATCTATTTAAATTATAATATTATAAATATTTAGCCCTTACACTAGACAGGAGACTGACAAGGAACCATTCAACACGACAAAAACTTATTTCGCTAAACACAGGTTAAAGACTCTCTATCTACTCTCTACTCCACCGTAGTTCACAGTTACCTATCAAACAAAAACTAAATTGTTACAACTATCTATTTGGTCCGATGTGGATGTACGGACGTTTGATCCATGATTCGGCGAAAAATCAAACATAAACAGGATACAAACTTTTCCACAAACTTTACGTTGGGTCACATGTGGTCCCAACTACTTACAAAACTCTTATCATACATCCAAGACCTCAACGTAGGCACAGTATACTCAACCATTAACAAATTGTACGCTCAATTCCATTCGGCATTAATAAAACACATGAATTTGGAGATATAAACATTGTCACACCCACTCTAACTACAAAATCTACAAATGAGATTAAAAAAAACCTGGAGTCGGGATCTGATATAAAAGAGCGATGAGGGTTTTCCACTGAGTGATTTTCTCAATAAAGACCAAAACAGGCGCAGAAGACGAAAACAGGCATAACAGATACTACTAGTTGTATAAATATACAGTTGTAGATGTTACTATAAAAAGATGCGCAAAAAACGAATTTCTTACTACGGAGAGCTCCTCAGGATACCAGATACCAGACTTAATCAAGCAATCGCTGAACAAACTAAACGGATATAGAAAACAAGCCAAATGGTTAAAAGAAACAAAAAAGACATGGAAGAACTGAACATAACGGAACAATCTATTGATAAAAAACCGACAAACTAAAAATCTTACGAAACTCAAACATAAGTTTCAACGAAATAAACGAAACCAAAAAACCAGTAGCATGAGTCGTTTCAGACGAAATTTGATGAAAAAGACCTCAACGCCTTAAAGATTATCGAGCAAAATCGAGACTACTAAAACCCAAACTCTCCAACAATTGATCTCAAAGATCTTCCAACATTGATTAAAGTGGTCCATTATTAGGCCTCAAAAGCAAACAAAAAAGTTATAATAAGTTTATTATTTATTCAAATATTTCGTAAATAATAACATTAATATACATGAAAGATTAACTGAAAATTTTGCAGTATTATTAATTTTTAAATCACTATCGTCCGATAAGTTGTTTTTATGTCAAGCCATCAACTACGATTTCTACAAGTCGAAATGACAAATCATAATAGTCTACTACCAACTATTCTAATAAACAACTACAAATATACAGCAGGTGTAAAAAATGTTCTCCTACACAACAATTTGAGAGGTTTTTACAAAATAAATACGCAGTATAATCTTCAAATAGGATAAAAATTTTAGACTAAAGGCGAGCAACAAAAAGAAAACTTGAATTTGGCTGCCTCCATGGAGTAATTATTAGCGTGCTACAAAAAGGAAGATCCCGGGTTAGATTCCCGACTAGGCTCTGGAAACTATTACACTTTAAAACGTACCGTTATACGAGTATTTCCTGTCAATTTACTTTCTCCAAATATATGTATTGTCTTGTAAGGGACAGAATTAATATCGCAAATTAATTCTGTCAATAATAATACAAAAATAAATACATCAATCAACAAACAATATTGTTAATTGTATTGCATTTTTTAAGTTTCATGGACATAAATTCTCGAAAAAATTTTAAAAAATTAGTGAACTTATTATTAGTGAATTTAGTGAAATTAGTGATTAAAATGTAAAATTAAATTTAAAAAATTAATAACGAAACAAAAAATTCAAGACCGACTGCCTAGTTAATTTGAAAAGTGTCACAAAATAAAAAAAACGAAATCGCAATTCACTTTGAACAAGTCAATGAATTATATTCTACAAAACATTCATTTAATATAACGTTAAACGAATCGAATAAAAACCAGTTGCACGGGGAAAGTGATTTTTTAGTGATTTTTAAAAAAATCTACAATTTCTTCTCTTATTATTTTGTGTTTTGCTAATTTCAAACGTGGAAAAAATTGTAACATTAATAACTGTTCACAACTGAATGTTTCAAACAATAAAATACCATCTAATTAGATAATAAAAACTGGATCGAACGTACAAGGATTCCGTATTAAGAGCTGGTTTATGAATAATAAATATATTTATATATCAAACGTGATATGTAAATATATTTTAACTTAATTAAAATATTCAAGTGCACAAAAAATACTCTAACAAAAACGAATGTTTAAATCACTGACAAATAATGAAAGACAAGGTTTTTTGTTACGTTTTCTTTCACTTTATTCAAGTGAAAAAAGATAAATGGAGTTTCAGTTGTTATCCTAAAATTACCTTGCCAAAAAAAGTAACTAATTTCCCGAGGGGTGTTCTTCCGTGAGTTGAAATACTTTAATTTTATAAACTGGTAACTTAAATTCAAATAATTTGGATAGCCTACTGAAATAAAATCTAAGTAAAATTGATCAACTTCAAAGTACTTCTTTGATTTAAATTTTCTCCATGGATAAGCTTTTTTACTTCCACTAGTATTTTACCTAAAATACTTTTATATCGTGTAAAAAGTATTGTGTTAGTGGAAACTTATTAAATTTACAAGGTTTAACTCATTCAATATCTTCGTGCCTTGTGACATCCAGAAGTCAAAGGTGCTTTAGAAAGTTCTTCGATTTTCTCTCTTGCTGCGCGTGTACATTGTGTATGTTAAATACACGATTGATTAACCGATGCGGCTGAAACTTTAAAATTACGACTAACTCAACGCCTCATAGGTTTTAGAATTTTTCGCAGAAGAAACACAGACTGAATTAAAGATTTTGTTTGTTTTCAATTAGTTAGGATCTAGCAACTTAATAATCATAAATTTAGAAATATAATTGCTATCAACATGAAACAATTTTATTTTTTTCGATAGTCTTACTATTAATCACTTAATTTCAATGGCTATTCTCTGATACTCTGGTCGACAAATTACGAAAGATGACTGTTGAAAAATTTGATCATACCCTGGTTCTCCTTGGTATCCTGTATGGTTCAGAGTTTTGGACCCTAACTGCTCAGCCGATATCAAAAATAAAGGTTACTGGGAATAGATCGTTAAGACCTTTAGCTGGGAATCGTTCGCTGGATTATGTTTGAAATTAATATATTAGGCATGAACAACTTGTTGATAATAAATAACCATTCGAAAATACAGGTAAGAGTGGTACAGACATTTTTTGAGGACGCCAGATGATCGAACATTGGTACAGGTGTTTACTTACAAGATAACCGGACAACGTAGTATTGGACTACCTCGGAAGAGATGGGCATCCCAAATTCTTCATGAAATAGCAGACTACTACGTTTGAAGCTGGAAACGACCAGGAATTCTATTCCGTATGGCTTATGATGATGATAATTTGCTAGTAAATCATGCTGTATTTATGCAACGTATTAAAAACAATATTTGCACTTCAATACGATAATGACCCCCGCAGTGTTACTCAGTACACTATTATTGTCTGATAGATTACGACGTTTATGCTTTATTATTCTGTTCAGATTTATTACTTGCACTTGCTTTAGGATCATTTATGAAATATAGCCAAAAAATCGCTTTCCTGAGACGACGCACCTCGTGACTGGTGGCAATTTTTAAAAACCTTTGACCTATTGCTGAAACCATTGCTGATTTTTGTTTTTTTTTTAAAGGAATCGAATGACACTATTTTTGTTCACAAATTCCTACTTTGATTTCTTGACTTCCGGTTTTGGGCCACTTCCGGTCGAAATTGGAACTTAAACTCAATGATTTCTGTATCTACTCTTTGAGAGGAATCGAATGATACTATTTGGTTTCCAAATTCCTACTTTGATTTCTTAACTTCCGGTTTTGGGCCACTTCCGGTCGAAATCGGAACTTAAAACCCAATGATTTCTGTATCTACTCTTTGAGAGGAATCGAATGACACTATTTGGTTTCCAAATTCCTACTTTGATTTCTTGACTTCCGGTTTTTAGCCACTTCCCGTCGAAACCGGAACTTAAAACCCAATCCAGGCCTTTTTGTCTACACTTTTTGTGTAGATATGAATCCGAAAACCGTTTATTACATCACTTATAGTTTCTTACATCTGGGTGTGACGGACGGACAAGGGAAAATGATGATGACAATTTTAAAATTTGCCACCAAAATGTGATTTCATATCTATTTTTTGAAATCTAGTTTTCACCGAAAAAATACGTTTTCAGATCTTCTTAGCCCTAAAGAACATGTTTTTACTTTTGTTTTATGTGAGTGATCTAAACTAAAAAACTAAAATCGTATGTAGTAGGAACTTAGAATGAAAGGATCCGACACAGAAACATTCTCACCAAAATCGGTCAACTGGAAGTAGATCTAGCTGTTAATGATTTAATTTTTCAATTTTTAGCGATCTTTTCAAAAGCAACTCCTACGGTTTTGTTTAAATCATCTCGTTTATTAAATTTCTGAGCTCTACAAAATGAGGTAAAGGGCTTGTCTGCAGAAATTTGTGAGGAGCACTGCTTTCGTGATATAAAAAGATTGTTTTTTTTTTTTAGATTTCGGCCATAATATACATTTTACGTCAAAATTATGTACTATAAAAGTTATAGAAAATAAAAATTCTACAATTTTAATATCACGCATTTTTCTACAGATCTTAGTTTAGCTTCAATAAGCAATTATTAACATATTTTTCTCATCAAAAACAAAGTACAAAAACGTTGATTTTTATTTAGCACCATCCATTTATTTTTAAAATTAAATTATGTTTTTAATTATTTACATGAGTAAGAGAAAGTCGAGTTAGTGTTTCACATCAGAATTTTTATGTAACAAGTTCAAATTTTTTGTGGATTCTATGATATTATAATATAACTATTATATAGTGTTGGAATTTGTAAGAAAGTTAGTACGATTTTCTGAACCAGATAATAAAAATGTCCTCTTGTATTGAACATCATCCATAGTTTAGTACTTAAATGATAACCTACTAGAAAATTACAACAAAACCTTTAATTAGATAGATTATTAACAGTTCCATTAAAGTATTTTATGAACCTGTCATTAATTTAACCATTAATAACTAACCCAGTAGGACATAATTACGTTTGATAAAGAGCCCTCATGTCCGCATTTGCATAATTTCCCTTTTATGTGTGCGGTGACCACTCAACTGTGTGCCCACCACTGTTATAATTTATAATTTTGTTCAACATTTACAGAGTCCATTGTTTTGACAAGATTATTTACGGATCCTTTATGAAAAAATTCTCGTACCTCTTCACCAGAAAACTTTACTCTGAAATTAATGATATAAATGAGGTTAATTCTAACTAACATACGCAAGGAAATATTGACAATCCTCACTGAACATCAACTTATATTGAAATAGATCCGAAAAACTGGAAATATAAAATTAAAATTATAACAGAATTTGTATTTCTTAAAATTTGTGAATGTCAATAAAGTAGAAATTTACGAGGAAATATCTCTTAACTTAATAACAATTGAATCCAGGGGAAAAACACGTTAGTCACACTTTGGTAATTTTTAAGGAGAAGCTTTTTAAAGTTTGTAAACTTGTTTTCAGCTAACCATTGATATTATTATTATTCTAACTTAAGAAATTTATAAAGTTTTTTGTTTGAAACACAAAATACATTTAAGAAAATTAAAATAACAAAATTTATGTACCAAAATTTGCTGTTGAAAAAATCATTGTAGTTCAAAATATCGACTTAGCGTGTTTTATTCTGGGAAAATATAGAGTTTTGTCTGAATTACTATTACAATTTCTTTTTTTCTTTAATTTATTTTTAAGTCGCATCAACATCTTGGTTATTAGGCAATACACATTGAGTTGAGGAACAGTGGGTTTGAACTTGCAATAATTTCCCAGTGGCCGGGAATCGAACACGGAACCTTCACTTTGTAGCGTAGCCAATGAGCCACGGAGGCCACGGAGGCTGCCGAATGATATTTTTTTTATTGAAAAATGATAAATAATTATAAATTTGTTTTATAAAATTGTGCATAACTTGACTAACTTGTTTATTTCCGTCAATACCCAATAGCATAAAAAAGTAGTGGATTTCCCGTATGTTGGCAGTACAAACTCAAAATCATGAATTTTGAACCTAACGTGTTTTCCCCTGGACCCTTCAATTGTTAAAAAATTAATCTTAAACATGAAGTTTCATCAAAATTTATTAATTCTCGATTGTTTGTTCCTAATATTTATTTATAATCAAGCTCTGTGTATTGTTAACCATCGTCTGGCTTATTTGCAGTGTTTTACTTGTACTTTGATTCTTATTGGGTTAAATCTTCATCGGTGTATTCAGTAGCATGTGTTTTCATGACAGCATGTGAACGGGTGGTCATACTAAGTTATTAATACAACCAATTTTGCTTAATTTTCTAATGAAAATTCTACCATCTGACTGATTGGGCTTGAATTAAATATAAAGGCCTTGATTTAAAATTATGCACAAAAATAATGAATGGTTCGTATTTTCGTAAAATTTCCTTAATATCCAGTGGGTTCATTTACAAAAACGTTGAATTACTTATAACAGCTAAAAGACGGTAAATTTCTATTAACTTCAATAAAAAATGATTTGTCATAGGTAACCACAAAGTTTACTAAGGAATTGGTTCTCAAAGTGGGGGACGCGACCTCAAAGGGGGCGCGATAAAAATTTTGGGGGGGGCAAAGTTTAATTTAAAAAAATTTTGTGTAGACCAAATGAATGAAGTGAAATATTCTTTATAACTTATAGAAAATTTGCATTAAGCAAAAAACCTCATTGTTCTTCAAAGTGACTCTTCCTTAAAAACAAACATTTAAGATCATTTAAGAAATGTTCGCTCACGCCCTTCTTGATCAGAGTCCAAAAAATACCCTTTTTTGAAAGAAAATGCCTAAAAAAGTACTCATTTTTTTGCTAGATATTCTTGTAAAACTGGATTTTCTACTTTTGCTGCCATGAAGAGCAAACATCTTTCAAAATTAAATATGACACGAGAACTGAAAAGTTGCACTGTCGAAGAACTGACTCCACGTTTCAGAAAGCTTTGTGCCGAGAAAAAATACACTCATCCATCACATTAGCAGTTTTAATTTTGGTTTTGAGTTATATTTAGCAATAAGTACTTATTAAAAATACAAGTCCTGATCTATTTTTAATTATTTTAACACTGAACCCATTATCCCAATAGGAATAGGCTTTATAACACATAAAGTGTTATTTAAAAATACACACTTAATACATATATGTAAGGGGGTAATGTACAGTTAAACCTTATAGGGGAGGGCTCTAAATAAACATACAGTTTGAGAACCGCTGTACTAAGGGATTCATGATAACCCTTGAATTTTCAGAGTGTTCTCAATTGTAAGAAAAAATAAATGTTTAAAAAAATTATAATAAAAACTGTAAAATAATGTATACAGAAGTTAAAGAAGGACGTCTAGAGACTCATGCAAAGTTATTAGTGCCAGACTGGCTGGCAGACATCTTAAAAAGTGAGACAGGAGATGATGTTGCGATCAATAGAGATGACTCACGCTGAGTGGGTGAGAAGTTAAAGTAGTAAACTTTAAAGTCCTTCGGGGTGAGGTTAACATTATGTCTAGGTCAAGGTCAATCTTAAGCGTTCCGTTTTTAAACACGCATGCAGTAAACATAAAACACATAGACTTACTTCAAGTACTGTTGTAATTAAAAACAACTTCCACCTTAAATTATGCATGAAAACGAATCATACGTAAGACATAAGAAGGTACTTATTCACCAAATCTTAACGAGTTCTAAAATCTACAGAAAAATATTTACTCAGCTGAAATCATTACAATTCTACAAACACTTCCAGATATTACTACATCAGTTTTAGGATAGAGTTTATCAAAGTTTAAAAAAGTAGTCTCACTTTAGTTTTGTTATAATAGTTCATAGCACCTGAAGGCTATCAAAAAGAAGTTTTTTCCCTTTCTAAGAAAACTAAACATCTGCAGGTTGGTTTACACCAGTTTACACGATCACTTCAGTTTATATCACAAGTAATACCTATAAAATATTGTAAAAGTATTCGGCAATGCAAATTTAGGTGTGTTAAGCAAACAGCAAATTTGGCACTCCATGTTTGCTGTTTGATTTTTAAGAAAAAAGTGTTAAGAAGATATCTTACATTTATTGTTATCAAGTAACCAAAATACCGGATATGAGAAAAAGCAATCATTTATAAATAGTACCGCTTGTGGGTTTTAATGCCACAAAATAAATAGGCACACATTCAACTTCGCGATAACAAAATTGCTTGCGCTAATTAAAAGTGCCGATAAATTTTATAGCTATGGACTATGGATAAAGTTCTACAAAATAAAAACTATATGATTCTACATTAAATAATATATATTACTGTAGTAACAGTTGGTGTTATAAAGTTTACGACGTATTAAATTCTAAACTAATATCGAATTTGTGTAAACTAGAACAATTCTTACAGTAGGATTGATCCAGACCCAAGCCGGGAACTGAACCCGCGAACTTTGGCCTAACTTCAGAGTTTTTAACCTAATTATCAATCGAAGGGTTTTATCCTTACTAGTAACTACTGCATTCGGCTGATTTGCATGACAGTTTTCTTTTTTCCCTATTTTTATAAAAATAGAAAGTCCTTTTGAACAGCCCTCCAACTTTATCGTTACTTTACGCTGAATTTTTGACTTGAACAGACATGAATTCAGACAGGTAAGTAGTGATGTTCGTTAATATGTCATTCTCGGTTGATAACCATACAAAGTCTTTTGTTCGAAATAATGTTACTTATAATTCAAAACGACTTTCTACCATCTAACTGCCTTAGCTGGCTCGTAGACTTGAACTTATTTTAATTAATTTTTGTAAGAAGTAGAATATATTTGGTACAATAAAAGAATGCCATAAAGTTTATTTTTGGCCACCTCCTTGGCGTAGTAGTTATGCATTAGCTAAAATAGTGGAAGATTCCCGGTTCGATTCCCGGCTAGGGACTGGAAATTATTACAAGTAAAAGCTCACTGTTTCAGTTCCATAACCAACCGTAATTATGCCTATCATAATGACCAAGCTGTTGACACAACGTAAAAATAATTCCGTCTGAGATTTATTTTTACTGAAAAACTGAAACAAACCTAATATTATTATTAACGTGTGCCTAAATATCATAAAATCACACTAAATCAAAGAAATGTTGGAGGCCGCCTCCATAGCGTAGTGGTTAGCGCACGACCTACCACGCGGAAGTCCCGAGTTCGATTCCCGGCTAGGATCTGATATTTTTACGAGTCAAATCACAAAGTTAATGTTACATAATCCACCGTATTCGCTTATGACCAAGCTGTTGATGCGACTCTACATAAAAAAATTAAATCAATTAAATAAATGTTACAAGCTGATCTACTTTAAAATTTCTTAAAGTTCAAAATTAAGTTAACTTTTTAGTTTGAGATGTAGCTGAATATAATAACAAAATAACCAAAAAAAAATGTACGAGTATCTATAGACTATTTTAAAAACCATAAAACGCTATAGAGGCTATATTTAAAAATAATCCACCGGGTTGGTCGAGTGGTAAAGTCGTCGCTGAGAATCAGCTGATGTACGGAGACGAAGGTTCTGTGGTTCAAATCCTATTAAAGGTAGTTACTTTTATACGGATTTAAATATTATACAGTGGTTACCGATGTACTTTGATGGTTGGAGTTCAATTAAGCATAATTTCTGAAGAATGGGTGGCTTGAGTTTGTACAAGACTATTCCTCATTTGCAAATCATACATAACATCCTCAGTTCATTAAGTCAAAGGGTTGCTTATTAATCTAAATTGAACAGATTTCAACGTACACACGGTAGGGTTAAAAAATACATTTAAAATACGCGGTCGTACGGAACCAGTATGGGGAGCAACATTCGATTCTGACGTAGCCTACGTCTATCTATTCTATAAAAAATTCAATCAAAACTTTTCGCACACAGTAACGCGCACAGTTACCATGATATTTCACAATATGTCAGTCATCCACAAAGGTAATAATATTCTAAATATAAAATACAAAAATCAAAAATTCAGTGATAAAATAGCAAGAAGGCTAGAAATGAAATTCTGGTCGACTGTTGATTTTGGCTACTAAAACAGAGAAACGGCTAATACGCAAGCACATAACAAACATTTTATTACAAAAATTAAAAAGCTAATGTAAAGCCTGTATATGGGTAATAATATGAATATTACGGGTCAATTCTAGATTAATATAAAACACACAAAACAGTATAAATTTGAAAATGTTATTAACCTACTCGTTTATTATAAAAACATACAGTGCAGTGTAAATTTGTAAATTTTATTGACCTATTCGTTTGGTATAAAAATATACAGGGCAGTGTAAATTTGTAAACGTTATTAACCTACTCGTTTATTACAAAAAAAACATACAGTGCAGTGTAAATTTTCAAATGTCATTAACGTACTCGTTTATTATAAAAACATACAGTGCAGTGTAAATTTGTAAATGTTATTATTATTATTATTTTTTTTTTTTATTGACATTCTGCAAAATTATAATCTATCAATCATGAACAATAAGTAATTACGATAAGTAGAAAGAAACAGTTATTCACATCAGCAATCCAGTGATTACTGTTGTAGCCACTAACTAATGTATACTATCATTAACAATAATATTAGAAATGTTAACAATGATATTAATCTTAGTAAACAAGAACATTTATACTCACGTACATCAACAAACACGCACACACACACACACACACACACACACACACTCACGCAACCACTCTTAATACGTACATTTTACATGTTTTACACACTAAATCTATGTACAAGGTCTAAAACGTTAAATCTTTTCAGTCTCACAAAATTATTTACACTATTGTCTAATAAGTTCACTGATAAATAATTTGGATGGACCTCAAGCCGTCTTTGATACCGAACACTGAAGTTTTTAATTTCTTGTTGAATAGAATTCATCTTTAAATCTTTGTATATGTATTTATTAGAAATATACCAAGGTATATTGAGTAACTGCCGCAACGTTTTTGTCTGAAATCGCTCTATTATATTTAAATTGGTTCTCTTCGCAGATCCCCAGAGCTGAATGCCGTATGTCCATACGGGCTTCAAAATTGTTTTATACATGAGAATTTTATTGGAAGTGGACAATTTCGATTTACGGCCAAGCAGCCAGTTATTATTCTACTCGTTTTATTATAACAACATACAGCACAGGGTAAATTTGTTAATGTTACTAACCTACTCGTTTATTACAAAAACTTACAGTGCAGTGTAAATTTGTAAATGTTATTAACCTATTCGTTTATTATAAAAACATACAGGGCAAAGTAAATTTGTAAACGTTATTTACCTACCGTTTATTATAAAAAAAACATACAGTGCAGTGTAAATTTGTAAATGTCATTAACGTACTCGTTTATTATAAAAACATACAGTGCAGTGTAAATTTGTAAATGTTATTATTCTACTCGTTTATTATAAAAACATACAGTACAGTGTAAATTTGTAAATGTTACTAACCTACTCGCTTATTACAAAAACTTACAATGCAATGTAAATTTGTAAATGTTATCCTATTCGTTTATTATAAAAACATACAGGGCAGTGTAAATTTGTAAACGTTATTAACCTACTCGTTTATTATGAAAACATACAATACAGTGTACATTTGTAAATGCTATTAACCTAATTTTTTAAAAAAAAACCATACAATACAGTGTAAGTTCCGTAAATTTGTAAATGTTATTATTCTACTCGTTTATTATAAAAACATACAGTACAGTGTAAATTTGTAAATGTTACTAACCTACTCGCTTATTACGAAAACTTACAATGCAATGTAAATTTGTAAATGTTATCCTATTCGTTTATTATAAAAATTTACAATGCAATGTAAATTTGTAAATGTTATTAACCTACTCGTTCATTATACAACTACCTACTAAATATAATATTGCTTATATATTTTCCTCGGATAGGGCCAATTTTAGACCATGTGAGCTGACTTAAGGCGTTTCTAAAATTTCTTTTTGCAGCCCACATTCTCAGCATTCACTCACTTTTGGCTTTTCTCCTTTCTTCTGTCCACCCGGTATTCTATTTTTGCTCTTCATGGAAGCCCTTAAATTCTTAATTAGTTGTCTGAATCTGATACATTGCATGTTTATAAAATAATTTTTTTTTGTAGCCTATATTTACTTCAAAAACCAATCATAGTAAGTTTCATAAAAACTATCCAGTTGTTTCGATGCCAAACATGTTATACATATTTCTGGTTAATTTATAAACGAGTTCACTTAGAAAAAATCGTACTGCGATGCGGTTACAAATTTAAATCCATACTGGGTTTGTTTTATTTGCAGGTTTGTATTAAATAATTTAGTATTTTTAATTTTAAATAATTTACAATGAAAATTATAATGATACATTGTATGAGTGTGAAACTTGTCAGTTAAATAAATATACCTATAGTCCGATTTTGATGGAGTTTCCAGAAAATGGCAAATTTCTCCTTGGTGAAGTGTCGGACAGAGAAATGTTATGAACAGAAAACAATTTTCCTTTTAGCATGTTTTACTGTCTGTACTTTTTATTGTGCACTCTTTTCCACCACGTGCACTTCAGGGTTACGATTTTGAACCAATTTTTTACAAAAAATTATAAATTATTGGGCAACTAGGAATCGGACAAAAAAAATTGAATTCAAAAAACATAATCTTAACATTCTTAAATTTGTTACACACACCTTTTCCTTAAAATAAAAACATAGTTTACAAAAACTTATTTTCAAAGAAAAAGAACACCAGACTCTATAAAATAATTAAATAAGTGGCATCCCTAATAAACTTAATAAGTCCAGAAAATGAAAGTTTAATCAAAATCTTTTTGAAAAAATAATATTTTGCATTTCTTCACAGAAGTAGTTTTAATTGTAGATAGAAACCTTAGTTTTAAAGTTTTGAGATCGATCGGTGAGGCAGTTGATGCCTGTAAGTTAGAACGAATAAAACATGCATGGGTGCGGGCGTGGCTGCATCCTGGCAGTGATATATCTAAAAATCATTTTTGTCTCTAGGCGTTAATGAAGATGAAGGTAAGTTGAAATCCAGGTTTGAAAATTGTCACTATAACAATCCTATTTCAATTTATACCACAAGTCGCGAGAAAGTAAAAAAAGAAAACAAGTATCAAAACTAATGACAGAAATACATATTTTAAAATAAACTTTCTCTGATTGCAGAAAAAAATGTAAAAAATGTTTACATTGTATAATGAACTTGCACAGAAACTCTGACCAGACTATATAAATAACACAACTGTTTACTAACAACTTAATCTGTCTTAACAACTCTGACAAACAGTGGGAAACCAATGTTTACCATACATTTATACGGGTTCACATAATACAAATTTAGTACATTGCACAACAAAAGGCGGGACAGAAAAGTGAAAATATCTTGACTTAAACATTTTCAGCATGGCAAACTATCGCTGAATATACTATTAAAGCATAAATTTATTTTTCTAACATATATGCAACGATTAAAAAATTTTATGTGATAGATCAAAAATTCAGTTTCAAGGACACTTTCATCGTAAAATCTTTTTCAATGCTGCTTCAATACAAAAAGATTATTAAACAAATTTTTTACAATAATTGCAAAACGAATTTGTAGACGAAAATAAATGTAAGTAAAATTAAGGTCCTTATATTAAAGTTCTGAATTATTAAATTCATTATTAAAACTAAGTTATAATTTATATTCATAATTAAACTATTATTCGTTATTAAAAACAAAATTATTTTATTTATGCATTTCTATTTAATGGCAGTTTTACATATTTCTATCACGTCAATACAGCATGAGTAGTTCCTAACTCAAAAATATTTAACAGAGTTTCTCTCCATAATAGTAATACGGGTATCAATAATGATCTTACTAAACCGTAGTATCAGTATTGAAAATGGACGCCTCCTTGGCGTAATGACAAGCGCGCTAGTCACTAAGCCAACGGTTCGATTCCCGGCAAGGGTCTGGCTATTTTAACACGTTAAATCCCACCGTTGCAGTACCAAAATCCACATAGTTGCTAATCACCAAGCTGTCGATACGACTTTAAAATATAGACTAAACAAAAAAAAACTATTAAAAATGAAACACAAAATGTATCCTAGACTTACTGATACCGTTCCTAAGGTCCGTTTCGTTAATAACGACAAAACTGTCGATATAACTTTAATTAAACTAAATTTTAAAAACTCAGATCAAACAATGAAAACGCATGAGCTAGATTCTTCATGAAGCAATATAGATTTATATTAAAAATTACATTGAAACAAGTTTAAAAGTTACAAATTCCATTTAATTAGGCTCAGTTAACTATCATGATCTGTCAATTAAATAATAAATTTCTCTACAATTTGTTATGTAAGACGATTATAAAAAAAAGTTAAATATTAGTTAGATGGATTATATAGTCCTAAATACTTACGCAGTGAAAGAATTTCAAGGTGAGAATAAAAACGAGGATACGAAGGTGAATATGTTATCTGGTAAATGGAACATGCTGTAATATTAAGACATTCATGTAATAATGTAGGCCTGATGGAAAAAAGTAAATTACAATGATATTGCACACCGTTGAATAAATCTTTAGGATAATAACCGGAAACACCTCTTTCTACTTCCTTCACAAACCCTTCATTTCACCGTTTATTTGACTTAGCTCATTTATAATTACTATTAATTTTATGTTTAATTATAAATCGTTAGTTTGTATTGTGATTATTTTCTCAGTATCTTCGTGAGAATTTAAGTAATCTTTAATTGTTTTAATTCAACAATGTGTCTACCACAGCCCGTTAAATTTTCTTTAATATTCTTTGTGTTCCAATAATAATCAATTTCTTTTCTAGAATCCTCTTTAAACAGCTATTACTTCTATAAGAAAAAAAAATAACAGCTGAAGTTTTAGAAGGGTTTACAAATTGTCTTGAAAGACTTAGAGGTTTTATTAACATAAGATGTAACAGTTCCATAGGAGGTGGAGGATTGTTTTCTGATGTCGGATCAAGAGGTCAGGCGGCGGGTTTTTGGTTGGTAAGGCGGTTGCGGCCTCCTCGGGGCTGGACGAGGACGCCTCAATTGAGCCCAACACTACTTCCCCCATCGTGAGAGAGTGAACATGAGTTTTTCTTGCCGCCTCGGATAAAAAAAAGATGAAAGATTTACCCAGAACGGGCAAGTGGAGTAATAAATTAATTTTGCACTCGATCTGTTGGTTTCAGGGCTACAAAAAATAGTTCTGTTTCTTATCACATAGTCAGCAAATTATATGACTGAACTATTTAAGAACAGAAGAGGTAGAGGTAGAGGTAGAGGTAGGTGTAAAACAAACTAGTCAGAGTTATCTCCTCTGAGAAAAATGAATTTTATTATACAGCAAGACCCTGTGGTAAATGAAGTGAATGTGTCATTTGCAGGGTGGAAAGTGGATGCTTTTCGGAGGACCTAGCATGCTGATAAGCATACTCTTTCAACTCAGTAGTAGTAAACCACCTCACTTCTCGTTTTTACTTAGTAAAACCCTTAAAGGTTCAAACCAGTCTTTCGGCTGTTGACATAAACACAAGATGTATACTATTTTTCAAGACGATGAGCTCTGAACGTATGCATTGCCCCCTACCCACTTTATAGCTAGCCAATGACTTGCCAGCAACGTTGCCAATACTTGCTCTTGTAGCTCTGTTAAATATTTGTCAGCCATTATTTGGTCTTTCAATAACAATTATAACCTATAAACATACAGTCACTGATTATATTATAAAGTATTGCATGTTAACGCGCTCTATAATTGATGTGTTCAGTACGAGATACAAGAAGGGAGTGAACTACTGCGGCTCTTATACGCATGCATGCGTAATGTTTGTCAGGTACAATCTGACAACGCTGGCAAACGTTCTGATTGGTCTAAATGCGTGGAACAGCAGAGCTCATCATCTGTGAAAAGAATATTAAGATGTAAGATATTTCATTAACATTGATTAGACGTTACATGGCCAACAAACCTACCAAAGATAATAATCAACACCCCTCATAATGAACATATAAAATTCTTTTGACAGCGCTTTTTGTGTGCTGTATTTGCAGACGTTAGCCCCTGAAAGCAATGATGGACCTCGTACGGATAGCATATTGTCCACATTTTGTATGACTTCCTTCGTATCTGAAGAAGTTTTATAATTAAAAAAACATTGTATTTTACAATAGTTTCAAGGGATAATTAGAATATAGAATAGAATTTACTTTATTAATATAAGTATAAAACTTAGAGTACGGAGTTTCTTCATAATAAATACAAACTTTTAATTACAAATCAGCGAATGATTATAAAAGAACTTAGACAAACAAAGTTAAAAACCCTAGATATAAAATACAAATTGATAAAAACACACAATACACATCTCAATTAAATATAAGATTACAAACAAAAATTGCATTTGGCTGAGCATGTTTTCAAATTATGCAAATACGAGAAATAACTTTAAATTAAATTATACAATTACAATACAAATTACCATTGTGAAATAATACTTTTCCATTATAAATTAGTTTCAACGGATAATTCGGTAGTTTGCGAATATTTTTTTGGAGCATACCATGAAAACAAATTATTTCTTCAAGGAAGGGATTCTACTGATTTATTTATCTAAAAATAATTTGGTTTTATAGAAGAAAAACAAATAGCATTTTTATAATTATTCAATTCGTTATCAGGGAAAATGAACTTAATGATGTTTTCTAATTAACTAATTCAAATTTCTTTTGAATTGTTCCCTTATTAGAAGCTACCGTTGTAAATGGGTTACTTAACTACATCAGATAGTTTTAACTTATTAAAATTCTCCGGACATTGAGCGGAAAATAAACCCAGAGGACCTTGACATCAGCAATCAAACGCTCTAGACAACAGCACCACGGCAGCGGCCATATAAAATATTGCTTTTATCAGATAATTTAATTAACCTTAATTTAACACATTTAAAAAAACAGGTTGATGGCCAAACAAACATTTACACGGCTGTGTACTTTTACACTAAAACGATTTTCTTGTACAATGTAAAATTTATGGTTGAAGGTACACGGAAGTCTTCAGTTTGTTTTGATATGTTTAGATATCACCTGCCTCGGAACCCTAATACACTATCTGATATAACATAAGAACTCGCTAACACTTACAAGATCTTACAAGCGCTTAGATAAGCAAATAAATGAAAAAGAAGATTAACTTAGTATACTTACTGTTTTTTGTATTTTTAGCGATTGGTGTGTGCGCGTGCGTGCGTGCGTGCGTGCGTGTGTGTATGTGTGTGAATAGAATATCGCAAGAACGGAACATGGTACGAACTTGAAACTTAAAACTTAAGTTATATACCACTAGAGGACCCGACACGAACATTTTCATCAAAATCGGTCAACCGAAAGTAGTAGTTTATTCGTGTCATTTTTCACTTTTTCCAATTTTCTCAAAAACAGCTCATACGCATATTTTTAAAATCGCCTCATTTACTACATTTTTTATACTCTACATATAGGGTAGGCGCTATGTCTGCTGAAATTCTTGGGGAGGCTGTTCTCTCGTAGAAAAAATGATTTTTTTAAAGACTGCGGCTTTAATATACGTTTTAGCGCAATAATGTACTATATACTAAAAGTTGTAGAGAATTTAAAATCGTATAACTTTTATTGTAATTATTTTTTTTGTATAACGCTTATTTTAGCTGTAATTGGTAATTTTCTGTTTCTTTTTCATGAAAATCTGTAAAATGGATTTTTTAAGATTTCGGCCTTAGTATGCATTTTACAGCAAAGGTGTATAATAAATTTATAGGAAATTAAAAGATCTACAACTTATATTCCAAGCATTTTTCTCTAAAAAACCTAGTTTAGCGTGAAAGAGTGATTATCCGTATTATAAGCCAAACTAAGGTTGATTTTTATTTTGCATCATTCACTCATGAATAAAATAAAGTCATGTTTTTTTGAGGTTAGTTTTTTTGTTTAATTCTAATATTTTATTACTAATGTTAGGTATATTGTTCATTATTTTCATTGGCAAGAGAAAGTCGTGTGAGTGTTCACACTAGATTTATTTTTTCTTTGGTACGGGTTGCCTAACTTAGTACATATTCAGCCGTAACAAATAGCCGGGCGCATTGGCGTAGATGGTAACGTGCTCGCCTCTTAACATGCGGTCTTCGGTTCGAATCCCATTCAGGCACGGCATATTTTCACACTTTACAAAAACCATTTCATCCTTCACCGTCTGCATTAGCAGTAATTGCAGAACAGTCGGACGTTAAATCAAAAAAATAAGTAACAAATAACCCCGTATTAATAGAAATTATAAAATGGTTTTCCATACAAATTTTTGGGTAATACACATTGTTTTTAATTATACAAACACTGTCTGAAAGTTAACATACTAGTAATTTAGCTACACTGTGTAGTGTAATTGAAACTTTTGCACCGTAATGATAATGTTAAATGAATGAGCGTGAGTGTGCGAGTGTATGGTTAGTTCAATAATTTTAATAATAAATTTTATTGGTTCAATATTGGCGCAATACTCCCAAAATTTACAATAAATTTTCGTTAAAAATAACTTGGCGTTTGGAAAAGCGTAGCCCGTATTAATATTTCATAATTACAATATAATTAAAGTTTGAAAATATCGCACAGGGATAACTTGTTAAGGGAAAATTTTAATGTGCCCGTCAGTCACTCTAACTCTCTCTTTTCCTCCTTCTCCCCCCCCCACAACCTCACGAACATTGTTCTACCTTATTATATAGAGGAATGAGCAATCACTCTAATGGGAATACAAAATTAATTTAACTACAATTAAACTAGATAAGCCTAATTCTTTGTTCGTAAACTCAAAAACGTACTCGTATATCCAGAGGTGATTGTTAACAATGATTTATGCGAAATAATAGCATCATGCCGTATAATTAATGTATAAATTTTCGTACAGTTAAAAACTGCAACCTGGTAAATTATCTACTCAACACGTAGGCCTAGTTTCAATGAATTACTATTACAATCAGGAACTTCCTAATAATAGGCTGTATATCACATATTGAAATACCATAAATATCATACATCGAATAAATCGAATAGTAGTACAACTAAACCCATTATATGAAAAACCTGTGTGGCAAACCACACTAACTTTCTACAAAATCTTTAATCAGTGTTATATTTTACACACTTCTCAATCGATTTTCAAGCATGTGTCCATTCTAATATAATGTTGTATATATAAATGGAATGGATGAGATCATGAGAAAGGATTACTTATTAAAATTAAAAAGAAAAAACGGAAGTGCTGTGCAGCAGCAAGAGTGGTTTAGAAGAGATGGGAAATTTAAAATAAGCAACGAAAACATACAGGAAGTTCGGGAATTCAGCTACCTAGGGAGTAACATAACAAAGGATGGTAGAAGCGCAAGTAATATCAAAAGTAGAATTGTTCTAGCTAGAAAAGCCTTTGAAATGAAAAACAGCTTACTGACTACAATTATTGACTTACTGATTAGAAAAAAAATTCTTAAAACACTATGTTTGGAGTGTAGCATTAAACGAGAGTGAAACATGGGTGATAGGGGCTGTAGAAAAGAAGAGGATAGAAGCTTTTGAAATGTGGTGTTATAGGAAAATGTTAAAGATTAGGTGGGTTAACAATAAAAGAAATTTAGAGTTTCTTAGGCGAGTAGATGAAAAACGAAGTATAAGGAAGCATCTTACCAGAAGAAGGGATAGCTAGTGTGGCATATCTTAAGACATCCAGGTATTGGTCTATCAATAATGGAGGGTTTTCTTGAGGGAGTGAATTGTAGGGGGAGGCAAAGGTTAGAATATATAAAGCAAATTACAAAAGATGTAGGGTGTTACAGGTATGTAGATATGAAACGACTTGCACAAGTTGAAACAGCATGGAGAACTGCATCAAACCAGTCGAGAGACTGATGACAAAAAAGTATTGAAAATATGTAATTTACAAAAAATTATGTAAATCGATTCAAATCAATGTTTTTCGTGAAAAATTATAAAACTTTTGTATTCATACAACAACTAAGTTAATGTAAAAAGTAGTGGTTTAAAAATGGGCCAAATTTTATTTGGTTTTTTGATTTTTATTACGGTAGTGTACACTGAGCAGCACAATTTCCAATGTGATAGTAAAAGTTGTTTAACGGGCGGTTGGAAATTTTATTTCCAGGAGAAGTATATTCTTCAACGGTGTTATTCACTATTCGAACCACGAGGGCTCTGCTTCGATTAAGTACATTTGGACGTTTTGTAAGGAACTCTTGCAGCTAGAACACGAACTAATAATCTATTCGGGCGATTAACTATGTTATGGTAAAATTTACTGTAGAAAAAAGCGGCTAGTTCTTTTACTGTCGGAATTTTGAAATCGTTGTGGAGGGTTTTATTGTTACATAAAAAAGAGCCTCAGGAGTACAGATGTGGAACGCTAGCCTGGCGCACGCCTTGTGCACGCCGTACTGAGCGGGAGATGGGGAAGTCATGCATTTCCGAAAACATGGTCGCACTTCACTGTTCTTTTAAAAACTGTCAATACACGCTGTTCGCGTTCAAGTAAATTATAAACTGCTTATGTCGCAACATATAAATATAAACAAAATAAGAATTGATAACAACATTAGAACGTTTATGTTATCTGTGAGTAATATTTAATTAATATACTTTAACATCAGTTGTAGTGTCGATATCGTTTAATTCCTTCCCTTCGCATTTTCATAGTAGTGTTTCAAAAAGTGAATGTTTACGTGTGTTTTGTGTTACTATACTATAGGTACAAGTATTAAACGTCGATTGAGTGGTCCTTTTCACTTTTTTAAACAAAATGTCGGAAAATAAAATGTTAATCGCAAGTTCCGTAGTTTTATAATTAGAGCGCCGACCTGATCAATTTTTAAGATTTTTTCAGTTAATATAGATCTAAATTAAATTTAAACAGTAAGGCTACTTTATGTAATTATTTAATTTCATTTGTTTGCAATTATAATTGACCATACGTATTAATCAATTTATTGTAACAAAAAATAACTCAGCGTAGGTATTAGTACATGAAACAGATAAATGCATTAGTTTAAAGTGGTATGTTTTAGTAAATGCTTAGGCGTTTGTATTAAAAGCAGTCAATGTTTTCGGAGAGACTAGTATGGTGACGGCCTCTGTGCGCCGAGCTGCAGTTCCACATCTGTAGATCTTCAGAGTTTTGACTGAAAGGCCTGAGTCGACTTTAAATTATTCTCTACTACTGCTCCAAAGAGCAGTAAACGTCTCAAAACAGTTTTAAATTAAAATTTTGGAAAGGAGGTTTAATTTGCATCGAAAGTTAATTAAACAAAGAATACCTTCTGATGGAGGTTTAGTTGTAGACGTTTTAATGCACATGATGTTTATAAGTTAGCTATCTCTCAAGTTACAAGGCAAGATATCGCACTACTCTCCCCTGGGTAATAATAACGTTATTCAGTACCACACGTGAACACGTCTGGCGTTGTAAGGTGAACGTAACTAGTGCTAATTCATTGGCGTTCATCTTAATACATCAGCATGTACCCTACCCAAGTTCTGTACTAAGCAAAGATGTTACTGCACCAACCTGAAAGCAGCATCAACGATATTTTTCTAATAAGAATTGCTGTGTCATCAGCATATTTTGCGAGTACCATTGTGTTTAAATAGAAGCATACAAAAAATGGGGATAATATTGCCTTCTGAGGCGCTTTAACTCTAGCAGAAATTTGATCCGGTTTCAATATAGATTTGCGCTGACTTAAGCACGGGAAAAAATTTTAACTTAATATTGAAGGAGTTTTAATTTTTTTAAATTCTTCTCTCCTTTCTTGCTCTGAATGCCCGTTACAGATATTAATTTAAAATCTGAGAACAAGTCTCAAAAATTTTTTCCAGAAGTAGGACTATTATTTTTTCACTCATATGCTCAGTAAGTGTAATCTTACGAAACTTATGAAACTTCATAAAAATCTTGAAATACAAGAGAATTTTATTTTTAGATTTTTGATTGGAGTAAAGAGCTCTTAATTCTGGGGCAACATTGCACGTTAAAAATTTAGCCTTATCTTTTATTACTTATTTTCCTAGAATTATAAAAGCTATACATGTACACATGGGCGCGGTCATCCTTCCCAGAACATCCTTTTCAGCGACTAAGGTCATTGTACCTCGTAAAAAAACCAGGGTCCATCTGGCTCCGGATGGTAGCACCCTGTGAGGGCCCCTGCCTAGGGTTACTAGGTGAAAACCGGTCAACGGTCTCGAAGGCGGAAGAGGAGGAATCCCAACGGCGGAGAGGGCGGAAGAGCCTAGAGTGGCGACTCGAATGAAAGGCCCTGCGAGCTTGGAAGCAGTAAAGTAGCAACCCTACTACCAAGCTTAACCTGCGCAGCGTTCGTACCGCGGCCAGGGGATCAAAACAACCACTGGCAAACTCACAGACAGCCTCGGAAATAAAACCGGATTAAAGGATAAAACAAATGGAATTGCTAAAAAAAAAAAAGATTTGGAATTGCGGATTTGTTAAAATTAGGCACGTGGAATGTTAGAGGGTTATCTAATAAAGAGGATGAATTGAATATGGTTTTAAAACAGCAAAATGTAGACATTGCGGTGATTACGGAAACGAAAAAGAAATTACAAGGGACGAAGGATTTGGGTGATTACTGGATGGTTTATAGAGGCGTATCACAGAATCAAAGAGCAAGTGCAGGCGTGGCGATCATGATCAGCAATAAATGGAAAAACAATATAATGGACTACTCATGTGTAAATGAAAGAATAATATCATTAAGGCTCAAAATTGAGAGAGGTCATCTGACTGTCATTGGTATTTATGCACCTGAAGAGGGCAAGAAAGAAGAGACTGACTCCTTCTATGATAACCTCCAAAAGATTTTGAATAAAGTAAATGGAACTGATCACGTTGCAATAGTCGGAGACTTCAATGCGAGAGTGGGTAACATTCCTATACCAGGAGTAGTGGGCTCTTTTGGTGAAGCGACCATGAATCATAATGGACAGGAACTGCGGCAATTTGCCTCATTCAATGATCTCAGAATCACTAATACGTTTTTTAACAAAAAAGACATTCACAAATTCACCTGGAATGCTAGAGGTTTGAGATCGATGATTGATTATGTTGTTGTTAATGATAAGATGAAGAGATTGGTCCAGGACGTACGTGTATTTCGAGGATGCGACATCTACAGCGACCACTATCTTGTGATAAGCAAAGTTCTAATTTTGAAAAAATGGAGGAATATCAGGAGAAGTAAAGCTCAGAGGGAAGAAGTCTTTAAAATAAATTTTTTACAGGAAGATAGCATACGAGATCTCTATCAAAAAAGATTACAAGAATCCCTGATGATAGTTCCAACGGCAGATGATATTGAAACAGAATGGTATAATATTAAATCATGTATGAAAAAAGCAGCAACTGAAGCACTTGGGAAAAAGATAAAGACAAGAGGTAGAAATCGTTTACGAATTTGGAATCCTGACATAGAGGATGCTATCAGAGAAAAACAAAGTTCATATCTCACTCTGTTGCAAAAGAAAACTCGTCAAGCAAGAGAAGATTACAAAAGGAAACGTAACTTTGCCAGACAAGTAGTAAGGAAAGCTCAACGGGACTCATGGGACAGGTTTGTAAATGTTATAGAGAAAGATATCCATGGGAGGCAACAATGCGCTTTTAAGATAATGAGATCCATCAATAGAGTCGAGAGAGATAATGCTCCATTAAACATTATTTCAGATGTTGAGTGGGAAAAACACTATAAGGAGTTGTGGCATTCTGAAGATGCTGGAATCGGATGTCCCTTTGAACCATCTGCCAATAATTCAGTAGACTCAATAACAATTGAAGAATTACAACACTCTCTAAGGAGTATTAGAAATAGGAAAGCTGCTGGATTGGATGGTTTAAATGGAGAGCTCTTTAAATATGGAGGCATGTTTTTTGAATTAAGGTTTTTGCACCTCTTAAATAAATGTTGGAGGAGACATGGAATTCCAGAAGAATGGAAAAAGGCAGAAGTTATATCTCTTTTTAAGAAAGGAAAGCGGAATGACTGTAGGAACTACCGAGGTATCAGTCTTCTCAATGTTGGATATAAGATCTATTCCAAAATCATTAATTGCCGGGTGAAAAATATTGCTGAAGCAATTCTGAATGAAGAACAGAATGGATTCAGAATAGGAAGATCATGCTCAGATAATGTTTTTTCAGTCAAAAGGATTATAGAAAAAAGACGAGAATACAATCTTGAAACCCATATGGCTTTTGTTGACTTTGAAAAAGCTTTCGATAGTGGATAGAAGACACCTTTGGAATATTCTATGTGAAAGAGGATATCCACTTCACCTCATTAATGCAATAAAAACACTTTACCATAACACGCAAATAGTCATAAATACAGGTAAAAAGAGACTTGAGGAGATGACAATTAACCAAGGAGTACGACAAGGGTGCAGCTTATCACCCACTTTATTCAACATTTATATAGACCACATTTTCAGGAAATGGAAATGCAGAGTAGACTTAGGTATCAAGTTGAATAATGAAAAATACCTGAACGCATTACTATTTGCAGATGACTTGTGGATTATTCAAGAAAACGAAGATAGCCTCCAAAAATCAATCCATGTCCTGAACAATTTATGTAAAGAGTATAATTTTAGAATCTCTAAAGAAAAAACAAAAATAATGGCATTCACTGGCAAGTTTCCCACTAGATCAAAAATTGTGGTAGATGACAAAGTGTTGGAACAAGTATCACAATACTGCTACCTCGGCTGCAATATCAGTTTTAAAGATGATTTAGATATTGAGAAGAAGATAGGGAAATTCCAATCAATATGTGGTAATATCAGCAGAACCCTGGGGAAAAAAGCGAGGAAAGAAACTACCATGAAGTTTTATAAAGTGATGGCTGCTCCGGTCCTCCTCTACGGAAGTGAATCATGGGTCACTACAAAACCGCTAGAGAGTAGAGTGCAGGCGGCAGAAATGAGATTCCTACGCAGGGTAAAGGGCTGTGACAGACGGGACCACATAAGGAACGATGATATTCGGAAAGAGCTGAATGTGTACAGCCTGAATGAAAGAGTGTTACAATACCGCAATCAGTGGAAGGAGCATGTTAAACGGATGCCAGCAGAAAGATTCCCTCTAAATATCTTAAATTACCACCCCGTAGGTAAAAGGGATGTTGGTAGACCGCGGAAAAGATGGCAGTAATAAAGGGAAATAAAATAAGACTCAATGCAAGTTGAATGATACAATATAGTAATTTAAATGATATAAATGTTAATAAGCTGATGTGAGTCGGAACAGGCAAAAGCCTAATCCTTGAGTGTAAGAAGAAGAAGAAGAAGACTTATTTTCCTAGAATTATAAAAGCTATACATGTACACATGGGCGCGGTCATCCTTCCCAGAACATCCTTTTCAGCGACTAAGGTCATTGTAAAACGAAGATCAGTTGAAATTCGGTTATCGTATAATTTTCACAATAACAATGGTTTTTAGTTCTAAATTAGGAGTAATGAGAAAATAAAAAAAATTATTTCAATAAATAACAACAATATAGCTGACACAAACTTGATTAAGAAATGAAAGGTAGTCCTACTTCAAATATTAAATAAACGAAACGAAATAAGGATTTTAAGATTCTTAACTTAATAAGGACATTAAGATCGCTACAGAAAAAGATAGAGATTTGATTACATCAGGTTTTACGACACATAAAATGACGTAACAGAAGCCATATACTTAGAAACAAGGGTTGAAGGGATGAGCACGATAAATTTCCCATTGCTTTCCTTAACGGCTTTAATTAAAAAATATATACAGTTCAGTTATTTTAATGTCATTCTAATCGTAATATTTATTTTTATTAAAGTTTTCAACTAAAAATTAATAGCTTTATTCAAATAATATATTCAAACATTTTCGAATTTTTATAAACTCCTTTTGGAACCCGATTTATTCTGAACGGGATTCCTGTAAGAAAATTAATGGAAATTCATACTTCCTTCATTGGCTCTTACCGATGGTTTCTTAGTTTATTTTAAGTCGCATCAATATCCTGGTAATCAGCGACTAAATTGAGTAGAGGAACGGTGGGTTTGAACTCGTAATAATTTCCCAGATCCTGGTTGGGAATTGAAACCTGGACATCGGCTTTTCAGCATAGCACTTAATAATGTGCTAACCACTGGGTCACAGAGGCGGCCAAACCGATGGTTATTGATATTAAATTTTTTTGTTTCTTCTATACTCGTAGTTAAGCAATCATATTTATCTTAACAAGTAAACCCCTTATAAGTGCAATTAATATTTATAAAAAAATTTAATTAATCTTATCCTTGGGGTAATGGTTAGCGCAGTA
The DNA here is from genome assembly GCA_035578175.1 of Catonia carolina. Classification (NCBI taxonomy): domain Eukaryota; kingdom Metazoa; phylum Arthropoda; class Insecta; order Hemiptera; family Achilidae; genus Catonia; species Catonia carolina. The sequence continues at coordinate 187,935,714 of JAQMRL010000001.1, forward strand.
GCCTACAAAGTGGAAGGTCTCGATTCGACTGCCGGCTAAGGTGTGGATATTATTACTGGTCAAAACTTATCGTTCCATAACCGACAGTTGTCACTAATAACTAAGACATTGATGCAAGTTAAAATTAAGTAAAATGATTGTAAATTTGTGGAAGTAATAAATATTGTGTACTGAGTAAACTAATACAACATTACGAGCAGATAGCCTCAACCAGAACCCTTACACCTGTCTCTCACACATCGACAAGTGGTGTCAAGAAAATTTCATGTAGGTCCGCGTCGATCTGCAGATCGTCAGAGTACCGTACTACATTTTAAATACCATTAATAACTCTACATGTCGGATTTTACAAAAAAAAAGTCACCACTCATTTTACTAACCAAGAATTATTAATAGATAGATAGACGAACAGCGTATTTTAATAAGTGATATTATCATTTAAAGTATCTTCCATCATATTTTATCTGAAATATGTTTTATAACTGCGAATAAAACAAAAAAATATTCAAAGGATGAATAAAAAGATTTTTAATTTATGTACAGAAGATATAAATTTACCGACTTGTGCGGGTATGCACAGTAAATCGTTACGAATTTAACTTCCAAATAGCCTGTTCACTAATGACGCAGATGTTAAGCTCATTTCGTTAAAATGTTCAGCTGCTACTTTTATTCATTTCAAAAATATCTTCAGTTATTTTAACTGGAAGTGGTTGTGAGTTTATCAAAGGTAAATTTCTTTAAATACTGGGATATTTAAAAGATTTATTGACCATTATAAAAGCAGAAGAAATTACTGATAATAGCTCTGTGACAAACTTAAATGATTCTTTGATGTTAAATGCAAGCAAACATTTAGTTTTAGTAATTTTTTTGTTACAGTATATCTACGATGTGCTCTCATGGAACAATGAGTAGATATATTGTGATGGTAAAATGCTAAAATAAATCTGTATGGTGTAGTCTGTGCAGTCTACTGTGTGTTTCACTGTTGTCGAGCATATTGCTGACTTCTGAATTCTGATGGCTAGTCATTTTGGTACTTGCTGCAAAACTTTTGTATTTTCTTGTAGTAAGGAATGTTCATGTCTCTGTGCATTGTAGTATACGATATGTACGAAAATGAGTCTGTGATGTGAAATATTTTTGACTGAAACCTTTGAATTATTATTATTTGAGTTCTTAAAAAAGACTTAGACCACATTGAACGACTAAAATAAATAACTAATTAACTTTAAGAATAAAGAATTTAGTCTCCTTCTTCAAACCTTTGTAAGCAATCCTACATTATTTTAACGGTGCAATATAATCGATTTTCTTTCAAAATTAGACTAACAGTGTAAATTAAAAAAATAATTACATTATTAATTTTCTATAGTAATTTTTATGCATCAATAATCAGACATATCATAACAGTAACTTGTTACCTCAGAAAATGTTTAAATTATTAGTCGTTTGGGAATCGTGAGAGATGTGGATGCGTGGCGTCTGCGGTTTGCGACGTTGTGGTTTACTTACATCCTCATCCCACCAAATAATAGCTATGTGGTTTTTGACAATCGCGGTTTC